>OZ025287.1:8198429-8210929 GCA_964019165.1 Mastigias papua | reverse complement strand
TACTCTGACGAGTGTCGGACGAAAAAAGCTTTTCAGTATGGTTAAAACATGGTACCGCTTTTTCGTGCTGTAGTGAAGCTCTGTAGTACCAACAGACTTTTCATATATATATATATATATATATATATATATATATATATATATATATATATATATATATATCCAGTGGCGAATTTTTGGGGAAGAAGGGGGAAAATGTCTCCATGAAGTAGATCAGTCGGCATTTTGGTATGGGGTGGGGTGGTACTAAGAAATAAAGTATGGATAACCGGCAAATCTATTATAAAAAGATCTTTCGCAAATCTATTATAGAATGATCTGCGAATTTACCACAATTTCCCCATAAAGGGAGTTGGATCAATTCGTGACTGCTTACACGTGCGTGTGAAAAAGTTTGAGTTTCACATCAATTATTGTCTCTTTCTTTCCTGTTTCTTTATCTTCTGCATAGGTTGCTTCGTTGATGAGTAAACCATTTGGTATCCCGTAATGGCTCTAGCTGTGACCGAAACAATCTGGTATCGACCAACGAACGGACGCGAATTGTCATGGAAAGAGAACGATAATTCGCGAGGAAGCCCGAAAATCTACGATTTTCTCGCCCTGAAAAGCACCTTGGGATATCAGTTCAAGCAGTTACGATTTCTCTTGAAATATTATAAATGGCAACAAATGAAGCTCGTTTTGATGGTGAAATGACTGACGATAAAATGGAAGGCAAAGACTATAAGGTTAAAGTAATATGTTTGGGAGACAGTGCGGTTGGAAAATCAAAGTAGGTATTCTGTATGATTTTTAGTGAATTTTGATGGATGAGTAAATATCCTGATAATGTCCAAGTAGGCCTGTACACCACCCGGTAAAAACTTTCCGTTTTGTTCTTCCAGTAAATTTAAAGTACTTCGGTTACTATAGCGGCACTTTAATGCTGTTTGGTTTTTGAGAAGCATTATTGTGCTTATGAGAGGGAATGCGAACAACTTGAGCGGCATTATTCGTCCTTAGAAACGCGGCTTTTGCAGAACGGTTGTTAGGTAAAATGAGATTACTGAAAAAGTCACTAAAACATTTTACCTAGTTACTAACCCAAAGTTTGATGGACCAGCTTTCAAGTAGTCGATACGTATAACATATACTATATTTTGGTAAGGGCTGTTTTCAAAGGATTTCTGATAAAAAATTTCTGGTATCATTCCCAAACTCATAAACCGCTTTCGATTTCTAAGGATGTTGTAATGTAATGCGAACTAAAATGGGAATGAACCTTCGTCAGGTTATAGCAATGAGCGGTTTGTTTTGAACTAGTTTTACTCACTCAAATATGTGATCAAAGTTCTGTTTGATGAACGTCTGCCATTTGCAGTTAAATTAGCAAGTTTTAAACTCTACTCAGCAAAGCTTTGGTGGTGCGTAGGTGCCTATGAATTTTTGAGTTCTGAAATGTTGATTTTATTAATTTGTTTACTAATCATAAGGGTATTATCAACTCTAAATTGATGCTTAGCTGCAGAATGATATGCATCATGATTACTCTGATTCAGTAGTATGATTATGATAACTGAAAAAGTGATTGATGATCAGGAAGTTGGTGATTGTTAATCATGCTGATGATTGCATCAGCTTTGAAGATTGTTTTACTTGTGACAGTGATAACTGACATAATTTTCCCCATATTATTGAGCATCTTTTTACAGCCTTTTGATTTGTAATAAGTATACATCTTTATTATTTATAGATTAGTGGAGAGATTTTTAATGGATGGATAGTATCCTTTTCATATACTATTGACGAAACTTTTGTAGGCTTGGCTGATATATTTTCTCTTCTTGTTGTGGTCAGCCCTTGTCTGGTTTAATTGCACCAATGCACTAGTTAAAATTTTAGTTTTTTTATAATGTGATATTCGTGGTCTTGAAAGAAATCAGGGAGATTCACATAGAATTAATATCATATCGCATTGCAATTTAAGAAAGTTTTAGCTTGGTTGCCTTGCTTACCTATTATTGGATGGATACACAAGCCAAAGTTTTTATCATATCATATTTGTTACTAATTGCTGGATGAAAGCCAACTTATTTCCTAATTTAGTTCAACATTGTAAAAGAATTTGTATTATCCTTGATTGACTATAAGCAAACCTCAACAGCTATCAACCTATGCCCTGACACTGTTCAAATATGACACACAAGTTGATGGGAGAGATGTTGTTGTGGGTGAGTGCCTCAGAATATAAATGTGTGTTTCTGCCAAAATTGCATTGTGCCAGTCTATAACACACAAACTCTTCTAGCTCATATCTGTTAATAGAGTACTTCGATGAGGATGCAGATTCTGCAAACTAGTACTGACATTTCATTTTCAACACTTTCCCTGAAGTTAGATTCCTGCTCATCATTATACCACCAGGTTAAACCAAATACATCATTACCAATTAAGATGACAAGCTCCCCTTTATCACCTCTTGAACCCAATTGCATGATCTCTCAAGGAACTGCAACTTTTATGATAAATTTTACAACAAGTTGATGACAAAGAAAGTCATGATATTTTTAATTAATGTTGAGTAATATAACATAGGACACATCAATTGGTAGTATTAGACAATGCCATAGTAATGACATAAACATTTTGAACCTTTTCCAGAACCTATCATCAGTGTGAACTATTTCTGATTGAACTGTGTTTGTAGAGCTATTTCTAATTTTCAGCAATTTATATCATCCTTCCTTTGTGGTCTTGTCATGTACAATGCCATTCCCTTAGCTGTAGAACTTTTATTGAATGGTGAACAATCACATGCTTTTTTGCAGAGTTCTGGGATACTGCAGGACAGGAGAGGTTTAGTAGTATGCATCCATCATATTACCACCAGGCCCATGCATGCATTTTGGTATGACACCTGTTTCTCTGCTATTAGGTTTATAGCATTTTGTGCATTCATGGCACTTTGCTGCATTTTCATTGATGCTGCCTATGCATTATCATTTATGTATTATTTAGTTGCCTAATTCCTTGATTTATTTGTTTATTCATTGATTTCTGATTTAATCATTCAATTTTAAGTCATTTGTACATTTCTCTCCCTTTCCTTTCATCTATTTTTTTATTTGTATCTTGAGACAACTGGTTTTATTTGTACATTTCCCTCCCTTTCTTTCCATTTATTTATTTGTATGTTGAGACAACAGGTTGTAGGAAAAATGAAAACGGAAAGTGTTATGAAATAACTGACCCATGTGGGATTCAAACTTGCAACCCCAGACTTTGTACATTAAGTGCTCTACCACTGAGACACTGGCAGAGCACTTGACATATACAGTCAGGAGTTGCGAGTTCAAATCCTGTTTGGGTCAGTCATTTTCTAGCACTTTTAATATTAGTTTTTTATTTTTATATTGCATTATTAATTTATTTTTTTATTTCAGTAAATTTTATGAATTTACTCACTCCCGCATTACCTGTTTCCCATGTCTGTTTTTTGTGGTAATTTGCAGCCATTTTTCTTATGTTTTTTGGTTCCCCTGATGTTTATCTATGAAACATTTTCTGCAAGATATGATTCCAGCTTGTCCCAATGTTTATCATTAGATTAGTTGCAATACATTGGCTTATAAGCAACTCAAATAAATCTTTCCTTTTTCAGGTGTTTGATATAACTAGAAAAATCACTTACAAAAATCTTGCTCAATGGTACAAAGAACTTCGAGAATACCGACAGAAAATCCCTTGTATTGTAGTAGCTAACAAAATTGATGGTATCTTTTTCAATATTATTTCTAATTATTTTTGAAATTCATCATATTAGATAAAAATATTTTGAACATTTGTTATATAAGGTTTAAATCTGGGAAGGATAAGAGCATCTAGTCCTTTTAGTACCTTTTCAGATTTTGCACAATTTTTAAGTATCATCTAGATCTCCCAGAAGTTAGCGAGAGATTTTATGTTTAGTCCAGAAGTTTGCGAAAGACTATGCAAGCTTTTATTTACACCAAGTGGTCAGTTATTTCTTTGCAAATGCTGAGTTATTCGTTTGCATGTGATCATGATCGTTGATCAGTAAATTTCTATTCCAGACAAAACACCATATAATTTCCATTCGTTAGAGTCTAATAAACTTAGGGACAATTGCCAACTTATTCCGTCATTTCATCCCCATCTTTTCTGTAGTCTATTGCAGTCGTTTCATCGACGATTCATCTTCTGCAACTGTTACTTGCTCGATCTTTCCGAAGCTTCTGCGGATTTTTCTTAACTTCAAATTCAGTTGATACCAGTATAACCTCGAAGAGCTTCAACTTTCCAAAAAAATATAGAATGCCATTTTATTTTGTATCAGCATCGGATGGGACAAATGTTGTCAAGGTGAGTTTTTCCTTTCAAACAATCCTGAAACATCTATGTTGACCGCAAGCTTGTTTACTTTTTGTTGCTGTTTATTTTGTTTTGAGTAGGCTGTTTTATCTAGCGTTTTCAGCTAATTTAAGCCTACTGTGCTTGCCGCATCCAGGCATGGGACCCCCAGTTTAGTGTCCCTTTCGAAGGACAGCGGAGTGAGTTGCTTTGGTCGTTTATCTGGAAAGTCGCCCGTCCGTTGCTGACCTAACACAGCCAAGCTTAGTTTCAGATAGCTAACGGAAGCTAGCTGAACCGCTTGGCCACTCACCTCACATACACAAAATTGAAAGCTAGTTTCGATGTGTGATGATTGATTATCTGCCAATCATGAATTAGATAACCGTTATACTACTATGTTTATTTTTCATAAGAAACCTATTTGGAAGGGTAGGACTACAATTTTCTCAATTCTTTGAACATTCTAGGCCCAAGAGTTTTTTTTCAGTTTTCTAGTCTAGAATTTAAAAGGATAGCGGATATTAACTTCAGATACTCCACCCACATACGTACTTTTATTGTGTATGATTGGAATAGACGTACTCAGCCAGATTGCTGGTACCCCTAGCATGGACAAGTGGCAATTGAAGTTTTAAGTTATGACAGTCGTTTTGTGTTTAGGCTTGACATTTTTCAATAGATGCAAGTAAGAGGTTTCTTGGAGTGGAAGCGATGTATCTCTAGTCTCTAAAACCAAAAGTGTATTGTTATCTTAAGATATTCGTAGGAAGTTTTTTATATGGTGATCTATTGATATTATTGACTGTAAACGAATGGCCTAGCCGAGCAGAACGATGAAATATAACAAAAAATACCATTTCCTTCTTATGATAACAGGTATTTAGAGAGGCGATAAAACTAGGATATAATTACAAAGAAAATTCATCAGATTTTATGGACGAAGTGATGCGTGAATTAGAGGTAATGTAATTTTGTCCTTTGTTTACGGTTTATTTTGCTTGTCTATCGGAATATGCTTTATAGATCTTTGACCTACAGCCTGAGCCTTTTGACCTTCAACTGTGTTTTTTCTTTTTTCAAAAAATATTTAAATAAAATTAGCATTGAGGTAATTCGGGCAATGGATGTTAGTACTGGTTTGTTGTTCCTCTTAAAAATTATTTAGTCTTTCCTCTACCAGAGCATCAAAGTATGATTTCATAAATGCCATATCAATATCGTATCAGCCGTGTTTGTAAAAGTGTTGTCACATATCACTTTTGCCCACTAAACACTTTTTTGTAAGAATATATTCTATAAGAATATCAAGGTTCAAAATCGCTGATATTTAGGGCTTAGATTTTTTTGTTCATTTGACGTTTCTTTAGAAGACTAAGCAAGTTTGAATTTCACTTATTTGGTCTGAAAGTCATTATGCTATGATGCGACTGAGTAGCTCTTTGGGGAGTATCAGTTAAACCCTTTTTATTATAAGAATATAATCTATATGAATGCTAATGTTGAAAATCCTCTGAAATTTAAGAGTGACTTAAGATTGATCTTGAGCTCAAAATCAACCAATTTTAGGATAAGTGTGCAAAAAGTGTGCATTTCAAACAGGCAATCCATTCAGTTGAATATCGAAGGTTTAACGATTTTGTCAAAAAAAGTTGATTGTCCTGTAGGTTCTTTTCATTACTGATGGATTTCTGTCTGAGAGTTGAACCTCAACCACTTTATCAACTAGCATCGACATGCATGAACGCTTTCTGTTAATGTTGTTTACTTTGCCATGAGGATCAAACATGATTTGCCGGATTTGTATGAAAACTTGACATTTCGTTTGATGGGCAGACAGTATTTTTCAATGCATCACAATCTTCACCTTCACACAAGTTCTATTGTGTGTTGAGTAGCAGCTGGTTTTGCACCTTCAATTTTGACATCCAATCGCATCAATCCGTGCTCAAACGAGCCATTAATATTTCATGGCAAATTAGCCTTTGGATTTAAGAAAAGTGTACATATTCACGGGATCTGATGCATGTGGTTAATCCTCAACATAAAGTGATAAAGGTCGCTCATTCCTTTTTATCCCTAGTGACTTAATGATTCCCTAAGTTACCAGTAGACTGCATAACGCTGGTCTCTGGAGAATACTTAAATTGTTTGTTTATTTGTTATCTCAGTATTCCTTTGTTGCCTTGTACGACGACAATATAGGCGAGCAGTTTTCGCCCACGCTAGTACTATGATTTATGTTCTCAACTGAGAATTCGGCCAACTGCATTTGATGATTCGGCGACTCACCGCATTTGTCGCATTTGTCGTACTGATTTCTTTTCTCCCTGTGGTCCCTCTATTCGGCTTGAAAATAATTTTGGTAGATTATTTGTACCTCACTAAATGTAACACTCGTGTATATTCTCGAGATTTTATTCACTTTAAATATTTAGCCAGTCTATTGTTTCATTGCCCGTTTATTTTTTCTTCAAATAATCTTGCTCGTCTAGTTTTTGTGCAAGTATTATTTCTTAATTGTTTTCACTGCAACTCAATGTTTTCATTTTAACAGAATCTAGATGGCATGGACCTGGAAGATCACGAGAACTCAACAGAATAGAGCAGTATTTCATTTGTATCTTTAGATTCCTGGCTCAGGTTCTCCAGATAGAACTATAAATACGAGCGGATGTCTGTGAATTTTAACCTTGATATCAGAAGTCTCTGAGACGACCTGAAGAAGTGTATGGTATCGAAGCTATGCTTAACGAACGACTATACGCGTTGATTAGAGAGTATCCATTCATCCATAGACATTTGTCTTCGCTATCTTGTGTTTTTAAGGTTAAATAGAGTATTTCAGCGTAGAGCCGTGCAAAATATTTAAATAGAGTATTTCTGCGTAGAGCCGTGAAAAATATTGTAGCAGCTACCCGAGATCCAGAACTAGACGTGATTTGTAAAGAGACTTGTCGAGAAGAAGGACAGGATTCCTTATGGAGTTTGTTCATTGTCATCAAGAGCTTCTCACAGACCAGCTTTTGCAGTAGCCAATTCTCAACGAAGTAAACTACGTGAGACTTAGGTATTATCTCATTGTAATTTTGCCAATTTTCACATATGATACATACTTCAGTTGAGTTATACTGTTACAGAGCATAGCCGCCAAATGCTTTCGAACGCTATCAGGCCATATTTTCTCCCAATCTAATTTACCAATCATCATGCAGAATGGACCTATACTTAGCATGTGTTGTCAGAATCCTGTATGATGATTGGTTTACTAGTTTTGGGAGAAAGTAGACCTGACAGGGTTCTCAAACATTTGGCAGCTATGCTCTGTTACTGAGGAATGCCCTATTTGTATCTAGTGGGGATAACCATAGCTAGCTATCATTAACAATACATTGCTCTATCATTAGATTTTGTGTGGCTCCTGAAGTTTGGGCATAATCTCTAAAACCACTTTCGTTATAACGTATGACAGTGCGTCTCTACTGTTGCAGGGGATGAGTTCAGTTTTTGCACAAACATATGCCAGGCTTCTTTTAACTTTCCTCCTAAACATGAGAGTCAAGGTCTGAAGTACTACCTCATTAGGACACTTATGCTGTTTATTGGCATAACTATTTTTTGTGTCAAATGATGACCAATTTGTGTGGGGATGAAATGAGTTTCTACTGCGAGAAGCAGCAACGTGTGCTGTGGTAAGCCACTCACCTCCTCAAACTTGTTTTCTCATAACCTTTTGCATCGAAAGTTTCTTTGATTGGCTGTCTACTGCGATATCATTGGCAATCACTAATCAATGTTCGTTCTGATAACGTTGTAAATAACTGGAGTCACCCCACATTAAAGGCATCTCATAATTCAATATGATTACCGGTACAAAAGCACGCATCTGTTATTGCTAGATGATACCATAAACGTTACGTATATTAATGCTGATTTTTTAATACTTATTAGGTATTTGTAACTTAGATATTGTATGTAATTCTTGGGATGTTCACGAAGGAGTATGGGAGGTTGTCAATACATTATTGTCAGTACTGTTTTTTGGAAGATCAGCCATAGTTTTTTAGTTTGAATAGAACGCTCTCATACGGGAAACCAATCGATGAGTTGGGAGATGGTTGTGGTATTGTGATAAAAGTTGATAAAAGTAACATTTGTCAGTTATATGTTATCATTATCTTTTAACCAGCAACCAAGAACAGATATGTTTTCATGTTACTATGTGTCGGTTTAGAGTTTTAAAGTTTGTTGAAATAAATAGGGTGTTTGGGTCCATACTGCTTGAGTATTCCTACATACCACGATGCTATATACTTGCACTAAGGCTTCTGAGGAAGTTTGCTGTAAGAAATTTGAGACTAGCTTTTGTCGTCGTTTTTGATTATATTGCAGAAATCTATAGCATTTACTAGGGTTGACTGAATCTAAACCTTTTAGACATAAAATTGCAGATTTAATGTATCTGTACCACCAATGGCATTCCATAATTATCGCAATGTCGCATAAATTTTCAAACAGCGATGATAAAGAATTTCAGAAGATCATGTAAGAAGACGTATTACATACTTTGAATTGTTATCAAATCTTGTGGACTGACTGAAAATATTTTTCATCGCTGGTTCAAAATTTACGCGAAATTGTGGTGATGATGGAATGTTTTGTGTATGAGAGATGCAACAGAGTCGCACTGGAGCCTATTGTATTTGCATCTTGCTCTGCAGGCCACCTGTTAAATGAAAATTGGTATATAATGCCCTTTTGCTGTCGATAAAGTATTTTGATTTTGCCATTTTCAATTGTATTGGGACGGTTTGCCTTGTAGGAGGAAGGACCTCACTTCGTGTGAGGGTGTAGCTCATTTAATTGGTGTTGTAACTTCATTTAAGGTTTTTTTAATATGAACTTTGAAAGTTTATTAGTCATTGGATCATTGGATGTTAATATATGTGTAAAATATGAATCAACATAGTAGCTTTCATCTCTTTATAATTGTCTATCTTTCTGAAAAGAGGTTCATTAGTGTCGATTCAAGTGCATTGAAGATGCACTTTGCTACTTATTAGCTTCTGTTGCTTAAGTCAATAGAACAGATTTTCAAAAGGTGCCAAGATCTGGGAATACACGTTTTTTCGTAGGAAACGAGTATACTAGAAATATGAGGCTCAAATCAAGCAAAAATTAAGAAACACAGGCAGACTGAGTTTCAAAAGTAAACTTGAAAAGTCTGCTTTTGTGAAAAAAATGTTTATTTGAACTAGAAATAAAATGCAAACAACATCCGTCTCTCAAATGCTTTTTAACTAAAACTTCAATTTTCTCGTCTCATAGTTGCCTTGTTGCTATAGGAAATTTCAAGAATTTTAAGAAATATCCAGGCCGAAGGGAGAAAGTCTTTCATATGAAAAAACGTGTAATCTCTGAAATCAGATCCTCGAACCTCTTGAAGATCTGGCCTATTAACTTACAAAATAGCAATTGAATGATCAATGAAAGCTTGTTTTGATTATAGTAGTTCCTGAAAATAGGTTTCACAGAGAATTATCTCTTTTTACTCCTTTGGTCAGATTTGAGTTAGCTACGTAAACATGGGAGATACTTGCTCTGTCCTTTATCGTTAATTTATTTCTTTTACCATTATCACTACTGGGCCTTCAGCATTATCAATACTAGGTCCTCCTTCTGGCCCAGTAAACATTTAAGCTTTAGGCCTACTAGCTTGACTGGTTTTTGAAAAAGTGTGTTATATTTGCTCAGAATCTACATGGCTACAAGTTAGCCTTTCAGGGTACTGACTACGGTAGTAAGCACTTATTGAATAGTATCTCTTTGGACATACATATTAAATTTGGCATTTATGATTTGTGATGCTGCTGAAGGTATTTATGATGCTACAAAAACAGAATAAACGTATTGTTTTCGATACGGGGATACCTGTTCCGTAAATTTGTATAGATTCCCTGCATGATGGAGATACCTGGCTATCTATATTATTAAGGTTTGACCTCAACAGTTTAAAAAAATAAAAATTGTAAATTTTAAGTTTTCCTTTTATCTTTTCAATTTTAAGGTGCAGGTCCACATCGGCCATCTAGAGGCCGCCATTTTCTACTAACCTGCATTATAAACAAAATGAAATGAAAAAAAATATCTTGAGCCAGCTCGGCCATGTTGACAACTAACAGCAACAGCAACATTATTGCCACGTTCCCCTTTACACGAAATTTAATAGGCCTAGAGCGCTCTGCGAAGCTGTGTTGCTCCATAACACAGAATTACTGTTGATGAATATTCACTTCTTGTGGCAATAAAAGGGATATATTTATGAATTATTTGAAAAGGTAAGATTACATTGTTCGTTTTTCTAAGCTTTTTACTTAAATAATGCAAGATGTCAGTGTTCCAAGCTTTTACTTTTAATTTATTTCCTAGACTAAATTTTCACGGTGAACCTATGTATCATATCGTTGCATTGTTGATCTGAAACACATCAGTTCTGTATCATCTCACAAGAATTATTTTTGATCGTTAAATGAAGAAGGGGAGCTTCCAATATCAAACCATGCAGTAATTGTTTAGAATGAGTCTGTGATTATGATTTCCAACACTCGAGTCGAGGCTTTCAAAGGAAGATTAATATTCTATGCCAATCAGCATGAAATACACAAAACACAATCCTGCATAAATCTA
Organism: Mastigias papua; assembly: GCA_964019165.1. NCBI lineage: Eukaryota > Metazoa > Cnidaria > Scyphozoa > Rhizostomeae > Mastigiidae > Mastigias > Mastigias papua. The sequence goes on along the minus strand of OZ025287.1, from coordinate 8,199,889 downwards.
ATGCTGCCAACAGACATGGGCGTACCTACGTATTATTTTTTGACAAAATCAAAGCTCTTTTGAACGTTTGATTTGGTTTTTCAAGTGATAAATGACATTTACAGTTGTTTTCCTCATACTTCACCCCAAGCCCAGGAGCCATCTTATTGTTGTACTATAAAATTCTTTTGTATTGACCTAATCTCTAGTAGGCGTGTGTCATGGCACTTAAGCAATTGCAGAAATGTGACTATGCACTGTTATGGCACGAGTTTCACATAAAGATTTAAGTAATCTCATATAATTATATAGTGATCTTGTGGCAACAATGAGCTGTAGGAAGAAATTTATCTGAATTAAAAGCCTCCCTCTCTCTTAGATGACCAAGGTTAAGGAAGTAAAAAGAACTGCAAATATAGCATGGAGCCCCAAGCAGCAGCACCCTATTTATCTAGCAGCAGGAACAGCAGCTCAACAACTAGATGCAACATTCAGGTAGTTTTAGTTTTGTAATTTCATTCCTTTTTTATTATCTGATGTACTAAATCATTTTCTTTCATTATAGGTGCCATTTTTACTTGCATTATCCAATACACTAGTTAGTCATTCAGATATGAACTCAAGGAATCAATACAGGCTTTAAAACTGGATAGCTGATTGGTCAGCCTAGGATTTTCAAAATCTATAGATTTGATCTTTCTTAACGAAAAAACTGGGAGATTTGGCCAGAGACTGGGAAATCAAAGAAATTTGTTTAAGGCATAAATATACCTGTAAAACATTGTGCTTGGAAAACTGTTTATAACAAAGCTGACCATGGAAAGTATGTTGATAATGATTTGTAGTTTCAACACATTCATTGAGAAAGCTTCCACAAGTTCATAAACCCAAACTTACTCCATGAACTCTCCACCATAATTGTGAAAGGTATATTAATAAATTCCACACCAATCATTGAAGAGTTGTCAGATACCTTAGTGAAAAAGTCACATGTGACATGTATGAATTCTTTTGATTTCTCTCAGACTTTGTATAACCAACAGGAAGTTTATGAAAGCTTTGGTGAAGCCAAGAGAATTGGCAGATTAGTTTTAGGAATACAGTCCACATCTGTTATCTCGTATGTGGTTTGTCTTGAACTTTTGCCATGTCGAACAATTTTTAAGCCCCCTGAGTTTTGAGTTAATCTTTCCTTATAAAGAACATTGGATATCTCAAACTCCACTATCTCAAACTTTTCGCTACCTTGAACAATTCTCTTGATCTCGTGTGTCAGAAATACCGGATATGTCAAACTTTCTGATCAAAATTAAAAAGAGAAACACAAGCATACTTTTCTTTGATGAGTGAAAACATTCAAATGTTCGAAGGTGTAACTATCAAAGATTTCTTTTAGAAAGTAGATATGGTAATTTGCAGGAACTATTTTGTTAGAAAAAAGGATACACTTAATTGCTCTTGTTCTTAATATTTTACTTTTT
>OZ025287.1:8145929-8195929 GCA_964019165.1 Mastigias papua | reverse complement strand
GATGATGTTTTACTTGCTAGCATGTGTTGGATAGCTTTTCAGACTTGATTTCCAAGCTAACCTATCTCTGGCAATATCTTTATAGAATCCTCCTTCTCACAGACCCTCCTATATCAATTCCTCATATTTTCCTTGGTACCATTATCACTTAAGCCTTCTTCCTGAACTGCTCACCATCTACTAGCCCAGCACTCTTATCCATTCAATCAGTTTTACCAGCCTAACCAAATGTCCTATTCTCAACACATTTCCAAATACATTAGCACAGTGTAGTAATGTAGAATTTGTTTTCATTTGCAGGCTTCACAAAGTTATTTGGGGCAGTCATGGAATAACATCTGGGGAGTATGAATCTGGTATTATCATTGGGGGCACTGACAATGGGCACATTTATGTATATAATGCAGCTAGCATTCTGGCTGGTGAAGCTAATGCTGTTGCTTTGCAACTTGATAAACACAACGGTCCTGTCCAAGCTTTGGATGTTAATGCATTTCAAGAGAACCTCCTTGCTTCAGGTAATTGTCTTCTTGGACTTTGCTCTTTAGTAGTTGTTCTTGTTTTGTGTTGATTATGTACCATGTCCTCATGATGCCTCATAATCTATTGATCATAGATAGGTAAGCCTCCAGGGTGTTTGTTCAAAGATTTACGAACAGATTGGCACATTTCAGTGGCCATTTTTTCATATATTTCATACTATGTAGTAGTGTAGCCCTTCAGGCTAGTGGCTAATTTCAGGTTGCGCAAAGACTGGAAATCTTAGGGTCCATAAACTTGCATGTTTATGCCTAACTGGTAACAGTGACACCAAACAGATTACCATGATCAATACAGCAGAAATTAAGCACAGACATAGCAAGCCCAACAAGTCCATTCTACACTATTTAGTGTATGCAATGATACAATGGTTTTGTTCTAGTGGAATTTATAGTAGGAAGTTTGAATTTTTTTAGGTGCTAGTGACTCTGAAATATACATTTGGGATTTGAGAAAACCAGACAGTCCACTTACTCCTGGTACCAGGACAACCCCATTAGATAACATCAGCTGTGTCCACTGGAATAAGCAAGTGCAGCATATAATGGCGTCGTCTTCTCCATCTGGCAGAGTTGTTGTATGGGATTTAAGGAAAAGTGAGCCTATTATCAAAGTGGGAGACACATCAGCTATGCTGCATTGCAAGTCGATGGCATGGCACCCTGAAGTAGCCACGCAGATGGTGATTGGAAATGAAGATGATAGATACCCTGTTATTCAGGTTAGACACCTGAGCTATTTCATGGCCTACTTATGGCCAGCTATTATCTCATAGAAATGTTGAGGGTCTCATTGCCATCGTTGTCATCATCAGCAGAAGCATCATGGGCATCACCACCATTGTCATCAGCAACACCACCGCCATCACCATCATCATCATCACTATTTGACCCTGGGAAACCAACTTCTACTGGTAGACGGGCCTATACTCTTATAAAAACTATCAGAACTGTCCAGCTTTGCATATGCATATGAATTGCATATATTGCATATATGTCTCATTCTACAAATCCACAAGAACCCTACCATCATTAATTTTTATATGGTTGCTTAATTGGTTAGTCCTCGTACTTCCTTTGCATTGCGATTGTACTAGAATTTTTGCCAGTACTTAATATGGAAATGTATCCCTGGTTTAGTAGCTTTGTCCCTTAGATTACACTCTCTTTCTCCTCCACCTGCAATGTCATGTTCCCTTAAGTTTTTCCGCAGTTAGGAGTGGTGTGTTGCAAATGATATTCCTATTACCTGTTTTAGTTGTGGGATTTGAGATTTGCAACTTCACCTGTGAAAGTGATGGAAGGTCACCAAAGGTATGTGAGAACATTTGTATTGTTAGGGGTGGATGATACAATGCGCTGATGAACAGAAAAAATTGGCTGGCTGTACTGTTCATTGTAAGAAAAACTGAGGTCAACAGTATTTTAAAGGACTTTCAAATTTTTGAACGGGGCCTCTAACTTCAAGAATAGTAAGGGTCTCTGGGCGTGGGCCAAGTTTTGGCCCATCAGCAAATGTAGCCCTTCTCCCATGGATACTACTCTAAATGAGGTAGGAAACTGACTTGCAAGAGACAGAGTCTTTATCATGCACAAACCAACAAAAGATGGCCGATCTAGTTTTAAAGATAGTAGTATGCAATGAAGGTTCTTAAATTATAATTCACTCTTTGATTTAACTTGGAGCCTTTTCTGTTGTGTGATTTTAAACATTGCTGTGTTGCTCTACCCTTGTAGGGGCATTTTGTCACTGGATTGGTGTGCTCAAGACCCAGACCTTCTAATGAGTTGTGCTAAGGTATGCACAGAAAGCTCTCATAGATTCATGATCAACCTTATTACCTTTGAAAATCAAATACATTAAATGCTATTACTGCACATAGATGTTTTATCGTCCTATATTCATTTAGTTCCCACCCACTTGTGCCGTGTGTGTGTGTGTGTGTGTGTGTGTGTGTGTGTGTGTGTGTGTGTGTGTGTGTGTGTGTGTGTGTGTGTGTGTGTGTGTCTGTGTGTGTGTGTGTGTGTGTGTGTGTGTGTGTGTGTGTGTGTGTGTGTGTGTGTGTGTGTCGATTTTTACTTTAATTGGAAAATTTTATACTTAGCTTCTTCAATACAAATTCACAGAAAATAATGTTATTCCAATGAAGTAGTCGGCTATCATGCGTTTTTATCTTATTAATTTGATAGATTTTATTCATGAAAACTTATTTTGTTCCAAAACTGATTCTATTAAGCTCTTCGCACCACATTTTGCTCCATGTTTTCTGGCGAACTGAAATATGTAGGCAAATACAGATCCAAGCTCACATGACAAGAGGAACTGTGCACCTAATTGGTTAGTCATTTTGGCCGATATACGCCAACTCATTTTTGTTTCATTCTCAATCAGTGTTGGAATCTTCATTCAAGACTTCTATCTATTTCCACAGGATAACCGAATTCTGTGTTGGAACCCAAATAGTAGTGCACAGAATGGCGAGGTATTTATTTTTTTATACGCTGGATATTACAATACTCCTGCATACATATCTTGGCCAAAGGGTAGCTTCATTTAACGCTCGTATTTTGAACAGATATCCCTTGAAGATGGTGCTGGCAGGTGCTGGCAGAAAGATAGAATATCAGCCTGAGATAGTTTATGATAATTACCATTAATATCATATCATGTTAAGTTATATCGTAATTTTATATATTATATTATGTTATATTATATTATATTATATTATATTATATTATATTATATTATATTATATTATATTATATTATGTTATGCTATATTATATCATTATATATGTCATGTTTTGTTATATATGTTGTATTAATTACATTATTTGTATCATATTGTTATTTATTGTAATAGTATGTATTTAGTGTTATGAAATATAATATATGGTACCGTAACTTAGTTTAATATAATATTATACATATAATTTAATCAATGTAACATATTATAGTATTATATTTTGATTATCTCATAAACCACATGCCGAAATTGCATTGTGTGGATATTCAGGTGAATTATTTCTTCACTTGTGCTTTCAACAGATCGTTTATGAGCTCCCGACAACCTCGCAATGGTGTTTTGAGGTTAGCTGGTGTCCTAGAAACCCCGGTGTAATCTCAACAGCATCTTTCGATGGTCATGTGACCATAAGCTCAGTGATGGGAGGTGGAGCTGCGCATAGTGACGTGCCAGATAAGGTTTGTCCATTTTTAGCCCTGAAGTACCATGAAGTGAACCATTTTTGGATTATTATATAGCTCAATTTTGAAACTGTTCGATTACTCACCCAGTTTGTCAATCAATCGTTCAATGCTTGAAGCAGGCCGTTCCTGCAGTGCGATATGGGGGGTGTATTGATGGGGTGACATCCCGCTGGCAACAATTTTGTCGGCAAGTAGCTAATACTTGCCATTTCTATTGCCAAATTGCATTAATGTTTTGGATTCTAATCGCCTAAGATGAAGAATTAGACACCTCATGAAGTTGTTACATTTATGCATTCGCACAATTTGCCGATAAATTGAATACGTAGTACTTGGAAATTTAAGCAGCTTTCTTCAATTACGGGAGCCACGCCTGTTTAATCTGTTTAATCGCCATACATCCCATCAAAGATAATTCCTAGGAACTGTCTTACACATGGGAGGTTGATCAATCCATTTATCACCTGATTCTCATGACGATGAGTATCATGATGTCATGAAGTTACGTAATAAATCTACTATCACAAGAACAGCTGATGGAAAAACTATAGTAAAAAACTAAAAGATTAGTTTTTTGGTGATTATGATCAACAACACGTGCGAAATAAGACATTCGACCGTCTTTCTCATTTTTAAGAGAAGAATTAAGTGTTGGCATTTCGATAGAAGCACAGCTTTAGCCTTTTCAAAACAAATGTATTCCCTGATGTTAGATGCCTAGCAGTTTAAGGGACTTCTTTTTTTTACTGTATTTATACTGAATCTTTTTTGCTATTTAATTTTGTGGAACTTAGTCTGTCTGTTGTCTGTCCGTTTGTTCTGGACAGCAAACCGGAACGAGCCATGATTCAACTGATTTCATTGATATAGCTTGATTATCATATATCTATAATGATGCTAGTGATTATACTTAGTAGTATGCTGATCATGGTTACGATTGTGATTGTAGTGATGATAGTGATTGTGGTAGTGATAGTGGTGATGATGATGATGATGATGATGATGATGATGATGATGATGATGATGATGATGATGATGGTGATGATGATGATGATGATGATGATGATGATGATGATGATGACGATTCCCCGTGAAAAGAGTGATTCCTTTTGAACATGAGTGTTTTTAAGTAGTTTGTATTCCTAAGCGATTTTAAAGCTGATACTACTTGATTGTGGGCATTCCCAGCAGATAAAATCACTCTGCAATCAGTTTTAATCATGTCCTGTGTCATTTTTGAGTGCAGGTCGCAAGTTCATTTGGCGGAGACGCGTTTGGAAACCAACAGCATGTGGTGCAGCAGCAACAACAGGAGAAACCTTCCTCGGAACCACTAAAGAAACCACCGAGATGGATGAGACGGCCTTGCGGTGCCAATTTTGCCGTGAGTCGTTTTGTTTAAAGTTATTAATGCTCCGCTCCTTTGTCTTGGGGCCCATCCAGTCTTGTAGCGGGTATACACTGGTTTCTTATAAAAGTTGGAAAATTCTGACCTGAGGCTCATGATTCTAAAAACACCAGAAATAAGCCTCAAGTAATCTTAATTGATCCCTATTATGTCATTGTTATAGTTAGGCTCAATGAGTCTTAAAGCAAGATGAGAAGATGTATACCTTTTCATTTGGCCTCGATCGGCACTTCTCGGGTTCAATGTCTATAGGAATAAGACGATTTATACAGATATCATGTATAACTTATTACAGATATCATCTCATATTCTTATATAACTGGCGATCTTGCACCTGATGTAATTCTTACGTAATTCATAATATTTTGAAGATTTTCAGCCCCGTGATTCTTATGAAAAGGATTCTTATAAACAACAAAACAATTTTGTCAAGAATATTGCCAAATAGTTCAAAGGGCAAATCTGACCAATTACAAGGCAGATAACGGTACACATATGAAGTAATTCAATATGCTCGTTATTAAGGCATTGTTTCTCCAGGAATTTTTTCTTCTATCATCTGCATGTGCTATTCAATTCACGTGTTAGCTTTCTCGAATCATGTGCACATTTATTCCTCTTCACGTGAAAAAAGGGGACCTTCATTTTCAATCCTGCATGTGATCTCGTTATGTAAGATTCACGGTTCTGAGGGTTTATATTGACCTAGAGCTGGCTTCAGATAGAAAACAGTATTTGTCAAAAGACGTGGATTCAAGAACTTAAGATTTCATCTCGCCATGTTTTCTTTAATTGTAACACTGCTGATTTATGGACTTGCGGAAACAGTGTTTCGCGGATATTTTCGTGTTTTCAAGCATTGAATTTTGCTTTCAGTTTGGTGGAAAGTTGATCACGTTCGCAGACCACAAAGACTCTCCCGCGAAGCAAGTATGTTGTTCATAGCCTTTTCACTTTTTAATTTTCATTTTCTTTACTTCTTTCCAATTTGTTTCAAATAGTAGAACATCCGCAAAGTTGACACTTACAATTCTGCTTCGTTCATGTATTTACGGCGTTATGTTGCTTCTTTTAGAACATGTTGTATATGCAATTAAATCTATCCGATTGACAATTAGACCATCCAAACTTACACGTTATTCACAGAAATTGTTTCATAGTTTCCTTATCGATTTCTGTTTCCTGGAATAATCTTAGATATACACCCCACTCAATTCTTAAGCAAAGGTGTTTGGCAGCTGGTATTATTCCATCGTTCCTGTATATGGCCATAAATGTTAATGTTCATATTGTAGATGTTGGTCAGGATATTCCCTTCGATTCATTTATATTGCAGCAAAGATAATTCACCTACCTGTAGATTGACAGAGAAGCAGACTGATTGGTTGAGCCACTACATAGGCCATTGCCCAGTTGGCCTTCCTGAACTTAATACAAAAGCAATATCTCGAGAAAACCATTAAATTTTGATTCTCAGACCCCCCTACTGGATGGAATAACCCGATCCTTAACTTAGAGCCAGTCCAACACTGATGGACTCTGTTGCCCTTAAACTGATTTCGAGACCTCTGTGATGGCCTAGATTATATCATTTTCATTTTCGTTTTCATTTTCATTTTAATTTTCATTTTCATTTTCATTCTTATCAAGTAAATTGTAATAGTTCACGTCATTTCGACAAGCAGAGTTTCTATTATTCGAATTTTTTTGTAAGTATTTTCAGGTGAATTTATGACAGTCTAGATTGAGCAAATATCATTGATAGGTTTGGACTTCATCGCTCAAAATCTAACCATGGCATTTTGGGCGACAATACCCACCCCAGGTGCGTGTCGAAGTAGGACTTTGGGGATATCCCATCTCTACTTTTTGCAGTTGGCTGGTAGCCTGTTGGATTTTTGGTGAAAAATGCATAATGATCATGGCTTATCGGTAATTATAGTGCCTTGCACAAACGGATCGATAAATTTCTATGCTTCACCCCTTCCCACTCGAAAGTACTTCGGCATGCCACGGTCCCCTTCGTATGTTAAAATTCTGTGAAATTGGCGCTGCCTAAGAATTAATGCAATTTCTAAAGACCAGTATGAGTGAATCAATCTTTATTATCGTTTTGATAATCGCTATTAGTCTGCAGTCATTGCGCGAGGTTCTGTGTAGTGTTCACAGAACGATTTGTATATCTACAACATTGCCGTTTTAGGTGTCTATAAGCCAAGTTGTGACGGAGGGAGAATTTTTGAAGCGATCAGGAGACCTGGAAGGAGCTTTAGTTTCTGGTAATTTAGTTGAATTCTGCGATCAAAAGATTGCCCAATCTAGCAATGAAACGGAAACAACGTTATGGAGCTTTTTAAAGGTGGGTTTTCTAATATTCGCTGACTCATTAGTATGTAGGTATGTTGAAATCTATTTGATTTTATATTTACTGATTCTTCTTTCATTTTATAGTGTGTACCCCTGTTTGCAATAGGGGTTAGAGAGTTCTTCCAAACAACTATAACAGAGATTTATATGGATTTTTAGGATTTTAACGGGGGCTTATTTTATTGGAGTGACTATACTGGGTGGTCCGAGCATGTTCACAGCATCTCGGATCGGATCTATCTGAAAACACGTAATCTGAAATCAGTTCAAAGAAAGACCTATCTTCTCTTGGCATACTGAAATTGAACTCCAAGGGTTCTTATCTGCATAAGGAATAAAGTTGTATAGCAAGAAATCTGATACTGCCACACCGGATGGTATTGTGTTCATTGCTTGGCAAGAATGCGAGATATGAGAAATCTTTTTAATGTGGTAACATAGCCTGCTGTGTAGGTCTAGTTTACGTAAAAAGGGAGCCTTTTTAGTTTGAATGGCGTGGCCTAAACGAAACTTACATAAGGCCACACCCCTCATAGCTTCTGAAAATTTCGGAAGCACCCATACTTCATTGCATACTGGTAAAACGATGATCTGGTAGTCAGATGTTTTTTGAATCCCTGTCTAGCAGTCTGTTTCATATATTGTATATTAGCATTACCCAGAAAAAGAGAATGAGGCATAGCCTCTCTTTGAGAAGTAGAAAGGGACTGACCCCCCTCAGTTCCCCTGTTCTCTAGCGGTGGAGACATCTCTCAGTGGACGCGGTTTGCATACCACTTATGCATCTAAAATCGTTTGCACACTACTTATGCATATTGTTCAATACAATCTTACTCAATTCTCTTTTCTATTCATTGTATTTTCATTTGTATTAATTTCATTTTTATTTTCCTTTGCTTATTTATTCATTTTCAATTTTTATCACTGTTACAGTTCAACGGTGTTAGATTGATTCTCTTTACTTTCCTATGACTACTTGAATGTTTATATGAATCACCAGTATGCCATTGGCATTTTCACTTCAAGAGTTTTATTTTTCCTTTGTTTTTGAAGACCTCTCTTTATATTTATTTTTATATTCATTGACCATGGACATGAGATTTGACTGCGGAACTTTTTCATCCAGGTCAATTTCGACAAGGAACCAAGACTCCAATTTTTGGATCTTCTTGGTTATCATCCCCAAGAGCTGTCGAAAAAGGTAAAATATTTAAAACGACTTTAGCTCATTAATTTTTCTCTTGCTCATTTCATATTTATGATAGTTAATTGATATTCATTACTTTTACATCATTCTATTTTCCTTTCAATGTTGTTTTGTTGATTTTATATGCTGTTGATTTATCTTTTTTGTTTATTCTTATATGCCTACACTGCTATTCTTATAGTACTTATTTTCGTATTTATAATTTCATTCCTCTGTTGTCCCATTGCTCGTTAGGTCATATCATATTATAGTGTTTGCTTCATTTAGTATGTTATTGTTTCAGATTTCTAGTGTTTCGGGTGGGTCAAAGTCCCATCCATCCTACTTACAAAACTCACTCGATGCTGACGAACTGGCTAGTAAAATGCAACTGCTTGGAACTGGGGTATGCCCCGCTTGTTATGTTCAGATATAGACATATTTCATGCGTACTATAGCTTTCTGTAGATTTATATATGTTTACTTTTTAGACACTCTATCTACTAAATTTCCACTAAGAAAGCAATGTTTTGCTAGAGATAGCTGTATTTCTTAAAGATTTTATTCAATTGCAAGGATCAATAGGAAGAATGCTATAATAGATTGGCATGTTTGTTGGGTTTGAGTCAAGAACAGATTTGTATTTGTTTTGGCATAAATGTATGTTTTTCCCCATCAAATGATAAGGTGTATAAGTCATTGTAGTCTCCGTTGCATCCAGCGGGAATGATCACTCCGAGGCACATAGTACTTTTAAATGACTGATTTGTATACACTTAGTAGGTTATCAGCTCCACGTTGAATCCAGGCGATTGCATTGTAGGAAGCAAGAGCGGTAAAAAGTGAAGGCGGCCTAACTCACAGTGGATCGATGTCACCAGCACAGGGTGTTAAGGTATAATTTATGTGTTTACATTTATCATTGTTCAGATGTACGTATATGCGTTACTCCTTGTTTTGGTAAACTTATAGTACACAGGTTGCTGTTTTACACTCCAATATTCTGCTATGCTTCTAGCTTCCAGCTTTACATGTTCATCACCAGATATTCCAAATTTTTACGATCGTTACTAATAACAGAACTTTTTCTTTAGACACCAGTTTCTGACAATGAGGTTGGATCAGCGTTTGATTTGATTGGCTCATCAAGCATTGACACTTCTTTCAGTGCAAGTATGTACTTGGGGATTGCTGAAATTTTCATTTCAAATCCTTTTCTCAACAGATTGTTGTAAACAGGGGATTACATATTTCCTAGTTTCACCATATCGTTCTAACACCAAGTTGTTAACTCCATGGAATTTTTCGTCAATATTTTCGCTTATTTTATCTTTTCTTTTTCGATAATTGTTCGTTGAATTCCTTGTCAAACTTTTCGTTCATTTTTTTCTTCAATCGCTTCTTCCAATTTTCTCGAATTTTCAAGCCAATCTTATGCTATTGTTTTCTTTTATTTTTCTCCCATTCTTCTTCTCTCTATCTAATATTCATTGAGTTTATGTCAGTCCTCCCATACACACCATGAGTTGCTCAAGTTAGAACTTTTGCTCGCTTTTCTTGTAGACACATCAATGATAGAGGATCCGGGAAGACCAGTTTCACCTCTGATTATTTCAGTAGATGAAGGTCTTATATTTTCTTCTTATTTTCATATACTCTTCCCTCTGTACTCAATTTCGTTACCGCGTGCTACTCGGGATTTTGATACTGAAACATGTATGAGTAGCTGTGAAATTATTTTTGTGTAAAATTACGACTGTGCTATTTGGCAGTTACACTTAGCCAGTAATACATGGAGGTCCAGTACATAAAAATTAACTCTATTATCACTATCATCATGAATCATGATAATCATTATAGTAATCATCATCGTCATCACCATCATCATTCTCATCATCAATCGTAATCATCACCATCATCATCACCATCATCATCATCATTATCATCATCATCATCATCATCATCATCATCATCATCATCATCATCATCATCATCTTCATCATCATCATCATCATCATCTTCATCATCATCATCATCATCATCATAGTACTATTATCATAATCAGCATCATCTTAATTATGATCTTCATAATTTTCATTGTTTGACTTATGCGAACATTTGCATATTTGATATTGCAAATACGTATGAAACTTAAACTTCATTTTGCATAGATACTGATGGATACGTTAGTCAGGCTCTGCTGACCGGGAACTTCGAAGGCGCGGTAGATCTTTGTTTCAAAGCGGATCGAATGGCAGAATCTTTGATTCTAGCTGTCGCCGGTGGGCCAGAGTTGTTTGCAAGAACTCAAAAGAGATACCTAGATCAAGCAAGAAGCTCAATTTCAAAGGTAGGAACTTATAAATTTTTACTTTTGTACATTATATGTTTAACAAGTATGCTACCTTCTATCATGATCTTTCTATCGTTTTATGATTCAATTGAATAGCACATGCAGAATAACAGTTTGTTTCAACGTATGGCATAACCATTGACACTTTTTGGAACTCATAATCTACGTGTTGAAATAGCTATATCAGAGAGCCCCAATTTTGTGTAAAAAAGTTTTGTAAACATAGTAAGAGCCCGCACATAGCAGTCCCCATTTTATTAAAAACCTACTTCCAGAAACTGTATATTTTGACTTCAATTACTTAGAGCCTTTTCAGTCCAATTTTCTAGCAAGATTGTTAAAAATAGTTTCATTATTGATCTACTGAGAAATAAAATTCAGCCTGTTTGCCAATCAGCTGCTTTCATGGATGCTCCAAATGTATTACATCGGTGACTGTAATAGGCAGGATCTGCGGGGGCGCGATTAGTTTTTTCAACCTGCACCCAGGGTACTGGAACTACCTGATCACACAAGACTATTAACGGACTCATTGCGAAATTGCAGGTTCTAATGTGGGTGCTTTTACTGTAACGGTTAATGTTTGTTTATTCTTTGTATATACAGTGCAATTATTCAAAGTAGGGTTCCTGTCATTGCTATATAGATAATGGCTTAGTCTGAACACTTCGTAACCGACCAATAATTATTAAACATCCTTTTTAGCTTTACAAACAAAATCGATTCTTGCTGGGATGTAGTTGCGATAGCCAAACGCATGTTTACATAGTTAGGCCTACTGGATAATTCTTGTGTACTTTGGTTAGACATCTGAAGCTATTTTTACTGTCACATAATGCAGTTGTCCTTAGTACTATATCTTTCGGTTTTAGCTTATAAGCTGCGTCGTCGGCCGCGATTGGAAATCACTGGTTGAGACATGCGCCATTGATAACTGGAAAGAGGCCCTGGCTACCTTGGTAACTTATGGGAAAGCAGAGGAGTTCTTTCAGCTTTGCGATCTCCTCGGTCAGAGACTTGAGATCGAGGCTCGAAATTATTCCTCGGCAATGATATGTTATATTTGCTCAGGGAACATTGAAAAGCTTGTGTCCTGTTGGTGTGTTGACTTTTAAATTTACTCATTCGTCTTATTGACAATATTATCGTCAAATTGGATTGTGTGCAATCTGGGAAGGTTCTAGGAGAGACTCATGCAAATTGACAAATTTTTGGCCCCATTTTGTTGATATTCTGTTCTTATTATATAAAATCTTTGAATCGATATTTAATTCATTTCCAGTTATTTTATTTATTAATTTGTTGAATTTTTTGCGCTGTTTGACTATATCAGATTGAAATGAGATTTTGCTGGGCCACGTCACATAATTAGACTGCGAAGGATATAAATTTTTACAGTAAAATATAGTAAGGTCTCAGATATCGACCGTACATATTTCAGGATGTATCAATTTAAGATATTGGTAATTTGTAATCATCAAGATTTTGAAATTGAGACGACTGAAAGTTGCTTGATAATTGAAATATTAGATTTTGTATCCGTACTCAACAAGTTTGCTTTTTGAACGCATATTGGTTTCATTTTCTGTTTATTGACATAAACTAAATTAAAGTTTGCTTTAATTAAGCACAGGTTTAAGCACAAAGTTTCCCATGAAATTCACATTTTTTCAAACACTTTATATTGAATTTTGTGAGTGGGAAATTTATCTTCAGCATTAAGCCAGAAACTAGCAACCTTTAAAAGTTTTATTGTCATGCGGCGAGGTGCCATTTTGAAATTTGATCTGTATTCTTTTTGAAAATTTCAATTGAACTATCTTTTAGGAGTAAAACAATTCCCAAAGATGCATCACCTTTGATGCTTCAAGATTTAATTGAGAAGGTTATGATTTTGAAAAAGGCCGTTGAACGAGAGAAGAAACAAGTTGCCACAAGCTCTGTGTTAGCCGATCAGCTGAGGTACGAGTAATTTGATTATCAACTCTGGTGTCTCTGTTTGCTGCCTAATTTTGTCTGCTTGCTCGCTTGTTTGCTGGTTTCCGTGCTTACTGCCTAGTTTGCTGGTTTGCATGTTTTTACTGCCTAGTGTGCTGGTTGGTTTTTTGCTGTCAAGTTTGCTGGCTTGTGTGTTTGCTGCCAAGTTTGCTGGTTTGTATGTTTGCTGCCAAGTTTGCTGGTTTGCATGTTTTTGCTGCCTAATGTGCTGGTTAGTTTGTTTGCTGCCAAGTTTGCTGGCTTGTGTGTTTGCTGCTAAGTTTGCTAGCTTGTGTGTTTGCTGCCAAGTTTGCTTATTTGTATGCTTGCTGCCTAGTCTGATAGTGTGCGTATTTCTACCTAGTTTGCTGGTTTGCGTGTGTGCTACCTTGCTTGCTAGTCTGCGTGTTTGCTCTCTTGTTCTTTAGTTTGCTTATTTACTACCCAGTTGACTTGCTTGTCAACTTTCTTGCTGGCATGCATGTTTCCTTTCTGTGACTGCATAGCGAATTATTAATAAATTACTTTTGTCTATAGAACCGGGGAGGGACTATTTCTGAATACTGCTGGATATGTATCGCTATTTTTTTACTTACAGCAAATATGGTAACATCCTGGCGTCACAAGGTTGCTATGAAACTGCAATGGTTTACCTTACCACCATCAACGATCAGGTATAGTTAGTCATTATAACTGAGTGCTTTTATTATGGTGAAAATAAAGTTCAGCGCGGTGAAGCGTTGTGAAGGAGTTATTAGATATCTGGATTCCCATTTCGATACTTTCAGGGAAGAATCCATTTGTTACAATCTTCTTGGTATATGACTCCACCATTGTCTCCACCATCTGTAGACTTCAGTAAGGGTTATAGCATTTTCAAGGGCTGCTGTGAGATGGCAGATAATAATCTAGGTCGAAAATGTTCATGTTGCAGTTACGTTTTGTGTTGGATAAGGAAAGGCAGATGGATTGGATGTAGCTCTTTTTTCTCAATTGTACGACAGAGTGGGAACATTCTTTAGCATGCTGAGAGCACTGTTGTCATCCGACACTCGTTAGGCGGATCCGAAATGTCACACTCTGACGAGAGTTGGACTGAAAAGGTGCTTTCAGTATGCTGAAAAAATTGTCCCGCTCTTTTATGAAGCATTGAAATTCTGCAATTCCAACAAACTATTCATCTTTTGTTCTCTTATTTCTTTCTCGTTTGGTCTGCATGGGTTCTCTAAAAATTATTATATGTATTATTATTATTATTACTAATGAAAAGAGTTGGTGTATTTAACTCGTGTAGAGAGTTGACAGGAATTTTGCTGATCCATGAAATTTTGTGCTATTAGGTGTACCAATATTCTTGTACATTCTATGTTGCAAACTAAACAGGCGTTGGAAGTGGCATAACTATTGACTGATTTCACCTTTGATAAGATAAGAGTTTCAGTATGTGCAAAAGTTGTCGGTAGGTGTAAGATGCTCTATGTAACTGCTTTGACCTTAAAAGGCAAAGCATGAAAGCAATTCCTAATCAAATTGTGCGGAAAATTGACCGAGTCTCCTTTCAAAAATGTCTTGATTTGGTAGGTTTTTATCACTAAATGTAATGTCACGACCCCAGCGGCATAGTGTTCGTAGCCCTGAACCGGGTTGGTGTATGAATTAATGAGGAAATACTTTACTCTGTTTGTCTTAGGGTGTCGCTGTTATAAAGGATCGATTATTACAAGCTCAAGGACATAGGGTACCAGACTCACAACTTCCCTTTGAGAAAATCAACGTGCGTGCATCACCGGCTCCCAGACCTCAACAACAGCAGCCACAAAATTTGCCTAAGGTGAGTCAGGCCTTAACACATTTTGATGCTTTATTGCACCATGTCTACGTGTGAACAATCGGTTACTGTTCATTTGATTGCATGATTATCTAGATGCCCAGTTGACTGATTGAGTGATTGATTGATTGATTGATTGGTTGATTGAGTGAGTGATTGAGTGAGTAGATTGATTGATTGATTGATTGATTGATTGATTGAGTGATTGATGGATTGATTGATATACTAATGACTCATCGATTGCTAAATTGATTAATTGATTGATTGACGGATTTATTGGCTGTTCATCTACATAGTTTATGGCCTTTTGGTTTGTTTAGATATTGAGGTTTTTAGCTGTTTTGTGATTGACTGATTGTGTGATTTCACGTGCATTGATTCATCAGTCGATTCAGCTGATTATTGGTCATCAATTGATTCATCGAAAGATCCTATTATGAAAACGTACTGCTTTGAACTTCCCTCAATGATTTCTGTATTGTTTCGTAGTGATTGATTTATTGATACAGACACTGATACATTGATAGTCGATGATGCAAGTTTTGATCGATCAATTATTATGAAAGATCTGATTGACCTAAGTTAGCCCAACATACAAAATGAAACCATCCTATGTCGTTACTAGTAAATATTATTTTGTAGTTGTATATTTGATTTTGTTTTGTTGCGTGTTCTCCATGTTAATAGCTCCAGAGCTGCCATGGTAACTTGCACTTCACGGTACCGTCCTTTAAGCTTAGTCAAATAGATTGTACAAAGTTTGTGTTGTAAAAATTTATTCTGAATATAGAAAAATTAGTTGGATTCTTCTTTGTTCTTTTATGTTAATACATATTTGATATTTCTCCTTCTGGAACAAGTCCAACGTGTTTTTAGGAAATTTCCCTGTGTAGTATAACACTTTTGGTTATCTTTTAGACCCCAACTCAGCCGCAACCGTCCTCTCTTGGTTTCAATCAGCCCTCTCCAGTTCAACCAAACCTACCGCCTCATTCTCAGTTTTATAATCCAACATCATACACTGGAGCACCCTCGCAGAACACATTCCACATGTCACCTAATGTCATGGGTGCACCAACCTCACAGACAGCCACTTCATCACCGAATTTTGTAAAGGTAAGATCCCTGTTTTTCTGTTTCCTCCATAACTTCGATCACCAATTAAATCTCGCAGAAAGTACCCTTCCATCATAATCGTCACATTGGAACCAGTCCTTTACTGGTTTCCTGCACAGTAAAGTTGACTTTGACTAGACTTTAGCGAACTTAGTAAATTCACATTCTCTTTAGAAGTTGAGTCTAAATTCAGATCTTCTTCTCTAAATATGAGCATCATTTTTTCATATTTGTACATTTTGGGGGGTTTTTAAAGTAGCTTTTTCACTTGCAGCCCCCAAGTGCTCCACAACCATACATGCAGCATTACCAAGCTCCAGGACAATACCAGCCGATGCCCCCCGTCTCTCAGATTAACCAATACGGATACCAAATACCTGCTCCTTCGGACAACCAGTTTCAACCGGGACAAGGCTATGGAATGGCAATGCCAGGTGAACATCATCAATGTTTAACCTTAGATAGAGATTCAAAAGGCCTTTTTCATCTGCAAATACCAGGTCGAATGATAGATACCAACTTATTTGGATCGTTTGGACCTGACAGGTTTTTGATAGTGGATTTTTGGTTGATTTGACTGATCTATTTAATTGATTCGTAAATCAATTTGATCCTTGGTCAATCAATTGATCGATAAGTTGTATGGCCGATTAATCGTTTGCTTGATTAATGATTTAAAAAGTATACATGGTGCATGTTGATTTCTAAAAAGTGATTGTTGATCGATCTTTCTACTGATTTATTGATTATTGGTTTTGCCGTATTATTTCTCAATTTGTCATGGGGATGATTAGTTGATCAATCCTATGTTTGATTGATTGATAGATATGTTTAGCTTTGCTCGTACCAAACAGTGTTAACAGAAGTTGAAATTGTTTCACAATGATATTTGCCAACTTCTACATAACCTGCATATTTGGTAGAACTGTGGTGTCTGATTGGAGATTGATGAAAATTTTCATGTTTCATTTACATTTTGACTCCCTTTTATTCATACTCCCTCTGCCAAGATTCGTGGCGTTTCACCCACCTTCTCACCACTCCCGGTAGATAAACCATATTATCTGTCAGCTGGTAGTCCACCTTGAAAATTCTCGCCATTCCTATCTTTCAAATATTTCTGGTTCTCTTCACTCAAAGCATCTCCTGTTTTCTCAATAGCTGCTCTTATGCCATCGATCCAACACCATCTGGATCTACTCACAGTCCTACTACCTGATGGCTGCCATAGTAGATACGTGACGTTTCTTTAACAGATTCCCCCGTCAGCTACGGAAGAATCCAGTTTTTTCTGAAAGAAAGAGTTTGTCCTTTAGGGAAACAAGATACCTTCCTTACATTAACAATTCCTTCTTTCTCCAGGTCCACCTCCCGCTTCGGATCCAAGTAACTCTCAGCCACCGATGTCACTAAAGGCATCAAAACAGGTAAACATTAGAACTTTCTTCAGATCTCCTTAGATTTTTTTTCGCTTATTGTGGAAGACATTTGATCTTAGTGAATGCACCAAACTTATGCATTTCTCTCTTACAAATTTTAATGCTTGGGCTATTAATTTGTTTGTGTTTCTTAGGAAACGCATGCACCACCTCTCCAGGGACAAAACTTCAATCTTTACAACCCAGCAGATGCTCAAAAGAACCAGCAAAACTTAAGTAAAGGTACCGCCCTTTAATTATCCACATCATCATCCACAATAGACATATTTAACTTTTTTATGAGGTTTCTTTTTGTTACTTGATACTTTTAGTCCTCTTATCGTAGTTTGACAACTTCATTTGATAGTTCTGATATTAATAGTATATTTTCATTTGATAGTTAGTCTTTAAAAAGATTCAGACATCGCTTCCTGGAGTCTCTCATTTGTAATGTCTATAATAATACTGTTTAGTGTAGACTCGAATGCCAGTTTATCTTGGTAGCATTACAGAATTAATGAGTCCAATTGAGCCTCTGACTTTTGGGTGGCTTTAGGAGCTGAACTAGTATTTTAATACTATTGTACAAGACCAACGTTGAAAATGGATGTATGAAATATGCTGTTACTGCAAGACCCTATTCCCTTTGTGCAATTACTAAGACACTGTCAGCGTGCGATACTAGGATTGCAGCTTTGCTACATTTCTATATTTTTCTAGATTTCAGTACGTCTGATACACGCATAATTTTGTAGTATATTAAGAAATGTATCATGTGAATATATTTTCCATTCATATATAGCTCCACTAACTCCACCTGGAACATTTGTGCCTGGTCAAACTGTAATTAATGACAAGACTGAGAAACCGGTAAATGCAATTTGTAATTTTATTCAACGGTAAATTCAACTATTCTTTCTTCCGTAAGGCCGATCAGCTGTCTTTCAAATCTAGTTAAATAATCTACTTATCATGCTAATGTTTTCCTTTTTCATCTGGTATCATCAGTTGAGGACATTTCCTCTTCATGTATATATCTATTTTGTTATCTTCGTTTGTCTTTTATTTAAAAAAATAATGAATCATTTTTGCAGGTTGTAGTTTATTTTCATAATTTTATATTAGATCTTCTCTTTCCGATGCAATATGATTCATTTGAGAAAGAAACTTTGCAGCATCCCCCCCCCTCCACCTACTATTTAAAGTTTTATTTGTTAGCAACACTTCATTTTGAATACCTTTAGCCAACATTTACAAGTTCTAGACTATCAGAAATTTGAAATCCATCAAACTACCTTCCTGGCGACATCGCTGAAGATTTTTATGTATGGAATTAAACTATATTTATGTTGTTTAGTCACAGCCGGAACCAGAGCCAGTTAGAAAAGAGACGCCTGTTGCGCCAATTCCGGCTGAACACATGGTGCTCCAGCAGACCTTCAATGCAATGTTAGATCGATGCCGATCTGCTGCCAATAATCCTGTGAGTATCAACAATGACAATATCACCCTAAATATCTAACAGATATTCATGTGATATGTCTTAAAGAAATGCCTTCTTATTGTCAAAGAATTGTATAGTTTGTCATTAGAATTGAAGTTGGACAGTTTGATATCATTTTACCAAGATATAATTATACAGATACCATAATATTTTGACATTATTATCCTTTGGACATTATAACAGTATTATTCGTGATTTTGGTGTACTATTTTCTGTGTAATGTTGCACTAGTATTATCTCAGTGATAGTCTGTTTACTCTTGCTTTTGTGCACTTCTTGGTGCTGTTTGTGAATATGTTTTATTATCCACTCTCCACTTCTAGCCTTCTTTGTTGTATATTCCTGTCTTGTCCATTCTACAATGCCTGCTAGTTTTTCCTCTTTTATCATCAAAGTACCCTGTCTGTTCTGTCTTTTCTGCCTGTTCTGTCTTTTCTGCCTGTTCCGCATTTTCTGTCTGTTCTGTATTTTCTGTCTTTTCTGTCATTTTGCCTTATCTATGTTTTTGCCTCTTGTCTACCGTTGTGTTTTCTTTCCTTTCTATTATGCTGCCTTTTTTGACTTTTCCTTATTTGCTATTGCACTGCCATTTTCTCTTCTATCTTTCTGCCTTCTCTGGCATTCTACTTCCTCTCTCTTCTCTGTCTGTTCTGTTTGTTCTGTCTGTTCTGTCTTTTCTGTCTTTTCTGTCTTTTCTGTCTTTTCTGTCTTTTCTGTCTTTTCTGTCCTTCCTATCATTGTTCATTGTCTACCTTTTTTACTTTTCCTTGCTCTGCATTTCTCCCTTTTGTTGTTCTGCTTTCTCTGTCTCCTCTGCCTCATCTGTCTTTTCTGTTTCATAGCATTCTTTAGCCTTTAAGCATTTTTTGATAATCATCAAGCTCCACGCCGGCACAGTTGACCTACATTGCAAAGTCTGATCTTTTTTTATCTCAGCAAACCAAGAGGAAACTTGAGGATGTGACAAGGCGCGTGGAATCTTTGTACGATATGCTTCGAGTCAATAAGGTAACTTTCGTTTTAGGAAAATTATTGGAATTAATATCTACATGAAACTTTTCAATTTGTGGTTAGATAAATTCAGTTGCTGATAGCTCGCATTTTCATTGTCGTGTTTCAGTCCTTATGATTTTCGTACAATCTCACCCAAGGCGCTTGTAGATGCGTATCACTTTGGTCCAATTCCTTTCACTACTTTGACATTTAAACTCTGGAAACTGCCTGATTCTGGTTTTAGTTTCATTGCTTGCATGCAGTCACAGTAATATTCCTTCAATCGGTCGGTGTTTTTAATGTCTTGTAATTTCAATAGCACTTGACTTGAGCACAAATTTGCTTGAAAATTTCCCGTTATCAAGTATTCACTAACAATTTAAGTGAACTTCACAATAGCTCGAAAAGGCGGGAACGTTCTTTAGAAATGTTCCCTTTTTCGAGCCATAGTGAAATTGTGCAATACCAGCAAGCTATTCACATATAACTGAACGCAGAGTTCTATGTAGAAGATTTAGAACGAGGTTTAGAACATGATAGTGAGTCTCAGAATTCGCTTCGGGTTTGATGGGACCCTGAATTCCCTTTGGATGCTTCTCGTAATCTCTTACACCAAAGACGGTTTTTGCTATCAGCTGGTTATTGATAAACATCAAATCAGTTTATACCGGTATTGTTCGGTTTTTCTGTTTTACTATCTCAACAGCAAGGATTGATTGAGATCAGCAGGTAGACACTGTTTGTTCAGTATCAATATTTCACCGGCCCTTATCTGAAGGTCATGTTGCTTCAGTAGCTGCTGTTGTCAAATGCAGGTTGTTATTTTCGCGTGATTTGAAATGTGTTTGGTCTAGTTTTAGGTCCGCTATGATTTATGGTTGCTGCCTAAGTCAGTAGAAGAATTAGTATATAGATTAGGAGGGTCGCCAGCCCGACTTCTGTTGAAGGGCAACCCTCCTTAAAAGAATGAAATGCCTTGGAGCACCATTTCTCCCGCACTAACCGCACCATTTGCCCGCAGGCAAGCTCTAAGAATTGAAGGCAATCTGTGCGACTTTGTTACTTCAGAAGTGTGCTGACAAAATGTTACCCCTTTGCATTACTCAGTGCCATTAATGTAGCTCGCGGTTTAAAAAATGTTGGTGACCCCTAGGATAGATGATGGGTTCCCCTTGATTGGTGTAGATTTAGTGGGGGGGGGAGGGGGCTAGAAATATTCACAAACGTTATGCATTGTTTACTTCCGATTTCAAAGGATTTTTTGTTTCAATGCTTCTTGATTTTGTTTTCTCGCCTTAGTTGTCATCAAATGTTCTTAATGGACTGCACCAGATCTCCCAAGGTAATTTCCACATTTCTTATGCCAAATGATCTGTAGTGTGTCCTGTCATCATTTTAGTAGCCATGTATGTTTTGACTTTTGACTCTAGCTAGACATGACACGTATCGCCTCTTCTTTCAAGCCATGCAATAAAGTTCTATTTGGGGTGTCTCCACTGCTGAAGGTGTTCCTCGAGTGCTCTGTTTAATTCAGCTACAAGAATCTATGTTTGGCATTTTGGCTCGTATTCCGTAGGAATTCTTTGCGACAGCTGTGCAGGAGACAATTTTTTATTTTTGTAGGAATATATGGAAAATATAAATAGCTTTCATCCTAGTTTTTGGTTTTTTGTATTGTCTGCCTAATACTTATGATTCTCCCCATCAACTTAAAAATCCTTAATCTATTGCTTATGGAATCTCGACTTGAAATTTGTGGACATAGTATACTTTGTCAATATCTCACGAACATATATGTGGAAGCATTTTTACTATATACAATACGCATTTTGTTCCTCGATCACTCATCGGATGATGAAATGTTAGAAAAATGGTCAAGAGGTAATTGGAAATATATTACCAAACGCATTCAAATTCTGTAGTACAAGTAGTTTAGCGTTAGTCACAACTCTATTTTGGGCAATTTATTCACAGCTTTCTTTCTGGGTGATTGGATTTGAACATTAACATGTAGCACATAAATGTTCTCATAAAAGCTCTTATATCTTTTACAGCTTGTCAACAGATGAATTACCAGCAAGGGCTTCAACTGCATACTGAGATGGTAATCAGAGGGAATTTCTCAGAAATCGGCAGTTTTATGCCTGGCTTGAAAACTTTGATGCAGATTGCGACGAATCTGAGAGTTTGAAACGCACACAGCTCTTTTTCAGACCGAAAAGTTTGAATTTTAGTTTACTGTGAATTCGGATTCTTACTTAAAATATTGAAATAAATCTTAGAATGTATTGCATTTGTTCTCTTTTAAATTCATTGCTGTTTTTCCTTTTGATATCCTGCGATACAACAGATTTTTCATAATTTGTTTTAATTTGCATTGTTTATTGACAATAGAACACAATTATGAGGGAGACGTCCTCCTCAGAATCAAAAAACTTTCTGATAATTCACTGCCTGGAATGAGTTTTTGTATATTCCCTTCTCTTGCATTTTTTAGCCTCTCTTCGCATCTTTTCATGATTGAATATTATCCCCCCTTAATATTTTCTTGTACATTTTATATTGTGTCTTCCTATGCTTTCTTATATTTGGATATTAGCCCGTGCTGCTCCTGTTTTCTGTTTCGTCTTTGGGATCCCCAATAATTACAACTTATTCAAACACATACGTCATAGCTGTATGCTTGTTACAGCTGGAGAAAGCTGGAACACTCTTTTTAGCATGCTGGAAAGCATTTTTTCGTCACACACTCGGATAACGCCGAAAGGGGAACCGAGATATATAGAGCCAGATAGGGATATATTCACGTGATATGATGAACGTTAACCGACGTTTCATACTCTGAAGAGTGTTGAACGAAAGAAATATTTTCACTGTGCGAATGTTCCCGCTTTTTCGAGCTATAGTGAAGTTCTGTTGTACCAACAGGCTGTCCACACATTTTTATAGATAAAAACATTTAAAACTCAGCTATACACGATCTTGCCTTGCCCTTTCCCTAACACTTCTACCTAATTTGTTCCTGTTTAGAAATCACAGCTTTGCTGCCGTGCAATTTTATTGCATTGTTTGTTAGCGAAGCCAAAATGTACTGCATAATGGACAAATCTCGGATGGCTGTCAGTGCTATCCCTTTTCGGGGAATGCTTTTAGCTATTGATCACTGAGATTGACAAGATCCACTGTGCTTTACCATAAAAAGGAAATTTTGAGATAGGCTCCGGCATTTGGAATAGAGTGTGTTATCGTTATGCTGTTCAATTGTTACGCATTTCAAATTTATACCTAGTTTTCTACGTTTTCTCTTCTTGATTTCTATTTTTTGTCTCTGTTTATTCACCTATTAGCTTATTACCTTCTCAAGTGATAATAATTCTGTTGTTGGCCACCTTTTCCCTGTCATAAGCATTTTTGTCACCTGTGGAATTTGAGACATTTGCAAGAAAAATGAAATGTATAACCAGAACGACGACAAAGAAGGCCATTAAAATATTTTGCAATATGTTTGACACTACAATATATTATGAATATAATAAATATATATAATATATATATATATATATATATATATATATATATATATATATATATATATATATATATATATATATATATATATATATATATATATATATATATATATTTATATATTTATATATTTATATATTTATATATTTATATATTTATATATTTATATATTATATATTTATTGTATGACACTAGAACATATATTATGGTTGACACTACTTATAATCAATGCAAATCTTTGCGATTTAGATGTTTCGGGCCCGTTGTAGGATCCATCATTGGTATAATAATATAAGTAACTAAACAGGTTTATATATCCAGGAAAGAGGTAAACAAATGAACATGATAGATCAAGGAATTACGAGATTGAATGGATTCAATTCAAAGACCTCAGTTAGCTCAAAAGCATTTAGGCGAGGCTCAGTTCAAAGTGTCCGTGGAATTCGCATATTCACAAGCAATGCCCTTAATCACAAACTAACTAGATAACGCATTTAAGTTGCATGAAAATCATCTGGTCAATGCGAATTTCATTATTTATTCAAGGATGCACATTCCGGTAGGTTTACTCCTCGGAGTTTATTTTCGAGCAACTGAATATTAGTTTTACAATGTATAGCCTTATGAATTTTAATGTTTTTGCATGCCAACTAATAAATAATTTGATTGTTTGTTCGGTGCTATTTTGCGACATATATGAACATGAAGATAAACTGTGAAAGTAGCCATTTTGTAATAGAGCCAAGCATCCTTATGGTACCTATCACAGAGTAATTTGGGTGTCTTGCAACATGATGTATTATGTTGTGTGCTGATTGTTATGGGAAAGCTTGCTGTAATGTATCGAACAGTTTGAGCAATTGAGATTTGTTTACAGTTGTCTCCTTTCTGATATCAATTCTAAGCTACAATCATGTTTCACCAATAAGCAAAGTTTTTGTCGCTAGTTTATTGACAAGTAAATTAAGATTTTGCTTGTCGATACACGAATAAGTCATGATGAAATAAGTCAACCTTTCCGGAAAACTGTTAAGATACAAAACTTACAACTTTACTATTTTCATCTCAGACTTAATACGAAACTGTTCAAGCAGAGGTCTACTGCTAGGTAACAGCAAAGTTTTAAAAGAAGTGTTTATAAACTTCTACTTCTTCAACTCAGTTTATCAAACCTATTCACCATCTGCGGACTTATTAGTGCTGGCAAAATCGCTACTTAGAGTTTACCTAGATTGTTGAATACTTGCTTTTGCCTCAAGGTAAGAGATTATGAATAACCCTGTGATTCTTCATAAAACTTGCAGATAATGATATCTCACGTGAGCCTCACCTTATCTTGCTGCCTGCTAGTGTTTGGACAAGGGGAGATAAAAGCTCAGAGGGAAAGACGATCTGCAGGTACGTCTGTTTCTACAAACTCTTCGATAAATTCTTGCAGTTATGTGAACATTCAATGTTGTGATTTATGACTTAGAATTTTCATGAGTTTCCTAGCTGTTTAAATAAATTTATACATACGTACATGCATCTACACACACACACACACACACACACACACACACACACACACACACACACACACACACACACACACACACACACACACACACACACACACACACACACACACACACACACACACACACACACACACACACATATATATACACTCAAATAGCTCCAATCATAAAGAAATTTTTAAAGACATAAATAGACCCTCAAGAAAAAATTCCAACTTTTAAAACGTTTCGGCATAAGCCTTCATCAGTTATCTGATGAAGGCTTATGCCGAAACGTTTTAAAAGTTGGAATTTTTTCTTGAGGGTCTATTTATGTCTTTAAAAATTTCTTTATGATTGGAGCTATTTGAGTTTATATATATATATATATATATATATATATATATATATATATATATATATATATATATATATATATATATATATATATATATATATATATATATATATATATATATATATATATATATATATATATATATATATATATGTATACGTATGTATGTATGTATGTATGTATGTATGTATTTATATAAGCACTAAAAGTCTGGTAAGTCCTTAAATACATAACTCAGAGCCTCACGCTTTGTGTAATCCTCAGAAAGCGTGAAACTCTGAGTTATGTTTTTAAGGATTTACCAGACTTTTAGTGCTCCATTTTGATATCTTAGCTCTATGGTATACATATTGAGCACTTTGCAAGTGTGCTTGTATTTGTATATATATATTGTATCTCTTCTAGATTTTCCAACATTAAAACAGATTGCAGATAGCGAACTGAGTACCATTAAAATCCAAAACTCAGATTGCTCCTTCAAGCAAGAAGAACGTGATTGCTTGAGACGATATAGTGCTGAGGGAACATGTACTTTGAGCCAAATTTTGTCACAACTTGTCCCCAATGTGAACATGGAGGAAAGTACTAAAAACTTCATTGTACCAGCAAAATTTCGTCTCTTAAATTTTGATTTAAGCAGGTGTGACGGAGAGAGTGATTTCGTGATTATGAAGGGAACATCAGTGGAATCTGTTGAACTGGTGCCTCAACAGTTAACACTGGGAGTTGGGACAGAACTGCACCTCTCATGGGACTTTGTGCACGACTTCAATCCTAGTAAATTAGAAGTGAAATTGAAGGGACAAACATCTATTGGTGAGTTTTCAACATGCATATTTGCCGTCATAATTACGAATAATGATTTAATTTTGCATAATCATATAATATTAACATAATTATCTATTATTTGTTGCATAATTACTTGAACTTTTGTATGACAATCTACAATCAGTTGTATCTGCACTACATTCTTTGCATAAGTGTTTGCCATTCTGTAGGCGATCATGGCATATTTGCATAATTATGCAAAAATTATTTGCAAAATTATAGCCTATTGTTTTGGGCGTGTTGGTTACAACTGAAATTAATGTATTGATAATTTCTGGCGTGTAACAGAATTTTATTCTGCCTTGCCCATACTAAAGGATTTGATGTAAAGAATGTCTCATTCGCTATTTATCTTTCTCCATCACACTTTTTGGTTAACTCTCTTGCTACATTTGTTTTATCAGGCAGCAATACTCAAGTCATACTAAATGTTGAAAAGTCAATGGAAGGATCTGATTTTACTTTGCAATTCAATCTTGGCACTTTAAATGTAAACAGCTTCTTGGCTAAGTTTGGAGTGGACGCATCTGAGATGATTGGTTCTGATCTGAGTTTTGCCAGGAGCAGATTGGGACTCGCAACTTTGATCATGCAAGAACCAAAAGTTAATGGGCTCTTTTCACCTGGTGGCGGATTCGAAATTGTCGCCACTGGCACAATATCTGCACCACAATTTGCGGCTGAAGCTTCCATATTTTATCTGATTGTACAAGATTTCAAAGAAGGAAGTCCAGACTCTGTAAACGATGGTTTTAGCAAACCAATTGCTGCTATTTTTGCGCTTTACAGTAAGCAAACACCTTCTTCTCTACGTTTGCATACCAATGAAGTAAAAAGTTTCAAACTCCAAAGAAAGTCCTTTTCTTAAAAAAGGCCTTTTTATCTAGTTTGCATTATGTATTGATGAATTTCAATTTGAAAATTGACTAATTTCATGCAACGTTATTGATATATGGGCTTTCCCATTCTTCTAAATAAATCTGAGAGAAATTTTCATGCATTTTGTGAGCTTTGTACGTACTATTATTAATAAGGAATCTGCAGAATTGGTTTTCAATCTGCCTTCATGTTGCATGCAGTGACGGACTCTTTAAATGGAAGCGATTTCTACACAATAATCTTTGAGAATAATAAGATTTTAGGGTGTAACTGCTAGAAGTTTTTCTCGGCGTCTCGACCCAGACTTCCATAATCTGGCAGTCCTTCCCTCCCGCCTAACCAGCAGATAAGTATCCGCCACCAGCCACACGGTATAAATTAACTCAAAATGAGATTAATGTATCTGGGTACCTTTTAGTAACTCCTTGTACACGATATTTTATCGTAGATGACAGAGTTCGGAATGTAATTGCATCATTGATGGAAATAGATACACCCAGTATTGCAATATTCAAGGGTGTTGAGGAGGCAGTAATCACCGTTGCAACGAAGGAGATTTTTAATATCAACTCAAAATCTCTTCGAAGCATTGCAGAGAAATACGTTCCAATAGAAGGAATGGACATGATTTCAAAAGGACTGACTGTCATGCATTATTCTCCTAATAACAACGAAGATGTCAAGGACAAAGACGATAACGTAAGTGATTGTAATCAGGTATCATTCATATCAAAGACAAGCTATAATGATTGCTGATTAGTTATGATCACGTATGATCGAATAGATCATTATGAATCATTGATAAATGCCAGTTATCATCAATTGACATACAAGTCATCTTCATTCGTATATATTTGTGATAAGTCTTCCAAAGCTGTGAAGTTATTTTTTGCTCATCGCATCATTACTGCTAACCCCACTACTTTCAGGTCATTTGAAATGGGTTGCTCCGTCACTAGTAGGGTATATTTGATGTGCCAATATGTTGAGCATGTTCCGACCTGTCTTGATATGTAAGCACTATGATGACGTCATTAGATTGGCCACTAAATTACACTTTGCAAGTGATGTAATAAGTAGAACTGATCATGATAATAAATATGTTTCTTACTTACAATGTTCCCTTACTCTCCTCTCATTTTAACAACAAAGAAGACGCTGCTGAAGTACTTCTAGGCAGATTTTTAAAATTTGTAAACTATACGTTTATATAGTATATATTGTAATGTGATATAGAATGATAAAATGTAAAATTTGATATAACTTCATATAAGGTAATATAATATCATGTAATACTTAACATGATGTATCATGATATAATTTCTGATAATGTAATGTATAATATATAATATAGTATAACATAGTATAATATAATATAAGTATAACATAGTATAATATAAATATATATTATATAATTATATAATATTGCAATATTGCAATCTAAATAGTATAATATGAGGTACTATATTATTATATGGTAGGATATACTATAATACAATAGAATATAATATAAAGTAGTGTAATATAACACAGAATGATGACATGAAATATGTATAATATAATATAATATAATATAATATAATATAATATAATATAATATAATATAATATAATATAATATAATATAATATAATATAATATAATATAATATAATATAACATAATATAATATAATATAAATGATATAATGTAATATACTACAATATTATATAATTATATAATATATATTTATATTATACTATGTTATACTTATATTATATTATACTATGTTATACTATATTATATATTATACATTACATTATCAGAAATTATATCATGATACATCATGTTAAGTATTACATGATATTATATTACCTTATATGAAGTTATATCAAATTTTACATTTTATCATTCTATATCACATTACAATATATACTATATAAACGTATAGTTTACAAATTTTAAAAATCTGCCTAGAAGTACTTCAGCAGCGTCTTCTTTGTTGTTAAAATGAGAGGAGAGTAAGGGAACATTGTAAGTAAGAAACATATTTATTATCATGATCAGTTCTACTTATTACATCACTTGCAAAGTGTAATTTAGTGGCCAATCTAATGACGTCATCATAGTGCTTACATATCAAGACAGGTCGGAACATGCTCAACATATTGGCACATCAAATATACCCTACTAGTGACGGAGCAACCCATTTATAATACAATATATGGCAATACAATGTTTTTAGGAAATAATATGTTATAATTATGTTATTATAACATGATTTTTATATAACTTTATAATTTAATGACTTCAACTTTATTGTATTGGCGCCTCAAGTTTTCTGTTGTCAAATCGTGATATTTTGATAGCTATATCAGAGTATAGCGTCACAGGAACGTCAGCCAGCTACAATGCTATCGTATGAAATATCTCCATTTCTCCCATAAGACTGCCAGCCGCATCTTATACCGCTGCCAATTAGCCAATGACAAACTTATATGGACATCTCCGCAAAGAATTGAAACTGAATTCAGAAAATTTGGCGGATTTGTTTGGTCATTCATGGGCTGTAAAGATTCGATGGCAATACCTCCAAAAACAAAAGGCCTATTTGTTGACATCACATATAACAGACAGGAGAGTCAAATGGAAGTTCGGCTCAATTTAACAGAGAAAGTACCTGTTCTACCTAATGGTCTTGTAACTTTGTTTAATTCAACAATCATGTTGTATTCAAAAGAGAAGCTGGAAAACACATGTAGCTGGAAAATGAGTGGAACAGGAGAAGAAGCAATTCTTGGTAAGTGAAATTTCTCCGCCTTAAAGTAAATTCAAAGAAACTGTAATTTCTGTGATTTTTAATCAGGATGCAAGTTCTAGTGTCGCAGCTTTGATGCAAATTAACATATCCATCCCCTGGAAGCAACTTGTTCCCAAGAGAGTCGATGAGATGCTCTAGGTAAATGCAGTGCTAAGTTAACATCATTCGACAATGGATGAACAACTGTGTTTCTATGCTACCATTCTTAACACACTACCATACATACAGGCTGAGATATATGTGGATATACAATACATTTGCAAAAACATGATCATACAAATATATATATATATATATATATATATATACGTAAAGATGTATATGTGTGGTCACCTCTTTTAGTCAATTTACTCCAATAAAAGTTAAGGAAATCTTATGAAAATCTTAGCTTGAATATCGGGAAAGTTAAGAAAATTCTGAACTTGGCCGCCCAAGATGTGAATATGGACAGGGCATTGTTGAGAACTTTAAAACTTTTAAAAAAATACGGGATGCACCTCGATTAAAGTTAGTTAAGTGTGCATTAATCACCTTCCAGACTATTAAATAACCGCAACTGTTTCTCGTGTTGACTTGCAAAAGCATCCAGTACCTCACGCCGGGTGACTTCGGTATCCTTGTGAACATTCACTAGAGCAAGACCTTTCGGCCTTGTCTGTGTCATGGTGTTTCTCGCATATGATTTTGACCACGAATAACAGAGATGCTTCTTTCAACTTTGCATTTGGGAATTGGAAGGGTTGCAAGAAACTTCAGTGCTGTAAATATATTTGGAAAAAATGTCCTTCTCTGTTGCTTTCAGAACTTTGCAGATTCTTTCAGGGAGCTCTACTTCTTTCTTCCTACTCTAGTACACTTGCCATAAATCAAGTTCTGTTTCAGTTCCAAAATAGTGGGGCAGATCTAATTTAATTGACTCTAAAAACAACTTAACATAGCTCATCTACTTCTTGCTGCCTGTTCCACCCTACAACAAGATCTCTTTGCGCATAACATGTTATTTCTCCTCAAAATTCTTAGTGTAATACATAAATGTAAGCAATGACTTTTGAAGCGAACTTCTTTATTTAGACGAGCTTGTGAGTATTAACATCACTGTGTTGAAAGTGCGAACAGTTGTCACTGCATTTGCCGAGATTTATGATATGCAAACACTAATGAACAGGACGAAATCGAGGCCTTACAATGACGAATATGAAAAGGCTTTTCCATTTATTACACGATGTCCTTTGGAAGGACTCCGTTACGAAGCTATCTTCTTCAAAGGAAATGTGCTCAGGTGAGATTATCTGAATTGAAGCCTTCAATTGTTGAGATTTACGTCTTGTATTCACCTCATGTTTTACTATGTGTTTTAACAGGGGCAATTCAATTAGCTAATTGAGAGCTACTACCAAGAGAAACCCTGTAGAAAATATAAAAGTGTAATACTTGAACTTAAAAAAGTCAAATGAAACTATCCATCAATGCATTTCCATTGTGCATACAAAAGCTTTATACTTAAATCTTCTTTTAATGCGTTCTTGAAATGAATGCAATATTTCTGGGTTTGTGTATGTAGTGGCAGAATGTTCAACATCATTGTTCTGCTGTAGTAGACCCTGCGTTACTCCCAAATACGTGGCATAGATAAAGTCCTATTGAGTTTATGTCTTATGATTTCATCTTCTAGATTCAAAGGTTCTGCATTGGTCGAAGGCAAACCACATGTAGAAATTATATACACTATAGGCAACGAGCAGCCTCAGCTTAAAGTTGGTTTCCAGTTCAGAGCGAGACAGCTTTACGAAGTTGTTGATATGTTTTATGGAAAGGAGAAGATCACTTCAACATGGATTAGATTCAGAGAAATTTGTAAGTATTTTGAATGATGATCCATATATGTACACTGACGTTCGTACTTTTATTTTTCTTCCTTTAAATTTATTATTAGTTATTCATTATACTCTTAGCCAATGATTGTTTATTCAACTCTTCTCCAAAGTAATTTATAAGTCCTTCGAAAAGCCTTGAGTTCCATAACAGTATATGGCTTATGTTTACGTGTTTCCGCTGTATTGCCTTACAATTCTCGCACTCCCTTCTGTTCTGCCACATAATATTAATAGTAACTAATAATATTAATATTAATATTAATAGTAACTCGCTATTTGATTTTTTCTTTGTTGCACGCTTATTTTAAGGTGTTCCATATAGCTTGTGATAAATAATACTTGGCGCTCATTAATTTGAGTCATTATAGTTAGAGCTCAAAAGTTAAAATACGAACTGCTTTTTATGATATTCCCACGGACTTGAAGGAGTGCCATGCTTTGGGACATTTTGTTTGACTCAATAAAAAGCCTGGCAGCCAGTATTGCCTTGAAAGATCAATTAAAGAGCAGAAGGGTGACAGCTGTTCATGATAGATATGTAGATAAAACATCTGTGGGAGTTTCTGCATAAGCAGGTCGTATTTTAACTTTGTATTTCGATGTACTTAGTCTATGTTTTGTGTAGATAGCTTGTATTGACGTACTGCGAAGTAGAACTTTTTCGTTTTAGCCAATTGTGAATAAAATATTTTTAAACCTCATGATAATAATTCATGTTGTAAGTATACACCTTACTATATCAAAGCAGTGCGTAACTGATGAGTCTTCAATGTAATTAGTGACTATAAAAATACAAAAAAGTGATAACAGACAAATGCTACAGAAAAATACATCAATCTCAAATAAAGTAATAATAATTGTAACAGTTAAACTGAGTTAGCAAAGTCATTGCCTAATAATCTAGTAAATTTGGGCTTGTCAAATTTATTATAATTATTATTATGGAAGCTTTCAAATCAAATCTAAAAATACTGTAAAAATGTTAAAACTTTTAATCTATCCAACTTTCCAAAATTGAGAATGCATTGGTTGCATACTAAAACAGTTCAATAATAATGATAATAATACTAATACTAATAAGTCTGAGATATCAGACATAAACTATAATAATAATAAAAACTAAATCATGCCGTGTATTCCTTCATTGATCTTTTTCTATGAATTCCAAGTTCCTTTAGATTTGATGTTGACCAAAACATTTGAATTACAAATTCTCACTTTGTTACATTTAAAATTTTAACTTATGCCTTACTGCTATAAAATTTTCTATGATATTCATACATTTACTTGCGTTTTGTAGGTGTTGTTGTAAAAGAGAATCAGTTGGCGAAGCAGTTTTCATTTGACAGAGAATGTGTAAAGAAAGCAGATGAAAGTAAGTCAAAGTTGTCTTGCAAAAATCATGCTTGTTATTAGTAATGATTCTGCAATATTTTTAAGCGAAACATATTGATAAAAGTAGTAAGAAAGAGAGAGACAGTTTATTCAAAGTAATTTCCAAAACTTGTGTTTAACCTGGCAGGCTTTGACACTCCTGGTATTGGTTTCATCGCTGATCAACTAGTGCTGAGGGACTGCAAAGATGAAGATTGGGTGATGTGCAGGTTTCTTAAATTACATATTGATGGTGTGCTCGATCTGACATACTTCGGAAAGATGCTACCCGATAAGATATCCATGACCGCAAAAGATGACAAAACACTCCAGTTGGGCAATGGAATTGTATTCCGAAGTTTGTTTTTTGAATCTCACCTATCTGCAAAAGATGGTGACGATAGACTTACGTTCAAAGCTCAAGTGGTCTTCACCCACACGAATGATATCTTTGATGGTAAAATTTATGCTTGTTTTTGAGAGTTTCATGATAAAATTTCACAATCTTTATTGTGAAGTAAATGTGTAGTCGTCTTATGACATGCGTTACACCTTCAAGCAGCAACTTCAGGTGATTGATGAATTCAAAGGATAGACTGGTTAATTCTCTGATAGACTGATTTCCTCATTTGTTATGTGCATGACTGCTAGATAATTTGATGAATTAATTGATTAACTGATTGACTGACTTGACTGATTGATTGATTATTTGATTGATTGAGTGAGTGAATGATTGATTTGAAGGATTAACTCAATTAGTACTGCTGATTATCAGGTTGATTAGCTCATTGATGAACCGACCAATTTCGTGAACAAATTGATCATTGATTGCTTAATTGATTGCTTAATTGATTGATTGATTGATTGATGCATTAATTGGATTTTCGATTGATGAAATGACCTTATGAACAGCTTTGTTAGGGATCACGTGTTGTTTCATTGATTGATTAGTTGATTGATTTAAGTGTTAAATGATTGGGTGATTTATCGTTCAATTGAATCAATGTTAATTGATATACATTGATTGACCTTGATATATGATTTGGTTTGCTGTATGTTGTATGAATTATATTTCATGGTAGTTCCATTGACATGTGGATTCATATTTCATTTTTCAAAGGTGGCAGGATCTTTGAAGATGGTTCCAATAACATCATGTTATCATTTGAGACCCCATCTGACAATTATCAAGGCAGAGATCTGTTGAATGTAAACTATGCACGAATGCGGCCTATTCGAAGCAAATTTAGCATACCATCTACAAAGAAGCTGGAAACAATTGGTAACCAAAACCTTTCGTACTATTTACTTAATCAACTACGGAATTGAATTAAGACTACGAAACGATTTTGTAAATGGCGTTAATCTAGTGAATATGGATTAACAAAATTGCATGTTACTGACAAGATTGAGTTACTGACTTACTGATCCATTAATTGATTAATTAATTGATTGATTCAATGATTGATTGATTGATTAATTAATTGATTGATTGATTGATTGATGGAATAATTGATTAACGTATTGCTTGAGTGATTGATTAACATACCGAATAAGTGGTAACCTGACTGATTGAATATCAAAATATCTGATTCATTGACTGACTGATTGATTGATTGATTGTCTGATTGGCTGATTGATTGGTTGCCTGATTGACTGATTGATTGATTGATTGAATGATTGATTGATTGATTGATTGATTGTCTGAGTGAGTGAGTGAGTGAGTGACTGATTGTTTGATTGATTGATCGATTTACTGAGTGGCTTGTTAAATGACTGGCCGAATGACTAAACATATAATCACTTTATTGTATATCTTTCTAGAGTTCCGCTCTCCCCTACACATTGGTACAGTCGAAGGATCAAAGATCGACCTGCGCGGAGATACATCAAGAGAGTATATTACTTACCCAGGGGACGGTGGGGATCCTGTCGTAAGATTTGTCTCTGAGAGGCCACTACTTAAATTGAACACCTTTTATCATGCATTTGGACTTCCATTCCGTATTGACATTCTCAAGAAAGCAGCATTTCGCGAAAGTGTCGTATTTGCTTATACTTCGACTGATGAAGGTAGGCTTGAGAAAAAAGTTTGATTTTCTTCTGTTGTTACGATGAACCGTTATACGGCAAATAGAGTCACACTATTCTATGCTATGGCCATGATTGTTAGCAACAGCTAATTTCACAGAAAGATGCGACTCTTTGAAACATTGTCAATTACTTGAGTTAAATTCTTTCTTGAACGATTCTTTTTCTATAGTATAGATTACGATTGGTGCCTCAAGTGCCCAATCAATTTTCCTGACGGATCATTTTTGCAGCTATATTATGTTAGCCTTCGTAACAAAACCTCAGTTTTTGATAACTCTGAGTTTTGTGCCCAAAACAATGTACATCCTAGATTTTTTCACGCCTAGCAGAAGTCGATAACTTCGTTGGAGATAAGCACTCCTTCGGAAGGGACATTAAACTTGGGGTTCCATGCCTGGGTGCGGCTTGCACAGTAGGCTTAAATTATCTGAAAACGCTAGATATAACAGCCTACTCAAAATAAAGTAAACAGCAACAACTACAACTACAAAGCACACCTTTATCAAATTTCCTACACTTCAAGCGTCATATTTACGTATTCGAGATTTCAAACTTTTAAGACTCTTATGGGAGGGTGAGAATGTACAAGGTTTGAAAATAAAATGTCAGGAAAGTGAGATTTAGACAACAGAACCTTGAAAACGCAAGTGGGTAGTCTACAACTACACGCACGAAACTATTAAGTTTCAAGTGGCAATCGCGGATATTTGCATGGAAAAAATATCATCTGTATTTTAGAGGTGATGACGGATCGTTTCCAAGCATAGAAAATTATTTGAAAGCTAATTGCCCAGCCAGTCAATGTGGGATGATCTGAATTTAATACGAACTTGTTAATAAAAGCAAAGTTTAGGAAGAGGCGCTTGATTTTCATGAATGGCATTTTTAAGTTCTAATCAATATCTTCGATTGTCTTTTGTATACAGAGTGGGATGTTCCTGAATTTCAAGTGAAAGTAACCAAAGGTTTACATTTGTATGGTAAATTGAAGTTAAGAACAGATGAGACGTATTATACAACGGTCAACTTACTCGATAACATGCAGATACAGACTGTGATTCACCTTAAGCCAATGAGATTTGGTAAAGTCAAGGAGGGTAAGCACGGGAAGCCTTCATTCCAGAGCGTCAACCTATTCCTGTACAGTAGCAAAGATCAACCAGATTCAGGCCCAAAGATTGTTGTAAATCAAGAGTCACAGTTTCTTAAAGGGTACACTCAATTTTCTTGACTTTGTTTTGCTGTGTCATTTCTTCTTGTTAATAACACAACACTTTATCTCACTTCTCTCAATTGCAACACGTGAGTACAAAGGTGGAAAAAGTTTTTTCATTTTTTGGAGCCGAAGTATCTTGTTGAGAATTTCTGCAATGTTTTTATTGGTGTGGAACTACATACGTTTTCCTTGTACATGCTTACCTGTTATTTATCTATTCTTCTATTTATCTGTTAGTTGTTGTGTCACTAGAGTAGAAAGTTGTAAGCCAAGAGAGTCACTTATTTTTCTCGTAAGTTAATTTGGATTATGTCATTAGATTTCATGCTTGGTTCAACAATTCAAGGTTTTTCTGTTAAACCTTCTGCATGTACTGTTGACCAGAAATACTTTTGGCAACTACGTCTCAAGGTTCTGATACTTCTTCCGCCTCTGCGTAATTATCACGAATTTGAGCGCTACCCTGCAACATGGAGTGACCAAATGCCATGTCCTTCATGATAACTTCAAGTGTTTATGTTTGTATAATCTTGGCAATACTTTGTGAAGCTGAAAATCAGAGTGTGCTCCAGGAAGTTCAACGGTACAATCAGCTTTCGATGATTTGTTGACACTCTGACTGTTCTTTTGCTTTTCTTGACCATCATTTCTTACATAATAACCTCTAGTGACACTTCATGGTATGACAAAAGGAACTTCCAGCACATTTTAAAGCGACGTCTAATAACAGAAAGCAGTATCTAAAATTATACAGAGTCAAAGGGCGTGGTCACCAAAATAATTCATAGAAGGCGTGGTCAAAGTTTGTCATAGTGTGATGTGATCCTGGAAATTTCCATGCAAGTAGGCACTGATCTCTTCTCCTTCTTTAGATATGCGGAAACTGTCGGGCTTGAAGGATCATTTGTTTCAGAACCATTACAAAAAGTTGGCGATAAAGATTTATACACAATCAAGCTGAGAGGACATCTTTATAAAGAGGTCAAAGACGTAGAGGTTACACTATCAACAGAGGATGAGGAAAAACCGAAAGATTTTCAGTTCAAAGTAAGATCATTTTGGCTTGAATATTGGCAACCAAGTCCAATCGAACTATATAAGCATGACACTCCTCCAAGATTTAACTTTTCTTGTGATAGTTTCATGTCTCGACTCATATCTCTTGTTTTTGAAAATTTGATTTTTAATTTTACTGCTTTAACATCACGAAGTTTACCTATTGTTGGCCATAGCAGCATGTCTATGTTGTTTGTATTACTTATGGATGGGTAGCTGCAATTGTCTGTAAACGACATCTCAAGCCACATTCTATGTCATCGTCTCCTATAAGCTCTCAAAACCTTCCTTGAGAATTTTCCATATTGCTCCCCTCCAGATAAAACAGAAAAGCCCATGAATCATTGTTCACGCTGCGTTTTTGTATTTTCAAAAGTCTCCGTTTTCAAGGTTCGTTTTCAAAAGTCCTCGCTATCGTGTCAGAGCAGCGTGAACGCAAGGCAAACACGGATACTTCTTATCTGCTTTCATAGGACTACGGAGCAGTTAGAACGAGGCCCATCACATGCTCTCGACCCCCGATCTGCATACACCCTGTACTCTAACACTGACCAAATCGTTATGGCCAGATGATTCTCGACGTATAAAGTCGGAGATCACGCTTTCGAGTAGCGCTCTGATACCTCATTTACTCCCATTTTTTTCCACAACATTTATTTGAAATAGCTGACTTTTCCATTTATGTCACGCTGTATTTATGGCGTTAAGTAAAATGACTTAAATTTAGAGCTCCTCAAAGGACCTTTCTTCTTAAATCGTTGATGCTGATGAAAGCTGTGTTTTTCAGTATGCTGTTGATATTACGCGACAAGGCAAACTGAACATAAATAAAAGTTTGCGAGAAGTATTATCAGATCTACAAGCGAATGCAAAGAAAGGACGAGATGCTGCCAATGGCGTTGCACGTGATGTTTTCGACCTTCTAGATTCCTATCAAGCGCAGTATCAAGGATACCTGGATAAAATGACATCTCTTCAGCAGGAGATACATAACAGTAATAGTGATGTAGATCTGTCAATGATTGATATAACAGCTGATTGTATTGATCAATGCAAAACAGGTTGGTACTAAAGTTTGTATTGTATATTGATTCACATTTATGACTCTAATTCAAACTGACAGAGTAATGTAACGAATGTCAGTGTTGGGTTTTGATGACGATGATGATGGTAGTGCTAACAATCATTCTAATTCTAGATGTTGATTCCTAATCAATTTGACATAAAAATGTACCCTGGTGCTCTATTCATCTACGTTTATTCATTGGCTCTGTTTACATTTAAGTGTTCATTCCAAAAATTGAGTGGAAAGAAGACTGCATCCAAGGTTCTGGTGGACAAAGAAACATGGACTGTATGATTTGGGAAGAGAACAAGGAGAAAGTCATAAATGTCGTATGTCTCTTGAAATGCGAGGCGAAAAAAGTTTCAGCTGCGGAGCAGGCAGCAGATACACTTAAAGAGATAAGGGTATAGCTATATACATGTATACCTCCTCAAACCATTCGTTCATGATGCCGCATCATGAAACTATTTGTTGCACTATAGCACGAAAAAGCGAGAACTTTCTTTTAGTATACACAAAGCTTTTTTCGTCCGACACTTGTCAGAGTATGTCGGACGAAAAAAGCTTTCAGTATGCTAAAAGAATGTTCCCGCTTTTTCGTGCTATATTGATGTTCTGTAGTACCAGCAAACTTTTCAACAATTTGTTTATACATCATGTCTTCTAAGAGTTTGTGCATCTTGTGTCGATGTCAGCTTTTCTACTGGCTGCTTCGTATCCGCTGTGTTCCATTCCTTGCTATCGAAGCCTAATAACAGCTTGTTCTATTTTGAATATGTGCGTGTGTGTGTGTGTGTATGTGTGTGTGTGTGTGTGTGTGTGTGTGTGTGTGTGTGTCTGTGTCTGTGTGTGTGTCTGTGTGTGTGTCTGTGTCTGTGTCTGTGTCTGTGTCTGAATCTGTGTCTGAATCTGTCTGTGTCTGAATCTGTCTGTGTCTGAATCTGTGTCTGAATCTGTGTCTGTGTCTGAATCTGTGTCTGTGTCTGGGTGTAATATATAGCCATATGCGGTTACGCAATTCTCTGAATCTAATTAACATTTGTGGCTCATATAAATTTTTCAACTTAATCCAATATTATTCTTTTGCAGATATTAGTAAACAGATATCGAGAAATCAAAGTATTGTCTGAAAATGTTGGCAAAATCATAAAAGTAGCGGAAGAAGCAAATGAAATTGCAAAGAGTACAAAGGAGTTGATCGACAGTAAGACTGATATCCAAGACGAAGTCAATGAGCTGCTCTCACTACCAGGAGATCTTGTCGAGTTAAACATCTTGAAAGTTGACACTAACCTAGACAGTATCTCCCCTCCATGCTTACCCTTCCAGCTGGACTTCACAATAAAAACAAGACAACCGAAAAGTCATACCATTGTCCATCCTATCTGCTTTAATGGAGAGTTTTATAAAAATGTTGGCATTCGTATTATGAGAGTGACGTATCCTGTCATTGATGAGATGTATAAAGCCCTTGAGGAAGCTGAGCTTCGTTATGCTGGTATCAGTGCAGTCAGAAAAAACTTGGAGCTAGTGAAGGATAATGTTTACAGCTCAAAAAGAGACTACATCCTAACACCACCAGAGGAAGATCCTATGGAGAGAATGCTTACAAAGATTACAAAGAGAAGAATACCTAATTTTACATTGAAAAGTGATAAGACAGTGTTGGCTTTTCACCATTATTCACCTTGGGCTACTGTTAAAAGATCACATCCTTTTGAGGTTGAACCATCACCGTCATATAGCACGATGAATACCTCGAAGTTTAGCCACGGTACGTCATTAAGGAACTTTCTCATCTCTCGCTATATAAGATATACCTCTTTACCTGTATTCTCTACGAGATTCTAAAGAAATATGGCTGGGAAGCGATGTTGCTGTTAAGGCATAGATATGACCCTTGACAATGAGTTGAAGTCAGGACCTTCTACAACTTATACTATCATCTCTACATATCGTGATAGCTCCATTGAGCGACATTTTTTTGTTGCCTTCATGTTACTTGAGTGATTTATGTTGGCGAGATAGAATATACATGACAAGGTGAAATCCCCTTCATGAAAGTCTCTGCTGTGTTGATTGGTCATGTTTCAATCATATAAATCTCAATAAGACGTCTTTCTTGTTCATATTGTTTGCCTAGGCACGCAAGCCTCTGTATCAGACGAATCTCTTTCTAGCTCCTCTCTAGAATATCCAGAGGCTGCTTTATCCCTTGTGGTATAATGGACCTGTAATGCAATACGTAGGTTTAAATTGTTATGCTTTCATTGTTAAATTTTTGTAGTAATGACTTTTTCATTGTCCTTTACTCTTTAATTACTCACAATATCCTTAACTGCGCAGCTATCCTTGCAGTATTTCCATCGCATGCATTTTTCATTGATTCAAGTTCGCTTTACAGCACTTTTTTCTCCATTCAGGTAAATCAGCATGCCATCAAACGAAAGAGATCATTGCCCAGTATAAAGATATTGCAGACAATCTACAGCAACTCTCGACAAACTATAAGCATGGCAGAAGTTTGTACGACCGAAGTCAGTCACGCATATCGAAAGAGTTGACAGAATCTTTGCACGATATAAACAGACTAAGTAAACAATATTGCATTGTAACTTTGTTCATATTTATAAGACTTATTTCCATTCAAAATGCTTTGTCTTTGTAATTGGTGAATTTGTTGTTTCTAAATGGTTACAATATTTCACTCTTTTACTCTAGCGAATAATACACATTTGTCGTATGCAGAGAGGAGGGATATGTTTTATTGGTACCATTTTACTGAAAGAGGTAAAAAT
The DNA here is from genome assembly GCA_964019165.1 of Mastigias papua. Lineage (NCBI taxonomy): Eukaryota > Metazoa > Cnidaria > Scyphozoa > Rhizostomeae > Mastigiidae > Mastigias > Mastigias papua. The sequence continues at coordinate 8,154,662 of OZ025287.1, read as the reverse complement.
TATCAAAGGTATCAATGTAAATCAATGATCGACTCTTATAATCATTGCCATCATTAATCATGATTAGATTTGATATGACATTTGGATTATCTTCATTATGTTGAAACATCAGCAATCATAATTATTATAATTTTCATCTGTCTATCTGTCTGTATGTCTCTCTGTCTGTATGTCTGTCTGTCTGTCTTTCTCTCTCTCTGTCTGTCTGCCTGTCTATCTTTCTATCTGTCTCTCTGCTTGTTTGTCTGTCTATCTGTCTGTCTTTCTCTCTATCTATCTGTCTGTCTGTCTGTCTGTCTGTCTGTCTGTCTATCTTTCTATCTGTCTGTCTGTCTGTCTGTCTGTCTGTCTATCTTTCTATCTGTCTGTCTGTCTGTCTGTCTGTCTGTCTGTTTGTCTGTCCGTTCTCCTGCCTGCATGTTTTAGGTCATCAACATCTGCCCCACTTGTGAATCTCTACGAAACGAATAGCTATTGATTTATTGGGAATGTCTCTCTGTGTTCTCCCACCACTACCAGGAGGCTTACAACCATGGACTGGCAATCATTATCATCATGATCATGATCATGATCATCATGATCATCTTTATCATCTTCGTGACTTTTCATTTGTAGAGTGTGAGTGTAAGACACTCAGTGACGCAAGCACGGTTCAAACTTAAACCATCGTCTGGTCTCTCAGTTGTCTCATATTCCTCTCTCAAGGGGTACTAATATTGCAGCTGAAATACTTTTGCACCAACTGGAGTTTGATAATCTTCAATAACATAGTGATAAAGAAACAGCAATTAGTACCAAACCATTATTAAGCTATGCAAGCAATGACCCGTCTTTCTTGTAGCTCAAATAAAAATATTTTTGTTCTTTTAGGAATGGGACTCTATCTAGACACCTTCAAACAAAATGTGGAAGCACAAGGAGAAAATAGTATTTTGTTTTTGAGAAATGAACTATCATCTTTTTACGGAACGACAAATTTCCTGGAACACCTAGATATCATTGGAAGCAAAGCAGTTCGAAGATCAAAGATACATGGCAGGAGAAGAGAGAAGAAGATGTCGTCGGCCATGGCGTACATTGGGAAAGTAAGATATTTTATATATCTGTTCCTTCCATCCCTATCCTCCTGTCATAGACCACTGATCATGAGTGACTTTCAGTACGCAATACTATTGTGTTTTAGTCACTTGAGCAATATTTTGTAAAATAAATATTTTGTAAGCATTTAGTTATGACAGACAGCGCTCTCGTCAGCAATTGGGAAAGTAAGAGGATTTACTACACCTAGTCCATTTCCCGGGCGAATGGCAAAGTGGTTAGAGCGCTTGACTGCTGAGCAAAACATCGATGGTTCGAGCTGGACCCTCGGATCATAGTTAGGGCGCTCGCTTACTGCCCACCCAGTAGCACATGGGCGTCCGGTGGCAACACTAGGGAAGTTAAAGGCGGCGAAGAAAGGAATTGGCCACCCTACCTCACTATGCCGGCGGCTCAGGATAAGTGTCCCTCTAACGGACACTCCCCTAACTTACAGAATCGTAAATGGGACTCACCTTTACCTTTACTTTTATTCCATTTCTCATTCTCATTCCAATGAGCCAAATTTTCAAACTTTACGATTATTATATATACCCATAATCACTTATCCTCACAAACCCTTGGTTTTTACCTCAACAGCAATTGAAGACATTACTCTATGGCACAAAAACGCTCGACAGGGAGAGCTCAGCAATAAGAAGATTACAGGATAAAATTGAGACTCTTTATCATTCCTCATCCTCTTGCTCAGCCTGACTGCAGTCAAGCAAGCGTTGCAGTCTATAACATTGAAAACATTAACTACTTCTAAGCGTTTAATGTTAGTTTTATTTGCATATAACAACGTTAACGAGCCCCATTTTATCACAGAGCCAGCTTCTTCTTTGAAACATAGACTCTAGTAGTTAGCACTATTCCCGCCTACGATACAGCAACAATAGTAATTGTTTTGACAATGGAAATGTGGTGGACCCATTCAGGCACCGATTAGTTAATAACAAATATTCAGTATTTAGTAATCACTATCAATCACTTCTAATCATTATCAACGGCTTTTAATCACTATTAATTCATATCAGCCAACACACCTATTTGCAGCTTGTCACATTGACAAACAATGTACGTTCATCATTTACAAACGGCATATCGCACATCAAGTTCACCAGGATCCCATCCAGTAGATCGCTTTTGATTGCTAGCTAAAGTTTTATAGGCTAGGTATTGTGATGAGTCACATCATCGATTTCGACTTCTCATAATATGAGATATTATGTTTGATATTTTGAGACAATTCAGTTTGATCTTCACTGGATCGACTTTGCTACCCAAATCATAAAGCTATGAGTTAGGTGTTGTGATGGAAATCAGCCCACCATTCCCTAAATCGATTATAGCTGCTGCCAATGGTATGCCAATATGGGACGTTGGGGTGCCATGCCCCCAATGTCTATGAAATTTTGTAAAAAGTTGATCATATAGCAGAAAATCTAACGTGAATTTAGGAGTTTGAGCAAATTTCAATATGCAACTCATTTGTTCTGTTGGCCATGGCTGATCATAGTCAACTCTCTTTTCGCGACAATACAAATAATTTGCTGTTACTATTAACCGTTAGAAATGTTTTCTTCTGTTCTGGAAAATAAATTTGGTCAAAATAAAATAGCTGGCCACGTTTCTCCAGACGCTCCTCCCCAAGCAAAATTGTCTAGGCACATTGCTAGCGGCTCAGTATGTTTGGTTATAGGCTAGGAACTTTGATGAAGATTAGCTCACTGCACTTTTCACTCAATTGATTGTGGCCACCATGTAAAGTAGAGTGTTTGATATATTTATGAAAGGCCACCAACCATTTACCGTTTACATGTTCGTTTCAACATTTAAATCACCTTCTACTCATCTTAAGTCTTTATTTTCCCACAATTTGGTTTCTTTTCTCATTGAAAATCGCTAATTTTTATGCCGTAAGTTAGATTTCGATTAACTCCCAAAGTAATTTCTTAATTCCTCTTTCCATATTTTCATTCATTTCATTTTAAATTATTACATACGGTTACCCCATCAATCGAAGAAGACTGCTTTACAGGGACCGTGCTTAAAATCTAAGAAAAATTATTTATCCTTTAAAAACCTTGCCCTAATTACAGTAATATAAAAATAAATAAATAAATAAAAGTAAAGAAACAGGTAAATAAATCATTTATTTACAGCGTCTTTAACGCTTTGAAAGAGGATGTCCGCTTGACTTCCAAGTCGAAGTGGTTCCAAACTCGAGCACCACGATATGAGCAAGTTCGTTGACCACTGCAAGTTTTCGCTAGAGGGATTTGGAGATCAGTTGCAGTGGTTCTCAAATTTTTCCTACTACATGCCGAGTTTTTCGTAAAACTTTGTGACAGATAGTCTGGAGCAAGGTCATTTATTGTTTTATAGACCATGCAGGCTGTCTCGAGTTGTATCATATCCGCTACCGTAGACCAATTTAGAGTTTTTATTAAGACACTAGCGAAAGAATCATAACTGTTGTTGGTCATAATTCTAGCTGCACGGTTTTGAAGTTTTTGCAGCACCTGCAACCTAGTCTCCCCACATGCCAGGGCCTTTTTTAACATACAAACTGCAAATGCCCCCCCCCCCAGTTCTCAACTTTGCCCCCCGAGTGAAGAGGTTTTTGACCCCAGAAAAATATCCCTTTTTGCATAGGTTCTCAGCTATGTTGTCAAAAAACTACTGCTGTCATCATGTTGCAATGAATGGGGCCCTTCGAGTTTCATCGGCTAAAGAATGAACCACAATAACACTTTTGCACAACATTTGGAAACTGTATAATACACGAACAATACGTTATTGTAACAATTACAAAACTATAAATTTCATCTCCAAACTTTTTTACATCAAAACTTAACATTTATGAACATTGTTTCAATATATCACATGTATCAACCTTTTAGTGATTCTTGATTATCACTTTGTAGAATGGCTAAACATCTGATAAAAGATTTTTATGTATAATTAAAAGGCTCGATCTCACCCGATGTAGTCTTGGCTTTACTATCACTTGTAGGATTGAAACAAGGAAATTTCATAGATGTTAGTTTAGTGTTAGCGGAGAGGAAGTGATGGCAATGAGTTGTAGAAAAACACGCTGTGAATGAATGAATGGAGTGGAAGATAAAGTAACTAAAAATGTAATTGCTACAACCTTATTTCAAATTAGACTTTTTGTTCTAGTATCACATCCCTTTTTGAGAGTTTGCCCCCCAGTAAAAATCCCTTTTTGAGAGTTTGCCCCCCGAGTAAGAATATGTTAAAAAAGGCTATGCCACATGGCCCCAGATTGAACAGCAGTATCGGAGCTGCAGTTCAACGATACCACGATACATTTTGCAGAGAGTGTTCTGCGGCAGTAACTTCTTGGCATATTTAAGGAATCCAATTGTACAAGAGACCTTAGATCGTGCAAAATGGATATTTTCGTCCCAAGACAAATGTCTATCAATCTGTACCCCTAAATATTTGACGTTGTGTACCATTTCGACTTTGGAGCCATAAATAGAAAAAGAGGGAGGTTCCACTAGCTTTGTCAAAGTCTCCTTAAGGTTGGGGCGTGATCCAATAACCATCGCTTGTGTCTTCAGGACATTTAGTGACAGTTTATTGCCTTGGAGCCATTTCCGTAAAGAATCAAGGTCTTTGGTCATCGTCATATTCAGATCGTTGACACTTCTTGCAGTAAAGGAGATGCTGGTATCATCAGCGTACATGGTCATCTGGCACCTTTCCAGACAAAACGGAAGATCATTGATATAGACTATAAAAAGAAGGGGTCCAAGACAGGATCCCTGAGGTACACCACAGTGTATTTTTTTTTCTATTCGTGAAGAAACGCCATTGACCTTGCATAACTGCTGTCTGTCTTGGAGATATGATGTAAACCAGGCAAGCTCGTTACCAGAAACTCCATATTTATGCATCTTTTTTAGCAGGATATCATGATCAACGGTATCAAATGCTTTTTTTAGGTCTATAAACACCAATGCAGTGCATTTCCCCGTATCCATATTTTTATTCCAGTTATTGGAGCAGGACAGGAGACTTGTTACTACAGAGTAAAGGCGTCTAAAACCGGACTGTTTGGGAAACAAGCGTTTATTTGTGTCCAGGTACTCATAAAGTTAGCTGAAGATCAGTTTTTCAAAAATTCTTGAAAGAACAGGGAGAACAGATATAGGCCTGTAATTAGACCGATCATCAGTTTTTCACTTTTTGAAAATAAGGGCAACCCTGGCAATTTTCCAAGAATCTCGAAAAACTCCTATAGCAACTGATAGATTAAATATATCACAAAGGGAGTCAGAAATAACTGGGAGACCGATCTTCAAAAAGTAATTGGCTATGCAGTCAGTGCCAAAAACCCATAGAGGTCTTGAATTTCCCCAAGACACTGGCGACCTAGTCTGAATTTACAGGTTAAAAATGAAACCTGGTTCCTTCTGGGTTTACGGGGTATTCGCCCTCAAGAAGCGGGTTCTGTGTGGCAGGAATTTTCTTACTAAGGTCTTGACTGATGTTATAAAAATAGGTGTTCATATGCTTTGCGATATCTTCATGATTTGATATTTTTCCCCATTAACATCAAGAGTCGTAATATCATAATGATTAATCGCACCTGTTGACTTCACATGTTCACCAGTAATGCTCTTAAGCATAAAGTAAACAAATAAACTATTTACGTTGGATGAAAGTGACCTGGCCAATACGACTTCTATTATTTGCTCAAGAATCCACATCACGGTAAGTTAACTTTTCGGAGTTAGAATTTTGTCAACTAACTGTGACTTTTTTGACAGATTGAACTCTGACTTTTTTTGACAGACTGATGACAGTGCATTTACTATATCATTAAATATCTTTGATTTTTATATGATAATTAACGAAGAGTTGATAGATCTTTGACCATTGCTTTGCTGCAGAAATTAGGCAAATATTTCTTGGATCAGTTGTACTACACCAGTGTTGATGTGTGTGTGTGTGTGTGTGTGTGTGTGTGTGTGTGTGTGTGTGTGTGTGTGTGTGTGTGTGTGTGTGTGTGTGTGTGTTTGTGTGTGTGTGAGTGTGTGTGAGTGTGTGTGAGTGTGTGTGAGTGTGTGTGAGTGTGTTTGTGTGTCTGTGTGTGTGAGTGTGTTTGTGTGTCTGTGTATATCTGTGTGTTTCTGTGTGCACATAACTTTGTGTCCTTGATTGTCTTTTGCTCGGAAGTTTTAGGAATTTTTTAATGTTGTCATCTGTTTCCCTTCGCTTCTAGGCTTCAATTGTTTTTAATTAATAACCATGGCTGTATAGGAAATTTACTTATAGTTAGACAAAACTGATCTTATCAACATGTAGATCATTGGATATATAAATGATTGGACTTATAAAAAATACTGAGTCGCCCAGCTTATAAATTTACTACTTTTAGCTTTTACTTCGAACGTATTGAAGGAGAATTCTGCTTTGAGATATTAGCAGTGTTAGTCATTTGCTTCAAGATTGTTTCAACATGTTTCACTATACGTAAAGTTTAAAGAAATCCCCAGAATATGTATCCTAGAAGTCTGTCTTTATGAGACTATGCACAGGGAGGCGAGATCTTACCACCCCATACAAAGCTATGCACTTCCCCACCTTATACTTATGAACTACTATCGATTTGATGACTTATGTGAAGTGATGGTGGAATCCCTACTTTTAAATTCTTTGAATTACTTGATGTTTGTATTGTACTTGGTATTTGGGCTTCGTGCTAGCAGATTAAAAATGCTATTTGATCTTTCTCCCTGATTACAGACAATGGTATCTCGCCTAAGCCTCTTCTTCTCCATCTGCCTGCTTGTCATTGGACAAGGAGAGATAACAGCTCAAAAAGAGAGACGATCAACAGGTAAGGTGTTTACTTTTAACTGGCATTGATAAGATCATACCCTGGAGGCTAAAGCATCTTGCTTGCTGAGCTATGTCTATATAACTATATAAACATACAAATATGCATATAAGTATAATATACAAATATATTTTATTTAGATAGTTTCATACCTATATGGAGTACATTACAAAAACCATAAGTATTAAACACATTTAAACTTTATCTTGTCTGTTTCTCTCAGAACTTTCGTTCCCCTTTAGCAACCTCCTCAGTGAGATTCATCTCACATCGCGTATAGATACACACAAACATACATACATACATACATACATACATACATACATACATACATACATACATGTATACATACATACACAACTGTAACAACCCACTTATGATTGCGACAATGTGAACGTGAGTTTCTCATCTTAACTTATCACCTCGTCAATCAATTGTTTGTAAAGAATTTTAGGGAATCCTCATCGGACCAAACATACAATATCTAGTACAACTTCATGCAATACCAGCACATGTGATCATGGCACCTAGCATCAAACTCATAAGTTATGCTATTAATGAAATTCTTATGAAATTCTTATTTTGGCTTTATTGATCTTACTAGAAAGAACATGTGTAAATACCCGCTTTTTTATAAGAAAAGCACTTTTTTCCTGAGGCTCAATTTTCTTAACTTTTCACGAATTTGAGGCTGAGATTTTCTTAAGATTTTCTTAACTTCTGAAGGAAAAAACTGGCTGAAACAGGCTATTCTGTATTTGTTGGGCCACCACAAGTCTCAATCTTTGTACGAGAGTTTGCAAAAATGAACCAATATCGATTTCTGGCATGTAAAGAAGATGAACTGTAATTTTCTTAGCATTTTCTTGAACTTGAGCCTTGATTTTCTTAGGGCTTTCTTAAGATTTTGGCCATTTGAGCCTCATTTTCTTATAAACTTTTTTCTTACAAAAAAGCGTGTATATCTATATATCTATTCATTTATTACTAAATCAGAACTGTATCCGTATAGTATCTGAATAACAGAATAACCGCTGATACATCTTTCATACATGCAAATGTTCCGTTACTCAGCATTTATAAAGAAGTTAAATCTACGCTTAGTAGAAGTATGTTATTGATGTATTGTGTATAAATATATATATATATATATATATATATATATATATATATATATATATATATATATATATATATATATATATATATATATATATATATATATATATATATATATATATATATATTCGTCTTACTTGTGTCCGTCTTATTCATAGTATCAAATTTGTTTTAGTACATACGTACTAATAATATCAGGTTTATGTTTGTGTATATATATATATATATATATATATATATATATATATATATATATATATATATATATATATATATATATATATATATATATATATATATATATATATATATATATATATATATATATATATATATATATATATATATATATGTACATTACCTATTATTTAAAAATTTGTTTCATAAAGCTGGGATTTAGACCGTGTTTTCTTTTTAAATCTCTATCATGAGGTTTCTCTGATGAACGGTTACCGAATTATCCATTGAAAACTCATTAATAATGGATAATTTGGTAACCGTTCATCAGAGAAACCTGCAGTTGATCATGATAGAAATTTACAAAGCAAAACACGATCTAAACACCAGCTTTATGAAACAAATTTTTGAAGAAAAGTTAATACCTTACAACCTAAGGTGCTCTGGTAAACTACAACTACCAAAGGCAAAAACAACTG
>OZ025287.1:8103429-8140929 GCA_964019165.1 Mastigias papua | reverse complement strand
CACCGTTGCAACGAAGGAGATTTTTAATATCAACTCAAAATCTCTTCGAAGCATTGCAGAGAAATACGTTCCAATAGAAGGAATGGACATGATTTCAAAAGGACTGACTGTCATGCATTATTCTCCTAATAACAACGAAGATGTCAAGGACAAAGACGAAAATGTAAGTGATTGTAATCAGGTATCATTCATGTCAAAGATACATTATAACGATTAATGATTAGCAGTGATTACGGATAATTAAAGTAAATCATCCATGGCTTATTGTTTAAAATCCGTTATCATCACCAGGCATATATTTCATATTCTCTATGATATATAGCATTTTAACTTTGTCTACTAAACCTCTAAATGCGTTTGTTAACCATTTATTTACCATCTGTCTGTTGTATTATTAATTCGTTTCCAAATTTGTCCATCTAATTCATAATTGAGTATGCGATATGAAATCTTACTATCTGCATCAGTCCGCATTGTCAAACGATGCTTTTGAACTTATGAGTAGTGATATCCACTACTGCTTGAAAAACGGGAACATGCTTTTAGCAAACTGAATTAGCTTGTTAGCTATGCAAATTTTTTGTAGCCTGCCAACTGTAAATGAATTAGTATTAATGATGAATTATGTTCGAGTTCTTTTGAGCAATGATAAAAATCTTGTAAAATCAGAACGACGACAAAAATAGTTCATATTTCTTGATTTTAATAATACTGACGACTGATCCAGTATTTTGACTATTCCCTGTTGAAGACTATTCCATAATATAACTATTCCAATTTAACTAACTAAGCGGTATCAAATGGTGTGACATAACACGGTGTGACTTGAATGTTTTGACTCATGCTTGCGTCATCTTCAGTATGATGATAATATGAGTGGTGCAAATAAAAATCTGCTTTATTAACAGAAAATAGAGATGTTTTATAGTCCTGCATAGCCTAGTGTCACCCACTGGTCTCTTTTTAATCAATACTCTTACAACCAACGTACAACCAGTAATTGCTAAAATGCATCCCAAGCATTTAATAACAATTGGACAAGGTAGTCTGATCGCCGAAAAAAACAGACAATAATGCTTGTGATTAAATCAACATGCATTTACAAACCTCATTAAGTAGTACGAAGTTTATACTAGGCTTCACTCCGGTCAGAAGAGATCTTAACAACAATCATACTATGCAGTATTTACTTGCATTGTTAAGTTGCAAGCTTTCAACATATTTTGCTACAGTGACTGGCATAGTTATCAAACATGCCTAGAGCACTTATCAAAAGATTTACGCGTGCAATTTGACCCTAACTTTGATACAATCATCGTTATGTCATCATCATCATCATCATCTAAATCTAAATAAGAGCCTTGTACTTCAAGAGATAAATTTCAAAGTTTAAATTGCTAAAGTAACTTATATCCATAAAAAAAACCACCTGCAATTCTATGGCATTAAATATCTCCATTTCGTCCATAAGACTGCCAGCCGAATCTTATACCGCTGCCAATTAGCCGACGACAAACTAATATGGACATCTCCCCAAAGAATTGAAACTGAAATGAGAAAGCTTGGTGGTTTTGCGTGGTCATTTATGGGCTGTAGGGATTCGATTGCAATACCCCAGAAAACGAAAGGCCTGTTTGTTGACATCACATATAACAGAGGACAGAGTCAAATGGAAGTTCGGCTCAATTTAACAGAGAAAATACCAGTTCTACCAAATGGTCTCGTAACTTTGTTTAATTCAACAATCATGTTGTATTCAAAAGCAAAAATTGAAAACAAATGTAGCTGGAAAATGAGTGGAACAGGCCAAGAATCAATTCTCGGTAAGTGAACTGTCCCTGTCTTTGTATCGAGCTTTCTCTGTGTATCTTTGACTTTTTAAAGTATATGAAGAGAAATGTGTTTGTAAATTAGGACGCCACCTCTTATGTTGTAGCTCGGAATTCTCTTTTACATATATATATATATATATATATATATATAAAGATTTTTCTGGTGAAGCTATACGCGAAACGTTAAACAGATGTTTTTATTATGAGAGTCTATATAAATTTTTAAAAACTTTTAGTGGAAAGGCTATTAAATTACACACACACATATATATATATATATATATATATATATATATATATATATATATATATATATATATATATATATATATATATATATATATATATATATATATATATATATATATATATGCAGCTAAAATTTACCGTACACTACGGACAATAAACGTTACAATGCGATAGTGCAGGGAGCATGGAACTGCATTGCAACCCTGGAACTATTACATATATAAAAAGTACTAACATATATATATCCAAAACAAAAAGAAAAACAAAAAAGAATGACTACAAGGACGAAGAGTCGTCACAGTCACCACTCCACAGAGCGAACCTCGAGATGCAACTTGTTGTGTAGAAATCAATGGATTTTATTTATAGTAGGCAGTAAGTCGACACTGAGGATTTCAACTCACCTATAGGACAGAAGGGTATGGGCCTATAGGCCTGCAAATGATTCAGTCTGCTGAGAGATCACTGTATCATACATTTAGTTAGATAGTGTTTGATATAGGTGGCAACCTTTGATCACCATAACGGAGGATTTTCAGTAGCGCTTTGTTGAGAAGGTTTACTAAGCCTAGAGGTTTTTAAGGGAGTGCTAACTGTATCGTAATAGAGCCAAGAGCCTAGAGGTTTGCTAAGCCTAGAGGTTGTAATAGAGTGCTAATTCTCTTTTAAAGCAACTAAGGACTGATTTATACGTCGTGCTTTACTCGCGTCGAATCAATTGCTATTAAAATCGACGAAAGCGCGACTAAAGCTCATGAGTAAAATCCAATTCGATTTATACGTCGAGCTTCTGTCGCGCTTTCACAAGTGTAAGCGAAGCAGCCTCGCTGTGGAGTGGTGGCGGGAACTTTCTTTGTTTACATTTCATTGCCTTATAGATATAACGAATATTATCAGTTAACCCTGCGGACTGCAATAAATTGTAATTGATTCGAAGCGAGTTAAGCGCGACGTTTAAATCAAAGCCGTGCTTTGGCCGTGTAGCACGGCCTACTCAGTCGAACTCTAGTCGTGCTAAGCATTTGACTCGAGCTAAAAACAGGTCATGGGCTGTTTTGATTTATACGCCGTGCTACACTCGGACCAAATCAACACTTAGAACTTTTCAGGTGCAAATAATTGATTCGACTCGAGTATAGCACGACGTATAAATCAGTCCTTATCCGTCCTTTCAAAGCACTTTGTTCGGAGTAGAGTGGATGAGATGCTCTAAGTAAATGTAATGCTGAGTTTACGCCATTCAACAATGGACGAACAACTGTGTTTCCATGCTACCATTCTTTATTTACTTGCTTGCATACAGAGTGAGATATATGTGCATATATAATATTCTATTCTTCACTATTCTTGCTGACGATCACATTAGAAACATGCAATATGCTACTGTTGCTTTTGATAGATACTTTTGATTTGTAATGAATACTAAAACACATTAGCCTCCAATTACCTATTCATTCACTTGCATAAATTCTCTGATTTTCATCACCTGCTGCTTGCCTCTCCCCATTCTGTTGTCCATCTCCTATCAACCTTCCCACTGTATCTTTAGTGCTGTAAATAGGTGCAAGCAATGGATTTTGAATCTGAAATTTTTATTTAGATGAGCTTGTGAACGTTAACATCACAGAGTTGAAAAGGCGGACAGTTGTCACTGCATTAGCTGAGATTTACGATATGCAAACACTAATGAACAGGACGAAATCGAGGCCTTTCAATGACGAATATGAACAAGCATTCCCATTTATTACACGATGCCCATTGGAAGGGCTCTATTACGAGGCGATATTTTTCAAAGGAAATGTTCTCAGGTGAGATAGTTGGAATCGAGACACAGTACATATATTACATACTATACTGTATATATATATATATATATATATATATATATATATATATATATATATATATATATATATATATATATATATATATATATATATATATATATATATATATATATATATATATATATATATATATATATATATACGATCAGTAGCTAGCGAGTAACCAGGTTTTCTCCTTTTTCGGTGCAAACAGAAAGGTTGATATAATGCTCAGAAAATATATATATATATATATATTTATAAACATATATATATATATATATATATATATATATATTTATATATATATATATATATATATATATATATATATATATATATATTATATTATATTATATTATATTATATTATATTATATTGTATTATATTATATTATATTGTATTATATTATATTATATTATATTATATTATATTATATTATATTATATTATATTATATTATATTATATTATATTATATTATATTATATTATATTATATTATATTATATTATATTATATTATATTATATTATATTATATTATATTGTATTATATAGTATAATATTATATTATATAGTATAGTATAGTATAGTATAGTATAGTATAGTATAGTATAGTATAGTATAGTATAGTATAGTATAGTATAGTATAGTATAGTATAGTATAGTATAGTATAGTATAGTATAGTATAGTATAGTATAGTATAGTATAGTATAGTATAGTATAGTATAGTATAGTATAGTATAGTATTGCTAGTGTAAGCTAATGTGCAGTGACTTTATATCGAAGAGTATAGATTGAGTTACTTGGATTGTTTGTGGAGTTAAAGCAAAAATGTTTGTCATTAATAAATTTACTTGTTATGTCCTTGCTAGAACTCTAGTATGCGGCACTGTTGTTCCAGTAATAATCTACGAGGGGAATTTTTGTGCAGATCCATTTACCAGAACCTGGTCTTTTTGTAGAAAATTTTGGAGACTTGAAATTGTTATGAGACTGAGCTTATACGGCCTCTCCCCTGGAGCCTTTTTTTATAGAGTGCGGCTGCTTTTGGAATTGATTTATTCCAAAATTTATCAGTATTGTCTACTAATCTTCCTCTAGAATAAGTTATAAATCATGTCAGTTGATAAGTTACCAACAGAGATTAGGAGACAAGATGATGTTGGTATAATGGTGGGCGTATGTACTACATAAAACAGTCCATTTCAGCACCTGTGCATAGATATTCAAAAGCAAAAAAACTGTAGCGAATGTCAAAACAACCAGGTTCATATTGCAAAAGTAATCCTAAACATATTGATTTAGAGTGCAACAAGGAGCAAGCGTCATGCTTCTATAGTTATGAGTTATTTTCTTCTAAATGCATAACATTATCCTACAATATCCTATGGGGTTGATATCTTGTGACTTCTTCCAGATTCAAAGGCTCTGCATTGGTCGAAGGCAAACCACATGTAGAAATTATCTACACTATAGCCAACGAGCAACCTCAGATCAAAGTGGGTTTCCAGTTCAGAGCGAGACAGCTTTACGAGGTTGTTGATATGTTTTATGGAGAGAAGAAGATCACTTCAACATGGATTAGATTCAGAGAAATTTGTAAGTATTTCTATTGATAATGAATCTGCGTACTCTAGAGTACAGAATATTCTCCCCCCTTTGATTGTTAACTTTTGAATTTTCTTCAACCCTATCTGCCTTCATTCTGTCCTCCATTAATCAATTTCGAATATAAAAATTTAATCCTATTCTCAGCCAATGTTCACAGCTCTCGTAATCAACGATAAGTTGAATTTATGCAAGCCATTCCCTAGGACGTGATCTAAAGACCTTTTGGATGAGCATGGCTAAGCAAGAGATGATGAACATTCCATTATTTTTATATTGAACTTGCTTTATTTTTATTTACATAAAATATTCTTGGTGCCATATGCACATTGGAAATATAATTGCAAGATGATGAAGCACATTTTCCCATATTTTTCACATCAGAAAGCAGGATATTCCTTCAATCAGCCATACTATGCTGCTTTACACTATCAATGTTGCAATATATCCAATACGGAATCTTGCACTTTTTGCTTGAATTAACTTTCAAAACACATAAAATTCATAGCAGCTTGTGATATCTTCGGTGCTCATTTGAGTGCTGTTATCCAGACATGCTCATGGCAGCCCAAAACAGTCTAGTGGAGGCTGCCATTACTTTTGGTATGTGTGAGCCATCCTAGAAGAGAGTGTTATTCTTACAGTAGACCCCGTGTTAAGTATCCATTTTGATCTAACTGTAATTTTAGAATATTTCGTGAAGAATTCTACTTACTGAACAGAACATGCCATACTCTGGGTTTTGTTTTTTTTGGGGAGGGGGATAATTCCTATGTATCTTTCTATTTCAAATTAGCTCTAAGAGTTGCCCAATTCCTTTAGAATTTAGCACTTGGCCACAAGTGTAAATTCATTCAACATATGGATTGTCATATCTCAAAGCTCTTTATGTTTGCAGCTTTTTATTCCACTCATTTGCTACATATAGGTGTTGTTGTAAAAGATAATCAGTTGGCGAAGCAGTTTCCATTTGACAGAGAATGTGTAAAGAAAGCAGACGAAAGTAAGTCAAAGTTGTCTTGCAAAAATCATATTCATTCTTATCGATGATTGTGCGATAGGTTAAAGTTAAGGGCGAAAATACCGGGGGGTGTTGGGGGGTGTCACACCCCCCCCCAACAGATAAAACTAGCAATTTGCAGGGCAATTGAATCCTTTCGCAGGGCATAAATGTTGTTAAAACGTGGTCGCAGGTTAAGACGCGCCGCATATCACGCAAATAAGAGACAGTATTAAAGTTTGACATTTATCAACGCTGTTGTTTCACTTATGTTTTGTTATATACCTCATTTTTCGCAGGGCAATTTCCGGTTTCGCAGGGCAATAGTCTCTGACACCCCCCAAAGTAAGTATGCTACTTACGCCCCTGGTTAAAATGAAGAGAAGGAGAGAGAAAAGGAGAAAACGAGAAAAAGGAGTAAGAAAGATAGAGACAGTTCATTCAACATTAATTTTCTATGCATTTTTTTTATCTGGCAGGCTTTGACACTCCTGGTATTGGGTTCATTGCTGATCAACTAGTGTTGGGGGATTGCCAAGATGAAGATTGGGTGATGTGCAGGTTTCTTAAGTTACATAACGATGATGTGCACGACCTAACGTATTTCGGCAAGATGCTACCCGAAACGGTAGCCATGACCGCAAAAGATGATAAAACACTCAAGTTAGGCAATGGGCTTGAGTTCCGAAGTTTGTTCTTCGAGTCTCATCTATCTGCAACAAATGGTGACGACAGACTTACTTTCAAAGCTCAAGTAGTGTTTACCCATACAAATGATATCTTGGATGGTAAACTATGTGTTCATTCTTTACAATTTCATTCCAACTTACTTCAATGTGTTGTCTGTTGTATGGCATACATACAGTCTGATCTGCAACTTCGACCATTTGATGAATTTATGCAAGTAGAGTTCAATGGACTAATTTCTCTAAACAAATGGTGTACTGTCCCATCAGCTTCTTTACTACATAATTGATTCACAAGACAATTGATTGCTGATTGATTGATTGATTGATTGATTGAGTGATTCAGTGATTAGATGATTGATTTATTCAGTTATTAAATGATTGATTAATTGATTAATTAATTTTAGAATGTATTAATGCTCCTTGATATTGATTTTGTTTTGCTCCTGTGATTTCCTAGGTGACTGATTTATCGTTATGCTACAGTAGTTTGATCAATCGATTGACAGCAAATGTTTCATCAGTTACCTTAATTACTGTTACGTTAATCATTCCCAATACATTACATGCGACACAGATTCATATTTCTTTTTATTAACAGGTGGCAGGATCTTTGAAGATGGTTCTAGTAATATCATGCTATCATTTGAGACCCCTTCTGACAATTATCAAGGCAGAGATCTGTTGGATGTGAACTATGCACGAATGCGACCTCTTCGTAGTCGATTTAGCATACCATCTACAAAAAAGCTGGAAACAGTCGGTGACCGAAACCTCTATTTATTTACTTCCTTCAAATCAATGTACCATTATAACTTACTGATCGATTGACTGATTCGCTGAATGATCGATTGATTGACTGAGTAATTGATTGATTGACTGAGTAATTGATTGATTGACTGAGTAAT
This sequence comes from Mastigias papua, assembly GCA_964019165.1. NCBI lineage: Eukaryota > Metazoa > Cnidaria > Scyphozoa > Rhizostomeae > Mastigiidae > Mastigias > Mastigias papua. The sequence continues at coordinate 8,132,818 of OZ025287.1, read as the reverse complement.
TGATTGATTTACTCAGTAATTGATTGATTGATTGATTGGTTGATTGATTGATTGATTGATTGATTGATTGAAACCTCAAAATTAAATGTACCATGTAATTGTAATGGAATTATTTTCTCCTTCATTTTTTCAAAGTATGTGCTAGCATGGGCCACTGAAAAGCAACCACAACAGATTGAAGTGGCCAATGTGCTTAATTAGTAGATAATGAAAAAATAAATGAATGAATGAATGGATGCATTAATGAATGAATGAATGAATGAATGAATGAATGAATAGATGAATGAATGAATAATGATGAATGAATTAATTAATTAATTAATTAATTAAGTAAATAATTAATGGGTTAATAAATGAAGTAATCAATTAATGAACTGCCTGAATTACTGAAAGTACGAATAATTCAATGTTAATGTTTCTCTAGAGCTCCACTCTCCCCTACACATTGGTACAGTCCAGGGAGCAAAGATCGAACTGCGCGGAGATACATCGAGAGAATATATTACTTACCCAGGGGACGGTGGTGATCCTGTTGTGAGATTTGTATCCGAGAAATCGCTACTTAAATTGAACAACTTTTATCATGCATTTGGACTTCCATTCCGCAGTGAAATTCTCAAGAGGGCAGCATTCCGCGAAAGTGTCGTATTTGCTTATACTTCAACTGAGGAAAGTATGTATGGACTTTGGTTTTCTTACTTTATTACGATGATATAATTATAACTATCCGTGCTGTAATTAATCTTCCGTCTGAGTCTGTTGAAACGGCAAATGGAGTTATACTCTTCTGTGATATAACTTTGCTGGTGAGCATAAGAGATTTTCAGTACATTTAGCTGATTCAGACAAGAACGTTATAGAACTATCTGAGCAGAATATACATGGCTTATACCTGGGGCCTCAAACTCAAATAGCCTGGGGCGTAGGGCACAGAGTCTGAATCAGCGTAGCCGCTAAATGTTTGATTGGTTGCGAGCTCTGATCAGGTCTATTTTCTCCCAACCTAATTGACCAATCAGCATGCAAAACAGGCCTAAATTTAGCCGTGTAGAGCATGTGTGGCAAGAACACTGCATGGTGATTGGTCGTTTGATGCATGGTGCATTAACATTTATTTGTCATCAGTGGTTGATACAAAGGAAGTGAAGGGGGAGGTCAATACTTTAAGAAAACAATGAAAATTTTAGTATGAAGTTGTTTTAAGTTTTCCTAGGAACCCAGCCCCAGAATCCTGTGGTTACTTTGCCCCCTCCAATAAACAACAAAGTCTTTGCCACTGCTTAGTATATTGTCCTGCGGGTCACACGATGTCATCATGGGGGACATAGATTGTTCGTGAGCCGCACTTTTGACACCCTTTGTCTATGCTGACCGATGTAATGTAATGAATTCTTTGTACATGAAGTTATCCTTCAGCAACTAGTACTTAATAGTGTCCATATACAATCATATCAAGAGAAAACAATTTACAACAAAGGTAACAGGGCAAGTAGTTTATTAATATTGCTGTTCTTCCGCGCGGTCGTGTTTTCAGTAATCGTTTCGGTCTGCCAAAAGATGCTCTTTTAATTTCCTTTTGAAAGCAATTGTCTATTCAAAGCACCGTATTCAAGCACTGGTACTATAGTTCTTCATTTGAAGGCCATCTGCTCAGAACGTGTATTAAAGATAAACTGGACTATAGCGAGAAATTTTTAATAAACGCCCAGCTTGGTTAGAAACGTTTAATTTCACATAGATTGCATTTTAATACTCTAATTAGCCTCTTAACTCTATGTCCCATTTAAACAGAGTGGAATGTTCCTGAATTTCAAGTGGCGGTACCAAAAGGTTTACATTTATACGGTAAATTGAGGTTAAAAACAGATGAAACATATTATACTACGGTCAACTTACTCGATAACATGCAAATACAGACTGTGATTCATCTCGACCCATTGAGGTTTGGCAAGGTTAAAGAGGGTAAACACGGAAAACCGTCATTCAAAAACATCAACCTATTTCTGTACAGTGGCAAGGATCAACCAGATTCAGGCCCTAAGATTGTTGTAAATCAAGAGTCACAGTTTCTTAAAGGGTATGAGCAACTGTTTTGATTTATCTTCTTCATTTTGTTTCATTTTATATCTTGCTACCATACAGCATCCTTTAATAATTAAGAAGAAAAAACCCTGAGAGGTATGTTAATTTAAATACCTAAAACTACCAGCTGCATACCTCTAAGGATTGTTGCAAGATTTCAAAAGTCATACTGGTATATCTAAAGAATAAGTACAGTAAAAGTGTCTTAAGAGCAGGCTAATGAGAGAATGGTTTACATCGGCTAGTGATAATGCACCAAGTCTCTTATACATATACTGTTACAAGGTAGCTAGTAACGTCGGTAGTTCACTGTGTATTTCTTTCATTTGACATTGGACATAAGCTATTAAAGTTTCGTTGCAAATTTCCTACTTCGTTTGGCGTTGATGCATTCGAAGAATTAGATCTGTACAAATTTCTTGCTATCATTTGAACATGCAAGCTGTGGTGCTCATTTCTCTTCCAAATGTGACATGTATTTAGAGGTAGTTCATAGATGTTAGCAAACGACAAGCAACAATTCTTTTGGAAGCACATTGTTAAGATATAAGAAAGCATATACCTATACGAACATACATGAAATGCTATTCTTAACTTCATAGAATTCGAACATCAATATCACATCCTTTCTAGTTAACTATCAAACGATATCAACTTTGTTAATATATTTATTTCATAACATGTACACCAGAAGCATTCAATATTGTTTTTTTCTCTAAGTGTTTAAACTCCAAACAAAGCAAACGCGACTTTCTTTTATTGGAAAGTTCTTTTATCCAATACCATAGATATCTTTTTATGTTGCTTCTGCTATTCTATGAAAACAATTTGCTGTATATTTCAGAAGTAGTTTTCTCGTTGAAGTTTTGATTCATTCATAAAAAAACTTTCTCTTTTCTTTCTTTCCAGGTACGCTGAAACTATCGGGATGGAGGGATCATTCACTTCAGAACCTTTACAAAGAAATGGTGATAAGGACTTATACACTATTAAGCTGGAAGGTCATCTTTATAAAGAAGTTGAAGATGCAGAGGTTATACTATCAACAGAAGATGAGGAAAAACCCAAAGATTTTAGATTTAATGTAAGAGCATTTAAAAGCTCATATTCTGCGATTTTAGCCCTACTTTAATTTTGCTTTAGGTATTGTTTCTCCCCTCTAGAGCTTTTCGCTGCAGTTTTAAGCTGGTTATTCTTGAGATTAGCATACATATGTTTTCTGTGCCTTCCTCTCCCATTTTCCCCAGAGCACATTCCAATTACACTCTTTGCACTCTCTGTTTCTTGCAATTGCTATATCGGCATGCTAACTGCCTCTCTTACCAAGCTTCCCACGACTTCCACTTATATAAAGTTTGGTAACCAAGTCTAATTAAAATTGAGATAAAGATAATACTGAGACACAAGGTGGTAACATCAATAGAGTATGACTCTGGGTCCTGGACATACAACAAGAACCTTGGAAACAGGTTGAATGTATGAATTGACTTGTATGGACTTCACAAACTGTCACTCAGAAATAAATTTTTTTATATGAGTTTCATGCCCTAACTCGCTAGTTCAGATTTGTTGTCTTTCAAATTTGGATTTTCTATCTAGCGGTGTTGCCACTTTTACACACTGATCATTGTGTCTTTAGCGTTCACGAGGAATTGCCCATGTGTGATCAATTGATTGCAAATATGCAGCTCAACCTGCTTTCTATGACATATTCTGCTTCCTGCTGTCAGAACCACCCTCCTAGAAGTTTATTTCCGTACATCATGCAACCTACAATCCTGGTGAAAATTAATTGGAACACTAACGGTTAATTCATATCGGAGACCAACTTCATTACTGCCTTATTGGCAATGGATAATTCTCCTCTTTCCATTTCCTTCCTCCTTCCCCATGGACAATGTTGATTTCTCCGTAGCAAATGGTTATCTTACAGTACGTAGAATGGACTGTCGTCAGGTAAACAGAATCTTCGTAACTCAGCATTGTATCAGGGGAGGGGTAGAGGAGGAGAACAATTCTGCCAAAATTCATAAAATATTCCAACTATTTTGGCGAGGCTGTAGCTAGCCCCGTTTGGAAATGCCATACAATTTTCATTGCGTTTATTTAAAAATGAATTTGCTTAAGTCTAGAGCTCCTTAAAGAATGTTCCTCATATTTCCATGATCCCGATAAAAGTTATGTTTTTCAGTATGCTGTTGATATTACGCGACAAGGCAAACTGAACATAAATAAAAGTTTGCGAGAAGTATTATCAGATCTACAAGTGAATGCAAAGAAAGGACGAGATGCTGCCAATGTTGTGGCAAGTGACGTCTGCGAACTTTTAAATTCCTATCAAGAGCAGTATCAAGGTTACCTGCATAAAATGACATCTCTTCAGCAGGAGATACACAACAGTAATAGTGACGTAGATTTGTCAATGATTGATATAACAGCTGATTGTATTGATCAATGCAAAACAGGTTGGTACCAAAGTTTGTATTGTATATTGATTCACATTTATGACTCTAATTCAAACTGACTAAGTCAGTGGCTTACTGGTCAGGGGTCGGGGGGAAATGCCCCCTTTGAGAAAGATTTTTAAGCGGCGCCAAAAGGCATGGTGACTTTTCTATCTTTTGCAGACGCTACAATACACGCCACAAATCCTTGGAACACTTACAAAAATCGATAAAAAACCATATTCCTCTCAACTTTCCTATCCTTGCACTTTACATGCATCCCATCCTTCCTAGAATGATGTTTTTCGTCGATGAGGCCCTTGAAGTTGTTGTCCAAGTGTAATTTTTCTGGCCAGTGTTCAAGCCATTGTACTAGTCATAAGTACATTTAAGTAAAATGGTAGGCTCTAACATGTAACAGTTGAATGGTAGGCTCTAAAACAAGATTGTTCTGGTGATAGAAATCCATTCTCATCTAGGTAATGGTGCAACTGGTCAAAAACAAGCTTTCGAAATCTCTAGCTATGACCGGCAGGACAGAAATAGGGCGATAATTTGATTCATCACTCCTTTGACCATCTTTAAAGATTGGTGCTACCTTTGCAACTTTCCATAAGTCAGGGAAAGTCCTAGTCTCGATTGAAATATTAAATAATTGTGCTAGGGAACCGGCAATGAAATGTAATGCAAACTTGAGAAAAGAACTAGATATGTTGTCATGGCCAGAACTCTTCGCAGTCTTGATCCTTCGCAGTCTTGAACCTCTTGTTTTGCGCTCACTGATTGCTTTAAGAGATCGTACTTTGTTATTGATTACACAGTCCCCAGAATATAGAGTTTTACAAATTATGTCTGTTTACTCATTCAATATCATTGCATTTTCAGTTTTCATTCCAAAAATTATGTGGAAAGAAGACTGCATCCAAGGTTCTGGTGGACAAAGAAACATGGACTGTATGATTTGGGAAGAGAACAAAGAGAAAGTCATTAATGTCGTATGTCTATTGAAATGCGAGGCGAAAAAATTTTCAGCTGCGGAGCAGGCAGCAGATACACTTAGAGAGATACGGGTATAGTTATACTTGTAGGCCTCTTTAAACCGTTCGTTGATGATGTCACGTCATGAAATCATTTGCTCATACATCATATTTCCTAACAGTTTCAACATTGTGTGTTGATGCTAACTTTGTTATTAGATGTTTCGAATCCTGTACGATCTATTGGTCTAAATAGAAGTTGTTTTACTTTTCTTTTGCTTGTGTTAAGTTATCTGTATTAAATAGTAGATATATAACCATACTTAGTAATGATGAAAGACGTCACTAAGTTTAGTTAATTTTTTTTCTTTCAAGTTTTGAGTTATTCCATTATCATTCTTGTTTCCTCTTGCAGACATTAGTAAACAGATATCGAGAAATCAAAGTATTGTCTGAAAATGTTGGCAAAATCATAAAGGAAGCAGAAGAAGCAAATGAAATTGCAAAGAGTACAAAGGAGTTGGTCCACAGTAAAACTGATATCCAAGACGAAGTCAATGAGCTGCTCTCACTACCAGGAGATCTTGTCGAATTAAACACATTGAGGGTGGATACAGACTTGGAAAGTATCTCCCCTCCATGCTTACCCTTCCAGCTGGACTTCACAATAAAAACAAGACAACCGAAAAGTCATACCATTGTCCATCCTATCTGCTTTAATGGAGAGTTTTATAAAAATGTTGGCATTCGTATTGTGAGAGTGACGTATCCTGTCATTGATGAGATGTATAAAGCCCTTGAGGAAGCTGAGCTTCGTTATGCTACCATCAGTGCAGTCAGAAAAAACTTGGAGCTAGTGAAGGATAATGTTTACAGCTCAAAAAGAGACTACATCCTAACACCACCAGAGGAAGATCCTATGGAGAGAATGCTTACAAAGATTACAAAGAGAAGAATACCTAATTTTACATTGAAAAGTGATAAGACAGTGTTGGCTTTTCACCATTATTCACCTTGGGCTACTGTTAAAAGATCACATCCTTTTGAGGTTGAACCATCACCGTCATATAGCACGATGAATACCTCGAAGTTTAGCCACGGTACGTCATTAAGGAACTTTCTCATCTCTCGCTATATAAGATATACCTCTTTACCTGTATTCTTTACGAGATTCTTGAATATATGGCTTCATTGAGCCATACTTTTGTGGCCGCCTTAAAGTTACTTTACGTTATTTATATCACACAAGACAAGGAGAAATCTTTTCATGAATAGCCCTAGTGTACTTATTAACTCTTATGCAGATCATGAAGTTAGTAATCAAAATTGAGATTGTCATGTTTGAGTTATATAAATCTTAATGAGACGTCTTTTTAGTTCTCTCATATTGGTTTACCTAAGCACACAAGCCTCTCTATCAGATAAATCTCTTTCTAGATCCTCTACAGAATAATATCCAGAGGCTACTTTATCCCTTGTCGAATAATGGACCTGCAACGTAATGCATAATTGTAAATGTTTATGCTTTCATTGTTAAATTTGGTAAAAGTGACTTTTTTGATGTTCTCTACACCTTAATTACTCACAATACCCTTAACTGCACAGCTATCCTTGCAGTATTTCCATCGCATGCATTTTTCATTAATTCAAGTTCGCTTTACAGCACTTTGTTCTCCATTCAGGTAAATCACCATGTCATCAAACGAAAGAAATCATTGCCCAGTATAAAGATATTGCAGACAATCTACAGCAACTCTCAACTAACTATAAGCATGGCAGAAGTTTGTACGACCGAAGTCAGTCACGCATATCGAAAGAGTTGACAGAATCTTTGCACGATATAAACAGACTAAGTAAACAATATTGCATTATAACTTTGTTCATATTTATAAGACTAATTTGCATTCAAAATGCTTTGTCTTTGTAATTGGTGAATTTGTTGTTTCTAAACGGTTACAATATTTCACTTTTTCACTCTAGCGAATAATACACATTTGTCGTATGCAGAGAAGAGGGATGTGTTTTATTGGTACCATTTTACTGAACAAGGTAAAGCTTATCGCAGGAATCAATATAAGACAATTATTAAATGTATTCATCATCATTGTTATCCTCGTTATTAACATTAGCATTGCAACTTCTTGCCAATCATTACCATTGATCATCACTGATCATCACTAAACATTCTTGATCATCATTAAACATTCTTGATCATCACTAAACATTCTTGATCATCATCAGTGTCATCATCACCATCACTAGCTATGTGTTCTCCCTTCTCCCCTTGCAGGGACTGGGCTTAATCTGAAGCCAGTGTCTGCCTTCAAATTGTTTAGAAGAGGTGATTGAGTCGACTATATTCAATCCACTCTGTTACCCCAACAGTTACGCATTTGAACTGCAGCCTGAAGCTGCTGAGCCTGACTTTCACTAGAGGGGCCTGCAATTTTCACCAGAAATGTTGGAACACCTACTACATTATCACAGAAGTTATCTCCTCCTCCACCTCTCCCCCTGATACAACTTTGAACCATGACGAGGTTGTTCTGCTTTGACAGTTCTTCTCGCTAATGACTGGTAGATGATAATTTCCTATGTGAAAGTCAATATTGTTTATGGGGGGAGAACAGAAGAGAAATGGGAACAGGAGAGTTATCCACTGGCAGTAGAACAGGAATAACACTATTCTCCAGGATGACTTAACTGTTAGTGTTCCAACTAATTTTGGCGATGAAGGTAGATAGCGAGTGTTGATCCTGATGACCATTACATACATGCAATCTCACGTATTTTGCGAGAAACAAGGATAAAAGAAACATGAGGTTCAAATCAGACAAAAATTGAGAAACAAATGCAAGCTGAGCTTCAGTAGTAACCTCAAAGAACCTATTTTTGCTAGAAATTTTTCATTTAACTTGAAACCAGTAGAAGCAGCATCAATCTCTAAGCGCTTTTAAACTAAACATTCTGCTCCTCGTCTCACAGTTGCTTTGCTGGTATAGGAAGCTTCAAGAAATTCAAGAAACATTTATGAAATATTAAAAACCGCATTTGACAGAATGCTATGACACATCCAGCCTGAAAACAGAAAGATTGCTTCTTATGACAGGCATGTATGTAGAAAATGCTATTACTCTAGTGACACTCCAATTCAATTCAATCCAATTCCAATGAGCATCCTGTCATCTACACCTCATTACTCTCTCTCAATATCTCTCAATCTCTTTCTCTCAGAATATTCAGCAATATTGTAGTTTAAGGATACATGCGTGCTTTACACTCATAAGTGGATATGATGAACTCGAACTGCACGGTAACTAGGAAGAAATTTTTCGATAAAACTATTGTGGTATGCAAACAGTGGCATGCCTTTCTTGTAGCTCACGTGCGATACTCTTGTCCTTTTAGGAATGGGATGCTATCTAGACACCTTCAAGAAAAATGTGGAAGCACAAGGAGAAAAAAGTGTTTTGTTCTTGAGAAATGAACTATCATCTTTTTATGGAACGACAAATTTCCTGGAACACCTAGATACCATTGGAAGCAAAGCAGTTCAAAGATCAAAGATACACGGCAGGAGAAGAAAGAAGAAGTCATCGGTCATGGCATACATTGTGACAGTAAGATATTTTTGGTTCTGTTCTCCTTCCTTCCTCCTTCTTAGTCCATGGGATTTGAGTGAACCTGGATAAGTCATTCTACTCTAGAATAGTACATTGCATGCTAAATGCACAGTTTCTACAGCGGTGAACATCGGATCTATCTGAGAGTGCCTTTGATATACATAAAGAAATACAAAGTAAATTGCGAAAAATGCCTACTTGAGAGGGTCTCAACCGGTGGCCAGTTCAATTCGCATTCTCAACCCGGGCTGAAATATCAACTCGGGAGAAACTTTGATTTAACGGCCGTCAAGTCTCTCGTCGTTATTGAGTACAGCTGCTGCAAAAATATTTTGAAACTCTTATCGGTTTAAAAATTTCGTGTAAACACTAGAGGAATTTTTAAGTTTCAGCTCTTCGTGAAACTCAATCGAGGGTTGACGTTTCTCACATAAAAGCCTTTTTCAAAATCGTATCAGTTGTCATAATTTTAAAAATCGTTACTTTTTTCTTTAAACAGCAATTGAAGAATCTACTTTTTGGCACAAAAACACTGGACAGGGAGAGCTCAGCAATAAGAAGATTACAGGACAAAATTGAGACTCTTTATCATTCCTCATCCTCCTGCTCAGCTTGATTGCAGTCAGGCAAGCATTGTGTTTTGATATACATGCGTTAGCATATTACAACACTTCTATTCCATCGAACGCACTTAGCACTAGTATTTCCATTTAGAAGGGGGGTGGCCTCGGTGAATTCCTGAAAACTGGCACAAACATTGGGCTCTGCGCAAACCTCTCTTTGCTAGTGCTAGGTAATTTTAATCAAGGCGCTTGGTGGACGTGCAGACAAGAGAGAGTTGTCTTTGACTAAGGATATATTCCAATGTTTTCGATCGCTCTTTCTCTCTCTCTCTCTCTCTCTGAATCTATTTATTCTGAATAGAATGACAGCAGTACAATCCTGATCTTTCAGCTCTCAATCGATAATGGCAAATAAGAGCCATTATCAAACATCCCAATAGAAATAGTACCTCATTTCTTTACCTTTGTTAATAGAGCTGCCTTATAAGATCTAATTCTTCGATCAAAGCTCGGTTTATTCATTCCATACTATTTGACCAAGAATTCCCAATTTTCGAATAAGATTTGTAAAACCCAGCGTAAATTTTTACCCGCAAATCCTCGAGTTAACCCCCCTTCGAATAAGATAAAAAAGCGCTATAACTTCAGATTGTTAATGAGCCCCCTAAAATAAATCCCCTAAATTTCGAGGATTTATGGTATCTAAAGACATAGAGCTGCAAGCCTGTTACAAAGAAAACGAGCGATAATGAAAAGTAAGATGAAGATACCACGCAAGACCATAAATGGCCTTGTACATTACTTTATGGAAGATAGAAATATAAGCTATTGCATTCATTCATTATTAGATGGAAGCAAATTTCAGTCAGATATCTACACTGTTTTACAAACAGCCCAGTAAAAATATTAGAAAAAGAGACAAATGCAAATTGATACATATAAATCAAAATATAATATTAGAAGTTTGCAATACAATATATTATAACTTGTAATTCCCTGTAACACCAAGACAGCAGTGCGTTGAAGAAGTAGTACTTACGGGCAGATCATTTACTAAAGACAGAGGCACCACACGTGAAAACAACCTTGATGTCACAATGAACAACAAACCTTAGTATGTAGACCCATAGTGCAATGAACAAGAGAGTGCAGGACTTACTTTTTGGCTAAGATTGGTTCATTCTCATCACTTTCAAACCTGCAATAAAAATCAAGATATTGCATTTTCGGTTGTTTTTGGAGAAACTACAAAGGCTATAACCTTACACTTTGGCCAACATTTGCTCATCATCATCACTTTTCAATCTGAAATCAAAATCAATAAATCTCAAGTTCGATAGTATGTGTTCAAATTCCAAAGTTATAGCCTTACTTTTTAGCCAAAGTTGCCTGATGTTCATACCCTTCTTAATTGGCAATGAAACTCAATAAATAAACTGCCATGGCTGTAGCTTTACCTTACAGACAAAAGTTGGCACACTCTCCTCACATTTGAATCTGAAATCAACATCAATCAATCTCAATTTGGATCATTTTGAGAGAGCACACCAAAGCTATATCCATAAATTTATCACTCTTCACGCTGCAGTCAAACTGAGTCAAATTCATTTCACTAGAAAGACTATTGGCTTATTTTTGACCAATATTTTGTACGATTCATCAATTCTCAGTCTGCAATCAAAATCAATCAGTTTAAAATTCGTTCATTCTTGGGCAACCTACAAATCCACTATTCTTACATGTTAGCCATCATTTGCTAATCGTCATTACACTTCAATCTCCAATCACACCCAATCAATTTGACTTTTGGTCATTTTTACTCAACCTAGCTAGGCCATAGCCTTACTTTTTGGCCACAAATCGCTCATTTTCATCACTTTTCAATCTGCAATCAAAATCAATCAATTTCAATTTTGGTCATTTTTCGGCAAAATACCAAGGTTATAGCCTTACTTTTTGGCCAAAAATCGCTCATTTTCATCACTTTTCAATCTGCAATCAAAATCAATCAATTTCAATTTTGGTCATTTTTCGGCAAAATACCAAGGTTATAGCCTTACTTTTTGGCCAAAAATCGCTCATTTTCATCACTTTTCAATCTGCAATCAAAATCAATCAATTTCAATTTTGGTCATTTTTCGGCAAAATACCAAGGTTATAGCCTTACTTTTTGGCCAAAAATCGCTCATTTTCATCACTTTTCAATCTGCAATCAAAATCAATCAATTTCAATTTTGGTCATTTTTCGGCAAAATACCAAGGTTATAGCCTTACTTTTTGGCCAAAAATCGCTCATTTTCATCACTTTTCAATCTGCAATCAAAATCAATCAATTTCAATTTTGGTCATTTTTCGGCAAAATACCAAGGTTATAGCCTTACTTTTTGGCCAAAAATCGCTCATTTTCATCACTTTTCAATCTGCAATCAAAATCAATCAATTTCAATTTTGGTCATTTTTCGGCAAAATACCAAGGTTATAGCCTTACTTTTTGGCCAAAAATCGCTCATTTTCATCACTTTTCACTCTGCAATCAAAATCAATCAATTTCAATTTTGGTCATTTTTCGGCAAAATACCAAGGTTATAGCCTTACTTTTTGGCCAAAAATCGCTCATTTTCATCACTTTTCAATCTGCAATCAAAATCAATCAATTTCAAGTTTGGTCATTTTTCGGCAAAATACCAAGGTTATAGCCTTACTTTTCGGCCACAAATCGCTCATTTTCATCACTTTTCAATCTGCAATCAAAATCAATCAATTTCAATTTTGGTCATTTTTCGGCAAAATACCAAGGTTATAGCCTTACTTTTTGGCCAAACATCGCTCATTTTCATCACTTTTCAATCTGCAATCAAAATCAATCAATTTCAATTTTGGTCATTTTTCGGCAAAATACCAAGGTTATAGCCTTACTTTTTGGCCAAAAATCGCTCATTTTCATCACTTTTCAATCTGCAATCAAAATCAATCAATTTCAATTTTGGTCATTTTTCGGCAAAATACCAAGGTTATAGCCTTACTTTTTGGCCAAAAATCGCTCATTTTCATCACTTTTCAATCTGCAATCAAAATCAATCAATTTCAATTTTGGTCATTTTTCGGCAAAATACCAAGGTTATAGCCTTACTTTTTGGCCAAAAATCGCTCATTTTCATCACTTTTCAATCTGCAATCAAAATCAATCAATTTCAAGTTTGGTCATTTTTCGGCAAAATACCAAGGTTATAGCCTTACTTTTTGGCCAAAAATCGCTCATTTTCATCACTTTTCAATCTGCAATCAAAATCAATCAATTTCAATTTTGGTCATTTTTCGGTAAAATACCAAGGTTATAGCCTTACTTTTTGGCCAAACATCGCTCATTTTCATCACTTTTCAATCTGCAATCAAAATCAATCAATTTCAATTTTGGTCATTTTTCGGCAAAATACCAAGGTTATAGCCTTACTTTTTGGCCAAAAATCGTTCATTTTCATCACTTTTCAATCTGCAATCAAAATCAATCAATTTCAATTTTGGTCATTTTTCGGCAAAATACCAAGGTTATAGCCTTACTTTTTGGCCAAAAATCGCTCATTTTCATCACTTTTCAATCTGCAATCAAAATCAATCAATTTCAATTTTGGTCATTTTTCGGCAAAATACCAAGGTTATAGCCTTACTTTTTGGCCAAAAATCGCTCATTTTCATCACTTTTCAATCTGCAATCAAAATCAATCAATTTCAATTTTGGTCATTTTTCGGCAAAATACCAAGGTTATAGCCTTACTTTTTGGCCAAAAATCGCTCATTTTCATCACTTTTCAATCTGCAATCAAAATCAATCAATTTCAATTTTGGTCATTTTTCGGCAAAATACCAAGGTTATAGCCTTACTTTTTGGCCAAAAATCGCTCATTTTCATCACTTTTCAATCTGCAATCAAAATCAATCAATTTCAATTTTGGTCATTTTTCGGCAAAATACCAAGGTTATAGCCTTACTTTTTGGCCAAAAATCGCTCATTTTCATCACTTTTCAATCTGCAATCAAAATCAATCAATTTCAATTTTGGTCATTTTTCGGCAACATACCCAGGTTATAGCCTTACTTTTTGGCCAAAAATCGCTCATTTTCATCACTTGTCAATCTGCAATCAAAATCAATCAATTTCAATTTTGGTCATTTTTCGGCAAAATACCAAGGTAATAGCCTTACTTTTTGGCCAAAAATCGCTCATTTTCATCACTTTTCAATCTGCAATCAAAATCAATCAATTTCAATTTTGGTCATTTTTCGGCAAAATACCAAGGTTATAGCCTTACTTTTTGGCCAAAAATCGCTCATTTTCATCACTTTTCAATCTGCAATCAAAATCAATCAATTTCAATTTTGGTCATTTTTCGGCAAAATACCAAGGTTATAGCCTTACTTTTTGGCCAAAAATCGCTCATTTTCATCACTTTTCAATCTGCAATCAAAATCAATCAATTTCAATTTTGGTCATTTTTCGGCAAAATACCAAGGTTATAGCCTTACTTTTTGGCCAAACATCGCTCATTTTCATCACTTTTCAATCTGCAATCAAAATCAATCAATTTCAATTTTGGTCATTTTTCGGCATAATACAAGGTTATAGCCTTACTTTTTGGCCAAACATCGCTCATTTTCATCACTTTTCAATCTGCAATCAAAATCAATCAATTTCAATTTTGGTCATTTTTCGGCAAAATACCAAGGTTATAGCCTTACTTTTTGGCCAAAAATCGCTCATTTTCATCACTTTTCAATCTGCAATCAAAATCAATCAATTTCAATTTTGGTCATTTTTCGGCAAAATACCAAGGTTATAGCCTTACTTTTTGGCCAAACATCGCTCATTTTCATCACTTTTCAATCTGCAATCAAAATCAATCAATTTCAATTTTGGTCATTTTTCGGCAAAATACCAAGGTTATAGCCTTACTTTTTGGCCAAAAATCGCTCATTTTCATCACTTTTCAATCTGCAATCAAAATCAATCAATTTCAATTTTGGTCATTTTTCGGCAAAATACCAAGGTTATAGCCTTACTTTTTGGCCAAACATCGCTCATTTTCATCACTTTTCAATCTGCAATCAAAATCAATCAATTTCAATTTTGGTCATTTTTCGGCAAAATACCAAGGTTATAGCCTTACTTTTTGGCCAAACATCGCTCATTTTCATCACTTTTCAATCTGCAATCAAAATCAATCAATTTCAATTTTGGTCATTTTTCGGCAAAATACCAAGGTTATAGCCTTACTTTTTGGCCAAAAATCGCTCATTTTCATCACTTTTCAATCTGCAATCAAAATCAATCAATTTCAATTTTGGTCATTTTTCGGCAAAATACCAAGGTTATAGCCTTACTTTTTGGCCAAAAATCGCTCATTTTCATCACTTTTCAATCTGCAATCAAAATCAATCAATTTCAATTTTGGTCATTTTTCGGCAAAATACCAAGGTTATAGCCTTACTTTTTGGCCAAAAATCGCTCATTTTCATCACTTTTCAATCTGCAATCAAAATCAATCAATTTCAATTTTGGTCATTTTTCGGCAAAATACCAAGGTTATAGCCTTACTTTTTGGCCAAAAATCGCTCATTTTCATCACTTTTCAATCTGCAATCAAAATCAATCAATTTCAATTTTGGTCATTTTTCGGCAAAATACCAAGGTTATAGCCTTACTTTTTGGCCAAAAATCGCTCATTTTCATCACTTTTCAATCTGCAATCAAAATCAATCAATTTCAATTTTGGTCATTTTTCGGCAAAATACCAAGGTTATAGCCTTACTTTTTGGCCAAAAATCGCTCATTTTCATCACTTTTCAATCTGCAATCAAAATCAATCAATTTCAATTTTGGTCATTTTTCGGCAAAATACCAAGGTTATAGCCTTACTTTTTGGCCAAAAATCGCTCATTTTCATCACTTTTCAATCTGCAATCAAAATCAATCAATTTCAATTTTGGTCATTTTTCGGCAAAATACCAAGGTTATAGCCTTACTTTTTGGCCAAAAATCGCTCATGTTCATCACTTTTCAATCTGCAATCAAAATCAATCAATTTCAGTTTTGGTCATTTTTCGGCAAAATACCAAGGTTATAGCCTTACTTTTTGGCCAAAAATCGCTCATTTTCATCACTTTTTAATCTGCAATCAAAATCAATCAATTTCAATTTTGGTCATTTTTCGGCAAAATACCAAGGTTATAGCCTTACTTTTTGGCCAAAAATCGCTCATTTTCATCACTTTTCAATCTGCAATCAAAATCAATCAATTTCAATTTTGGTCATTTTTCGGCAAAATACCAAGGTTATAGCCTTACTTTTTGGCCACAAATCGCTCATTTTCATCACTTTTCAATCTGCAATCAAAATCAATCAATTTCAATTTTGGTCATTTTTCGGCAAAATACCAAGGTTATAGCCTTACTTTTTGGCCAAACATCGCTCATTTTCATCACTTTTCAATCTGCAATCAAAATCAATCAATTTCAATTTTGGTCATTTTTCGGCAAAATACCAAGGTTATAGCCTTACTTTTTGGCCAAAAATCGCTCATTTTCATCACTTTTCAATCTGCAATCAAAATCAATCAATTTCAATTTTGGTCATTTTTCGGCAAAATACCAAGGTTATAGCCTTACTTTTTGGCCAAAAATCGCTCATGTTCATCACTTTTCAATCTGCAATCAAAATCAATCAATTTCAGTTTTGGTCATTTTTCGGCAAAATACCAAGGTTATAGCCTTACTTTTTGGCCAAACATCGCTCATTTTCGTCACTTTTTAATCTGCAATCAAAATCAATCAATTTCAATTTTGGTCATTTTTCGGCAAAATACCAAGGTTATAGCCTTACTTTTTGGCCAAAAATCGCTCATTTTCATCACTTTTCAATCTGCAATCAAAATCAATCAATTTCAATTTTGGTCATTTTTCGGCAAAATACCAAGGTTATAGCCTTACTTTTTGGCCACAAATCGCTCATTTTCATCACTTTTCAATCTGCAATCAAAATCAATCAATTTCAATTTTGGTCATTTTTCGGCAAAATACCAAGGTTATAGCCTTACTTTTTGGCCAAACATCGCTCATTTTCATCACTTTTCAATCTGCAATCAAAATCAATCAATTTCAATTTTGGTCATTTTTCGGCAAAATACCAAGGTTATAGCCTTACTTTTTGGCCAAAAATCGCTCATTTTCATCACTTTTCAATCTGCAATCAAAATCAATCAATTTCAAGTTTGGTCATTTTTCGGCAAAATACCAAGGTTATAGCCTTAGTTTTTGGCCAAAAATCGCTCATTTTCATCACTTTTCAATCTGCAATCAAAATCAATCAATTTCAATTTTGGTCATTTTACGGCAAAATACCAAGGTTATAGCCTTACTTTTTGGCCAAACATCGCTCATTTTCATCACTTTTCAATCTGCAATCAAAATCAATCAATTTCAATTTTGGTCATTTTTCGGCAAAATACCAAGGTTATAGCCTTACTTTTTGGCCAAAAATCGCTCATTTTCATCACTTTTCAATCTGCAATCAAAATCAATCAATTTCAATTTTGGTCATTTTTCGGCAAAATACCAAGGTTATAGCCTTACTTTTTGGCCAAAAATCGCTCATTTTCATCACTTTTCAATCTGCAATCAAAATCAATCAATTTCAATTTTGGTCATTTTTCGGCAAAATACCAAGGTTATAGCCTTACTTTTTGGCCAAAAATCGCTCATTTTCATCACTTTTCAATCTGCAATCAAAATCAATCAATTTCAATTTTGGTCATTTTTCGGCAAAATACCAAGGTTATAGCCTTACTTTTTGGCCAAAAATCGCTCATTTTCATCACTTTTCAATCTGCAATCAAAATCAATCAATTTCAATTTTGGTCATTTTTCGGCAAAATACCAAGGTTATAGCCTTACTTTTTGGCCACAAATCGCTCATTTTCATCACTTTTCAATCTGCAATCAAAATCAATCAATTTCAATTTTGGTCATTTTTCGGCAAAATACCAAGGTTATAGCCTTACTTTTTGGCCAAAAATCGCTCATTTTCATCACTTTTCAATCTGCAATCAAAATCAATCAATTTCAATTTTGGTCATTTTTCGGCAAAATACCAAGGTTATAGCCTTACTTTTTGGCCAAAAATCGCTCATTTTCATCACTTTTCAATCTGCAATCAAAATCAATCAATTTCAATTTTGGTCATTTTTCGGCAAAATACCAAGGTTATAGCCTTACTTTTTGGCCACAAATCGCTCATTTTCATCACTTTTCAATCTGCAATCAAAATCAATTAATTTCAATTTTGGTCATTTTTCGGCAAAATACCAAGGTTATAGCCTTACTTTTTGGCCACAAATCGCTCATTTTCATCACTTTTCAATCTGCAATCAAAATCAATCAATTTCAATTTTGGTCATTTTTCGGCAAAATACCAAGGTTATAGCCTTACTTTTTGGCCAAAAATCGCTCATTTTCATCACTTTTCAATCTGCAATCAAAATCAATCAATTTCAATTTTGGTCATTTTTCGGCAAAATACCAAGGTTATAGCCTTACTTTTTGGCCAAACATCGCTCATTTTCATCACTTTTCAATCTGCAATCAAAATCAATCAATTTCAATTTTGGTCATTTTTCGGCAAAATACCAACGTTATAGCCTTACTTTTTCGCCAAAAATCGCTCATTTTCATCACTTTTCAATCTGCAATCAAAATCAATCAATTTCAAGTTTGGTCATTTTTCGGCAAAATACCAAGGTTATAGCCTTAGTTTTTGGCCAAAAATCGCTCATTTTCATCAGTTTTCAATCTGCAATCAAAATCAATCAATTTCAATTTTGGTCATTTTTCGGCAAAATACCAAGGTTATAGCCTTACTTTTTGGCCAAACATCGCTCATTTTCATCACTTTTCAATCTGCAATCAAAATCAATCAATTTCAATTTTGGTCATTTTTCGGCAAAATACCAAGGTTATAGCCTTACTTTTTGGCCAAAAATCGCTCATTTTCATCACTTTTCAATCTGCAATCAAAATCAATCAATTTCAATTTTGGTCATTTTTCGGCAAAATACCAAGGTTATAGCCTTACTTTTTGGCCAAAAATCGCTCATTTTCATCACTTTTCAATCTGCAATCAAATCAATCAATTTCAATTTTGGTCATTTTTCGGCAAAATACCAAGGTTATAGCCTTACTTTTTGGCCAAAAATCGCTCATTTTCATCACTTTTCAATCTGCAATCAAAATCAATCAATTTCAATTTTGGTCATTTTTCGGCAAAATACCAAGGTTATAGCCTTACTTTTTGGCCAAAAATCGCTCATTTTCATCACTTTTCAATCTGCAATCAAAATCAATCAATTTCAATTTTGGTCATTTTTCGGCAAAATACCAAGGTTATAGCCTTACTTTTTGGCCACAAATCGCTCATTTTCATCACTTTTCAATCTGCAATCAAAATCAATCAATTTCAATTTTGGTCATTTTTCGGCAAAATACCAAGGTTATAGCCTTACTTTTTGGCCAAAAATCGCTCATTTTCATCACTTTTCAATCTGCAATCAAAATCAATCAATTTCAATTTTGGTCATTTTTCGGCAAAATACCAAGGTTATAGCCTTACTTTTTGGCCAAAAATCGCTCATTTTCATCACTTTTCAATCTGCAATCAAAATCAATCAATTTCAATTTTGGTCATTTTTCGGCAAAATACCAAGGTTATAGCCTTACTTTTTGGCCACAAATCGCTCATTTTCATCACTTTTCAATCTGCAATCAAAATCAATCAATTTCAATTTTGGTCATTTTTCGGCAAAATACCAAGGTTATAGCCTTACTTTTTCGCCAAAAATCGCTCATTTTCATCACTTTTCAATCTGCAATCAAAATCAATCAATTTCAAGTTTGGTCATTTTTCGGCAAAATACCAAGGTTATAGCCTTAGTTTTTGGCCAAAAATCGCTCATTTTCATCACTTTTCAATCTGCAATCAAAATCAATCAATTTCAATTTTGGTCATTTTTCGGCAAAATACCAAGGTTATAGCCTTACTTTTTGGCCAAACATCGCTCATTTTCATCACTTTTCAATCTGCAATCAAAATCAATCAATTTCAATTTTGGTCATTTTTCGGCAAAATACCAAGGTTATAGCCTTACTTTTTCGCCAAAAATCGCTCATTTTCATCACTTTTCAATCTGCAATCAAAATCAATCAATTTCAATTTTGGTCATTTTTCGGCAAAATACCAAGGTTATAGCCTTACTTTTTGGCCAAAAATCGCTCATTTTCATCACTTTTCAATCTGCAATCAAAATCAATCAATTTCAATTTTGGTCATTTTTCGGCAAAATACCAAGGTTATAGCCTTACTTTTTGGCCAAAAATCGCTCATTTTCATCACTTTTCAATCTGCAATCAAAATCAATCAATTTCAATTTTGGTCATTTTTCGGCAAAATACCAAGGTTATAGCCTTACTTTTTGGCCACAAATCGCTCATTTTCATCACTTTTCAATCTGCAATCAAAATCAATCAATTTCAATTTTGGTCATTTTTCGGCAAAATACCAAGGTTATAGCCTTACTTTTTGGCCAAACATCGCTCATTTTCATCACTTTTCAATCTGCAATCAAAATCAATCAATTTCAATTTTGGTCATTTTTCGGCAAAATACCAAGGTTATAGCCTTACTTTTTGGCCAAAAATCGCTCATTTTCATCACTTTTCAATCTGCAATCAAAATCAATCAATTTCAATTTTGGTCATTTTTCGGCAAAATACCAAGGTTATAGCCTTACTTTTTGGCCAAAAATCGCTCATTTTCATCACTTTTCAATCTGCAATCAAAATCAATCAATTTCAATTTTGGTCATTTTTCGGCAAAATACCAAGGTTATAGCCTTACTTTTTGGCCAAAAATCGCTCATTTTCATCACTTTTCAATCTGCAATCAAAATCAATCAATTTCAATTTTGGTCATTTTTCGGCAAAATACCAAGGTTATAGCCTTACTTTTTGGCCAAAAATCGCTCATTTTCATCACTTTTCAATCTGCAATCAAAATCAATCAATTTCAATTTTGGTCATTTTTCGGCAAAATACCAAGGTTATAGCCTTACTTTTTGGCCACAAATCGCTCATTTTCATCACTTTTCAATCTGCAATCAAAATCAATCAATTTCAATTTTGGTCATTTTTCGGCAAAATACCAAGGTTATAGCCTTACTTTTTGGCCAAAAATCGCTCATTTTCATCACTTTTCAATCTGCAATCAAAATCAATCAATTTCAATTTTGGTCATTTTTCGGCAAAATACCAAGGTTATAGCCTTACTTTTTGGCCAATAATCGCTCATTTTCATCACTTTTCAATCTGCAATCAAAATCAATCAATTTCAATTTTGGTCATTTTTCGGCAAAATACCAAGGTTATAGCCTTACTTTTTGGCCACAAATCGCTCATTTTCATCACTTTTCAATCTGCAATCAAAATCAATCAATTTCAATTTTGGTCATTTTTCGGCAAAATACCAAGGTTATAGCCTTACTTTTTCGCCAAAAATCGCTCATTTTCATCACTTTTCAATCTGCAATCAAAATCAATCAATTTCAAGTTTGGTCATTTTTCGGCAAAATACCAAGGTTATAGCCTTAGTTTTTGGCCAAAAATCGCTCATTTTCATCACTTTTCAATCTGCAATCAAAATCAATCAATTTCAATTTTGGTCATTTTTCGGCAAAATACCAAGGTTATAGCCTTACTTTTTGGCCAAACATCGCTCATTTTCATCACTTTTCAATCTGCAATCAAAATCAATCAATTTCAATTTTGGTCATTTTTCGGCAAAATACCAAGGTTATAGCCTTACTTTTTCGCCAAAAATCGCTCATTTTCATCACTTTTCAATCTGCAATCAAAATCAATCAATTTCAATTTTGGTCATTTTTCGGCAAAATACCAAGGTTATAGCCTTACTTTTTGGCCAAAAATCGCTCATTTTCATCACTTTTCAATCTGCAATCAAAATCAATCAATTTCAATTTTGGTCATTTTTCGGCAAAATACCAAGGTTATAGCCTTACTTTTTGGCCAAAAATCGCTCATTTTCATCACTTTTCAATCTGCAATCAAAATCAATCAATTTCAATTTTGGTCATTTTTCGGCAAAATACCAACGTTATAGCCTTACTTTTTGGCCAAAAATCGCTCATTTTCATCACTTTTCAATCTGCAATCAAAATCAATCAATTTCAATTTTGGTCATTTTTCGGCAAAATACCAAGGTTATAGCCTTACTTTTTGGCCACAAATCGCTCATTTTCATCACTTTTCAATCTGCAATCAAAATCAATCAATTTCAATTTTGGTCATTTTTCGGCAAAATACCAAGGTTATAGCCTTACTTTTTGGCCAAAAATCGCTCATTTTCATCACTTTTCAATCTGCAATCAAAATCAATCAATTTCAATTTTGGTCATTTTTCGGCAAAATACCAAGGTTATAGCCTTATTTTTGGCCAAAAATCGCTCATTTTCATCACTTTTCAATCTGCAATCAAAATCAATCAATTTCAATTTTGGTCATTTTTCGGCAAAATACCAAGGTTATAGCCTTACTTTTTTGGCCACAAATCGCTCATTTTCATCACTTTTCAATCTGCAATCAAAATCAATCAATTTCAAGTTTGGTCATTTTTCGGCAAAATACCAAGGTTATAGCCTTACTTTTTGGCCAAAAATCGCTCATTTTCATCACTTTTCAATCTGCAATCAAAATCAATCAATTTCAATTTTGGTCATTTTTCGGCAAACTACCAAGGTTATAGCCTTACTTTTTGGCCAAAAATCGCTCATTTTCATCACTTTTCAATCTGCAATCAAAATCAATCAATTTCAATTTTGGTCATTTTTCGGCAAAATACCAAGGTTATAGCCTTACTTTTTGGCCAAACATCGCTCATTTTCATCACTTTTCAATCTGCAATCAAAATCAATCAATTTCAATTTTGGTCATTTTTCGGCAAAATACCAAGGTTATAGCCTTACTTTTTCGCCAAAAATCGCTCATTTTCATCACTTTTCAATCTGCAATCAAAATCAATCAATGTCAAGTTTGGTCATTTTTCGGCAAAATACCAAGGTTATAGCCTTAGTTTTTTGGCCAAAAATCGCTCATTTTCATCACTTTTCAATCTGCAATCAAAATCAATCAATTTCAATTTTGGTCATTTTTCGGCAAAATACCAAGGTTATAGCCTTACTTTTTGGCCAAACATCGCTCATTTTCATCACTTTTCAATCTGCAATCAAAATCAATCAATTTCAATTTTGGTCATTTGTCGGCAAAATACCAAGGTTATAGCCTTACTTTTTGGCCAAAAATCGCTCATTTTCATCACTTTTCAATCTGCAATCAAAATCAATCAATTTCAATTTTGGTCATTTTTCGGCAAAATACCAAGGTTATAGCCTTACTTTTTGGCCACAAATCGCTCATTTTCATCACTTTTCAATCTGCAATCAAAATCAATCAATTTCAATTTTGGTCATTTTTCGGCAAAATACCAAGGTTATAGCCTTACTTTTTGGCCAAAAATCGCTCATTTTCATCACTTTTCAATCTGCAATCAAAATCAATCAATTTCAATTTTGGTCATTTTTCGGCAAAATACCAACGTTATAGCCTTACTTTTTGGCCAAAAATCGCTCATTTTCATCACTTTTCAATCTGCAATCAAAATCAATCAATTTCAATTTTGGTCATTTTCGGCAAAATACCAAGGTTATAGCCTTACTTTTTGGCCACAAATCGCTCATTTCATCACTTTTCAATCTGCAATCAAAATCAATCAATTTCAATTTTGGTCATTTGTCGGCAAAATACCAAGGTTATAGCCTTACTTTTTGGCCAAAAATCGCTCATTTTCATCACTTTTCAATCTGCAATCAAAATCAATCAATTTCAATTTTGGTCATTTTTCGGCAAAATACCAAGGTTATAGCCTTACTTTTCGGCCAAAATCGCTCATTTTCATCACTTTTCAATCTGCAATCAAAATCAATCAATTTCAATTTTGGTCATTTTTCGGCAAAATACCAAGGTTATAGCCTTACTTTTTGGCCACAAAATCGCTCATTTTCATCACTTTTCAATCTGCAATCAAAATCAATTAATTTCAATTTTGGTCATTTTTCGGCAAAATACCAAGGTTATAGCCTTACTTTTTGGCCACAAATCGCTCATTTTCATCACTTTTCAATCTGCAATCAAAATCAATCAATTTCAATTTTGGTCATTTTTCGGCAAAATACCAAGGTTATAGCCTTACTTTTTCGCCAAAAATCGCTCATTTTCATCACTTTTCAATCTGCAATCAAAATCAATCAATTTCAATTTTGGTCATTTTTCGGCAAAATACCAAGGTTATAGCCTTACTTTTTGGCCCAAAAATCGCTCATTTTCATCACTTTTCAATCTGCAATCAAAATCAATCAATTTCAATTTTGGTCATTTTTCGGCAAAAATACCAAGGTTATAGCCTTACTTTTTGGCCAAAAATCGCTCATTTTCATCACTTTTCAATCTGCAATCAAAATCAATCAATTTCAATTTTGGTCATTTTTCGGCAAAATACCAAGGTTATAGCCTTACTTTTTGGCCAAAAATCGCTCATTTTCATCACTTTTCAATCTGCAATCAAAATCAATCAATTTCAATTTTGGTCATTTTTCGGCAAAATACCAAGGTTATAGCCTTACTTTTTGGCCAAAAATCGCTCATTTTCATCACTTTTCAATCTGCAATCAAAATCAATCAATTTCAATTTTGGTCATTTTTCGGCAAATACCAAGGTTATAGCCTAACGTTTTGGCCACAAATCGCTCATTTTCATCACTTTTCAATCTGCAATCAAACTCAATCAATTTCAATTTTGGTCATTTTTCGGCAAAATACCAAGGTTATAGCCTTACTTTTTGGCCAAACATCGCTCATTTTCATCACTTTTCAATCTGCAATCAAAATCAATCAATTTCAATTTTGGTCATTTTTTCGGCAAAATACCAAGGTTATAGCCTTACTTTTTGGCCAAAAATCGCTCATTTTCATCACTTTTCAATCTGCAATCAAAATCAATCAATTTCAATTTTGGTCATTTTTCGGCAAAATACCAAGGTTATAGCCTTACTTTTTGGCCAAACATCGCTCATTTTCATCACTTTTCAATCTGCAATCAAAATCAATCAATTTCAATTTTGGTCATTTGTCGGCAAAATACCAAGGTTATAGCCTTACTTTTTGGCCAAACATCGCTCATTTTCATCACTTTTCAATCTGCAATCAAAATCAATCAATTTCAATTTTGGTCATTTTTCGGCAAAATACCAAGGTTATAGCCTTACTTTTTGGCCAAAAATCGCTCATTTTCATCACTTTTCAATCTGCAATCAAAATCAATCAATTTCAATTTTGGTCATTTTTCGGCAAATACCAAGGTTATAGCCTTACTTTTTGGCCAAAAATCGCTCATTTTCATCACTTTTCAATCTGCAATCAAAATCAATCAATTTCAATTTTGGTCATTTTTCGGCAAAATACCAAGGTTATAGCCTTACTTTTTGGCCAAAAATCGCTCATTTTCATCACTTTTCAATCTGCAATCAAAATCAATCAATTTCAATTTTGGTCATTTTTCGGCAAAATACCAAGGTTATAGCCTTACTTTTTGGCCAAAAATCGCTCATTTTCATCACTTTTCAATCTGCAATCAAAATCAATCAATTTCAATTTTGGTCATTTTTCGGCAAAATACCAAGGTTATAGCCTTACTTTTTGGCCACAAATCGCTCATTTTCATCACTTTTCAATCTGCAATCAAAATCAATCAATTTCAATTTTGGTCATTTTTCGGCAAAATACCAAGGTTATAGCCTTACTTTTTGGCCAAAAATCGCTCATTTTCATCACTTTTCAATCTGCAATCAAAATCAATCAATTTCAATTTTGGTCATTTTTCGGCAAAATACCAAGGTTATAGCCTTACTTTTTGGCCACAAATCGCTCATTTTCATCACTTTTCAATCTGCAATCAAAATCAATCAATTTCAATTTTGGTCATTTTTCGGCAAAATACCAAGGTTATAGCCTTACTTTTTCGCCAAAAATCGCTCATTTTCATCACTTTTCAATCTGCAATCAAAATCAATCAATTTCAATTTTGGTCATTTTTCGGCAAAATACCAAGGTTATAGCCTTACTTTTTGGCCACAAATCGCTCATTTTCATCACTTTTCAATCTGCAATCAAAATCAATCAATTTCAATTTTGGTCATTTTTCGGCAAAATACCAAGGTTATAGCCTTACTTTTTGGCCAAAAATCGCTCATTTTCATCACTTTTCAATCTGCAATCAAAATCAATCAATTTCAATTTTGGTCATTTTTCGGCAAAATACCAAGGTTATAGCCTTACTTTTTGGCCAAAAATCGCTCATTTTCATCACTTTTCAATCTGCAATCAAAATCAATCAATTTCAATTTTGGTCATTTTTCGGCAAAATACCAAGGTTATAGCCTTACTTTTTGGCCAAAAATCGCTCATTTTCATCACTTTTCAATCTGCAATCAAAATCAATCAATTTCAATTTTGGTCATTTTTCGGCAAAATACCAAGGTTATAGCCTTACTTTTTGGCCACAAATCGCTCATTTTCATCACTTTTCAATCTGCAATCAAAATCAATCAATTTCAATTTTGGTCATTTTTCGGCAAAATACCAAGGTTATAGCCTTACTTTTTGGCCAAAAATCGCTCATTTCATCACTTTTCAATCTGCAATCAAAATCAATCAATTTCAATTTTGGTCATTTTTCGGCAAAATACCAAGGTTATAGCCTTACTTTTTGGCCAAAAATCGCTCATTTTCATCACTTTTCAATCTGCAATCAAAATCAATCAATTTCAATTTTGGTCATTTTTCGGCAAAATACCAAGGTTATAGCCTTACTTTTTGGCCAAAAATCGCTCATTTTCATCACTTTTCAATCTGCAATCAAAATCAATCAATTTCAATTTTGGTCATTTTTCGGCAAAATACCAAGGTTATAGCCTTACTTTTTGGCCAAAAATCGCTCATTTTCATCACTTTTCAATCTGCAATCAAAATCAATCAATTTCAATTTTGGTCATTTTTCGGCAAAATACCAAGGTTATAGCCTTACTTTTTGGCCAAAAATCGCTCATTTTCATCACTTTTCAATCTGCAATCAAAATCAATCAATTTCAATTTTGGTCATTTTTCGGCAAAATACCAAGGTTATAGCCTTACTTTTTGGCCAAAAATCGCTCATTTTCATCACTTTTCAATCTGCAATCAAAATCAATCAATTTCAATTTTGGTCATTTTTCGGCAAAATACCAAGGTTATAGCCTTACTTTTTGGCCAAAAATCGCTCATTTTCATCACTTTTCAATCTGCAATCAAAATCAATCAATTTCAATTTTGGTCATTTTTCGGCAAAATACCAAGGTTATAGCCTTACTTTTTGGCCAAAAATCGCTCATTTTCATCACTTTTCAATCTGCAATCAAAATCAATCAATTTCAATTTTGGTCATTTTTCGGCAAAATACCAAGGTTATAGCCTTACTTTTTGGCCACAAATCGCTCATTTTCATCACTTTTCAATCTGCAATCAAAATCAATCAATTTCAATTTTGGTCATTTTTCGGCAAAATACCAAGGTTATAGCCTTACTTTTTGGCCAAAAATCGCTCATTTTCATCACTTTTCAATCTGCAATCAAAATCAATCAATTTCAATTTTGGTCATTTTTCGGCAAAATACCAAGGTTATAGCCTTACTTTTTGGCCAAAAATCGCTCATTTTCATCACTTTTCAATCTGCAATCAAAATCAATCAATTTCAATTTTGGTCATTTTTCCGGCAAAATACCAAGGTTATAGCCTTACTTTTTGGCCAAAAATCGCTCATTTTCATCACTTTTCAATCTGCAATCAAAATCAATCAATTTCAATTTTGGTCATTTTTCGGCAAAATACCAAGGTTATAGCCTTACTTTTTGGCCAAAAATCGCTCATTTTCATCACTTTTCAATCTGCAATCAAAATCAATCAATTTCAATTTTGGTCATTTTTCGGCAAAAATACCAAGGTTATAGCCTTACTTTTTGGCCAAAATCGCTCATTTTCATCACTTTTCAATCTGCAATCAAAATCAATCAATTTCAATTTTGGTCATTTTTCGGCAAAATACCAGGTTATAGCCTTACTTTTTGGCCAAAAATCGCTCATTTTCATCACTTTTCATCTGCAATCAAAATCAATCAATTTCAATTTTGGTCATTTTTCGGCAAAATACCAAGGTTATAGCCTTACTTTTGGCCAAAATCGCTCATTTTCATCATTTTCAATCTGCAATCAAAATCAATCAATTTCAATTTTGGTCATTTTTCGGCAAAATACCAAGGTTATAGCCTTACTTTTTGGGCCAAAAAATCGCTCATTTTCATCACTTTTCAATCTGCAATCAAAATCAATCAATTTCAATTTTGGTCATTTTTCGGCAAAATACCAAGGTTATAGCCTTACTTTTTGGCCAAAAATCGCTCATTTTCATCACTTTTCAATCTGCAATCAAAATCAATCAATTTCAATTTTGGTCATTTTCGGCAAAATACCAAGGTTATAGCCTTACTTTTTGGCCAAAAATCGCTCATTTTCATCACTTTTCAATCTGCAATCAAAATCAATCAATTTCAATTTTGGTCATTTTTCGGCAAAATACCAAGGTTATAGCCTTACTTTTTGGCCACAAATCGCTCAATTTCATCACTTTTCAATCTGCAATCAAAAATCAATCAATTTCAATTTTGGTCATTTTTCGGCAAAATACCAAGGTTATAGCCTTACTTTTTGGCCAAAAATCGCTCATTTTCATCACTTTTCCAATCTGCAATCAAAATCAATCAATTTCAATTTTGGTCATTTTTCGGCAAAATACCAAGGTTATAGCCTTACTTTTTGGCCAAAAATCGCTCATTTTCATCACTTTTCAATCTGCAATCAAAATCAATCAATTTCAATTTTGGTCATTTTTCGGCAAAATACCAAGGTTATAGCCTTACTTTTTGGCCAAAAATCGCTCATTTTCATCACTTTTCAATCTGCAATCAAAATCAATCAATTTCAATTTTGGTCATTTTTCGGCAAAATACCAAGGTTATAGCCTTACTTTTTGGCCAAACATCGCTCATTTTCATCACTTTTCAATCTGCAATCAAAATCAATCAATTTCAATTTTGGTCATTTTTCGGCAAAATACCAAGGTTATAGCCTTACTTTTTGGCCAAAAATCGCTCATTTTCATCACTTTTCAATCTGCAATCAAAATCAATCAATTTCAATTTTGGTCATTTTTCGGCAAATACCAAGGTTATAGCCTTACTTTTTGGCCAAAAATCGCTCATTTTCATCACTTTTCAATCTGCAATCAAAATCAATCAATTTCAATTTTGGTCATTTGTCGGCAAAATACCAAGGTTATAGCCTTACTTTTTGGCCAAAAATCGCTCAATTTTCATCACTTTTCAATCTGCAATCAAAATCAATCAATTATCAATTTTGGTCATTTTTCGGCAAAATACCAAGG
>OZ025287.1:6642843-6855343 GCA_964019165.1 Mastigias papua | reverse complement strand
GAAGAAGTAAGTGCTGGTGTTGTGATACCAGTCCAAGTTTGGGGAACGTGCCAAGTCATCTGGTTTGACGATAAAAGTTCCCGTGACAATCGTGACGCTTCAGTGATTAAGGTGCCTTGTCGTTAATTACAGCGCTCTGTTCAAACATGTCGACAAATTAATTTTCCTACACTCCCCAATCAAGAGACCGTCGTTGTGCCACTGCTTTCCGGTCAAGAAGAATGGTCCATATTCCACCCACATTAAAAATTAGTACAGAAGATTATTCAGCTCATGCTCAAATAAACTGTCTATGCATTACCGAAGAACAATAAAAAACATTTTTCCAAATTATCTGCATGAGAAGTGCTCAAGTCTCAAGTTATTATCAATCAAAACAAAAACTAGTTAACTAATTATCAGAGTTTGGTCTGTTAACTGTTCCTTCCACATGTTACGTATGGTTCTATTGTTAATCTAGCAGATAGAATAATTGCTGTGTATAATGTTTGAACGCTAGACCTATCATGTAGCAGCATGTCATTAAGTGAAAGATAAAATGTTGAACTATGTCAAGACTGATAGAGAAACAATAAATGTTATCATCATACTGAATGTAGTCGTACGTTGTTAAACTTATGGGAAAGACTAAATTTCAAACAACAATAAAAAGATTCAGATACTATGCACCCGTCCTCATATTTTGACTTCCAGAAATGAGACAACACAATTTACGTAATGACGGATTGCCTTCAAAAGGAAGTAATGTGAATATAGCTAGTGACCTTGCTTTCCATTTCTCATACTTTGGTTTGATGTTCAGGTTTCAGTTCTCACCTCCAAGGCAATCTGATATGTTCTACCTAAAGCACTATGACCCTGACAGCTAATTTGCTGGGAACTAAACAGAAAGGGTTCCCATACAACTGACTAATAATTGGGCTCCAAAATAGAGAGAGTAAATAATCTAGAATGTCAGAGTTTAATGGGATATTTCATAAGAATGAAACCTAATAGGAGTACGTACAGTATCTGCTGATCGAGTTTTTATCGTTGCTGACAAGTGTTATAAGTTGTTTAGTTTATTTGCAACAAACCTTGCACATGATCCAGTCCTGAGATTCCATATCTATTGTTTGTAACAGAAGGGTCACATAAAATAAATATTACACAAATTAGACAATACTGGGGATAGCAACATTTCTATTCAAAATCTTAGGTCAAACTTGATCGGGAATGATTTTCTTCAAGCAAAATTTAAAGATTAACAGATAACTACTAATTGAAATGACTCAAAACATTAAGTGACAAAGAGCTACAAGCTTAAGACAATCAATGTTAAGAGATGAAACAAAATATGATAATTACTGATAAGGAATGAAAAGATAAAGATAATCAGTTATAGCGATTGAAAATTATGATAATCGATGATAGAGAATGAAAAATGTACAACAATCGCTGATAACGAATGAAAGATCAGCAATAACAAGCGGGATTTTAAGTATCTGCATACATACTAGCACAAAAGAACTCTGTTATTTACAGTGATGGTTATCTAATCTGTATGTGATAATACAACAGCATAAGAAAGCAGAAAAGCCTCTAACAACGAGTCAATGAGCTTTCCAGAAACGTTGTTCAACAATAACTTAATTGATTGATAGTAAAGAACAACTAGTAAGAGACCAGTGACCATAAGCAATTCAATTTAGCAATATTCCTCTATCTAAAAACAGCTTTTACTACCGTTGACCATGTAATATTCTTAATAAAATTAGGGAGATACGGTATACGAGAGTTCTCAGGAGACTGGTTTAAGTCATGTCTTAAAATAGGAAGCAATGATGCACCTTCAGCTACTATGAATTAAGACCCAAGACAGTTACATATTGTATTCCCTAGGGTTCCTATCTTGATCTCCTTCTTTCCATACTATACCTCAATAATCTTAAAACTGATCAAAAATTTTAAAGGTCAGTATGTATGCTGAATGGATGAGGTGAAAGAAACTAAGTGCCAATCGTCAAAAAAGCAGAGTATCAAGCAATTAGGCACCTCGAAGAACTAACATAGAACGCTGAGGCTGAATGGTTCAAAAATAAAAAAGAAAAAAATTAAATCACTTGGAGTTATTACAGACGAACCATTTAATTGAGAAGAATAATTCAAAACTGTGAAAGGTAAAGTTCAGAGAGGTCTCGCATACTTGAAAAAGTTTATAAGCATCTTTTCACAATCTCAATCAAGCAATGTATATCATCAACTTGTAGAAAACCATATCCTATATGCAGATATTATCTGGGGTAGTCTATCGGATTCAAAAAAAGAATCTCCTCGACGTCTTCACCACAGAGCCATGTCCTTGATTGATAAATCCAGGATAAAAGACGATTGGTCAAATAAGTTCCTGCAAGTTGGCCAGCTTGCCAAGTTCGACCGTGCGGTTATGACCTATAAGATCGTAAACGGATTCAGCCCAGAAAAACTGCTGAATAAATTTCAATAAAGGTCCCAATACCCAGCTACCATATGTCAATTCAGCAGAGATCTTCAGGTTCCAAAGTGCAATTTGGAGTTTGCCAAAAAATGATTTTATTATTCAGTTATTAAGGATTGAAGAAAACCCCGATAAGTACCCAGGAACCTGCCACCTGGCCTACATTCAAAAGACAACTAAAGATACATTTGATGAGCTAAAATCCAATTAAAGCACAACTCCCTGGAAGGTGAGCAACCTTTTTTGAACTTAGAATATTCTGAAAAGTAAAGATGCAAGAAACTAGCTGATCCGAGCGGGACTCGAACTCACGACCACTGGCTTTGTACGCCAAGTGATCTACCATCTGAGCTTTTGGGTCTCGCTTTCAAGTCCATGCCCAAGGCCAGGTCATTTGCTCGCAATGTCCCTCTCCTAACCAATTCGCACAGGGGGGCCATCGCAGTTCCATTGCAGTGTGCATGGGACCTTCTGGTGAGAGAGGACTACTCATCAGGGGGGGGGGGGCATCGCAGTCCCATCCATTGGATAGTTGAAGGAAAGTATGATGAAACAACAGGAATATTATCTTTTTGTGCTACCTGAACTAGCATTAATTACACGAGCTGTATACTTTAGTAGCACTATAGCTGAGGAGAAAAAACAAAATTAAATGAAAAACAAAAAAATGAAATGAAGGATGTCCCAAGAGGAAACGTTAATAAAATTTACGTGCAAGCTAAGATTTTCCCTGTCCAAATATGTCAGATACTGATGTACTCTTAGTTCTCAAACAGGAAAAAGCAGAAACAGTCCGAAGCATACTGAAAGAGCATTTTTTGTCCCAAAGAAAAGTACATTCAGTATACTAAAAGATATTTCCGTACTTTCATGCGATGGCAAAATTCTGTGGTGCCAACTGACTATTCATCTTAAATCTAACTTTCCATTACTTTAAAAAAGCACATACCTCTTGGGACATACCACTGCAAGCATATCTGCACCTCTTGGGGCATAGTAATAACACATATATCCGCATATATTAGGACATAGTTGCGATTGAAAAATATTGATAGTAAACAAATTGTATTGTATACCTTTATCGTTTGGTCATTAGAGCAGCTAATCAATAGCGTCTTCGACATAAAACGCAGTCCCCAAACTCCTTTCTGAAAGAGACATTTGAAGTGCAGTTAAAAACAAGGATTCGACCCGGAAACAAATACTATGGTGCGCAATTAACTCAATCACCAGAAGTTAGTCCAAGGTAAGACAAACGTGTTCGCAAAGACAAAGTAAAATACACAGCAATTTCCCTGAAAGTTTACAGCTGACATCCCAAGAATGATGGCAGTGTCTAAGATCACCAAGGCCCTTCAGCAAATGCATTATCAAATGAGTTGGAAAGGATGTACGCAAGTATAAGAAAGCAAGTAATTTGTGTATAGCACTGATTCAATACGGCTGCAAGCCAGGGTATCAGTGACTACGTTGATCCGTACAATACTACGTGTTTAACAAAGCAAACTAAGCGGAGAAGTAATAGGCTTGCTTGAACAATATAATGAAGAAGCTTATTTCTAAACCAAAATGATGGAAATATCAGGAGCAAATGGCTTTGCTTTCACTGATCATTGCATGAGCTTCTTGACATTCAGTAAACAAGCAAGTAATCTATAATGAAACGATCAGAAAAGGAGTCCTGCTGAAAGACAAAAAGTCATAAGCAATGAGCCCCAGGGGATAATGAAAACAAAAGAATGAAGAGGTGTATTTTTTTGAGAATAGATCAAAAAACAACATAAAGAGATGAAAAACAATACGGAGTGAAAGTGAGGAAGAAATCAAAAAGAAGCGGATACAAGAGCAGATGAGGACTAAGAGGGAAAGGGAGGACAAAATTTGAAGCAGACATT
This sequence comes from Mastigias papua, assembly GCA_964019165.1. NCBI lineage: Eukaryota > Metazoa > Cnidaria > Scyphozoa > Rhizostomeae > Mastigiidae > Mastigias > Mastigias papua. The sequence continues at coordinate 6,850,972 of OZ025287.1, read as the reverse complement.
AAATTTCTTTTTGATATATGAAGTAAGCTGTATTCGATTGATTGAAGCCATGGTCTTCTTAACTAACTTAATTGGGACTACATAATGAAATGAATAGTCTCAATTAAAATCATAACCATTTTCAAAAGTCCTACAGTAATGTAGATAAAAATACCCTTGTAAGGCACGCTACGATAAAATCATTCGACTTTTGCTTGAAAATGACTTCCTAAAGTTTCTACCAAAACTTAAAACACCAGAATCCCAAACCAAAACATGTTTACGTCCAAAAAGTATTGCACTACCTTGCTTAAAACGGCTAACAACAGCCAAGGGCCTAGCCCACAAAAGTGTCATAACAAAAGTATCACGCTATAAGGACTTCTTCCATCGTAATTCAAGCGGGAAAAGATTTGTCAGTTTTTCAAATTTCGAAGTAGAACAAACTATATTTATGCTGCTGAAACAATACTTATGCTATACTATGGAAAAAATTCACAGGAGTGTGAAGCAGCATGATCAAAGTTTAGGTAATAACTGTTTACAGTAAGTATATCAAATTAAAGAATGAAGCAAAGGTGAAAATCTTTTAGGCCTAAGGTTGGTAGTGAATGTTTTGGTACATTGGCTCTAGCCATTTATAGAGAAAAAGGTTTAAGTTCATGAAGCTGTTTCATTTCAGTTGATCTTGGAGACTCTACAAGTCGAATAAAAAGATGTGGACACATAATAAAATGAAAATAAGGAGTGCCTAAAAAGTTTTAACGGTATCTAAGAAAGTTTGCTAAAAAGCTTCATTAAAAAGGCCAAATATAAATCTATGTTCTTGCAGAAACATAGAAAGTAGAAGCCTACCAAAATGACTTTCCCATTAGCATTACAGCATATCACTCACCTGAAACTGTGCCATGACCCATAATACTATTCGCAACGGAGAGAACCAATTCAGCACAGATTTTTCTACTGTCCAGAGGTCTCATATATCCGGGGTCTAATAGCACTGAAATATCACAATTTCTTTAGAAAATAAATGTTTCTAAAGAACTCTGTTATGCCACCTTCAACTAGTAAGTGCCTAAACATTTAAATGCACTCCATCGGCATAATCCGTAATACTTCTATGAAAATATCTCAAATGTATTATAAAGATAGCCTCACTTCCATACTAAGGAAATGAAGAATATATAAGAATAAGTCAGTGAATGCCATGAACCATGGTAATCATTTTTCAAAATTGTCAAGATTAGGCTCTTGGCCAATGTTAGCCACAATTATTAGCATGGTGGTACAATAATTTTCAAACCTAAGAGCACAATATCAGCTGTTATAGATGACGAGAAGTTTTGCATCTATGTTTCACAATCGTTGAATGAAATTTCGATGACGGAGAATCGATGACAAGCCGAAATTTAAGCCCAAAAATGATAAGCCAGGATAAAGCTGTTACAATACGAAGGATTTGTGATCTCAGAGATTGCTAAGCAAGGTAGGGCTGCAATGCAAAAATTGACGCTCATGGAGTCATTAAAATGCGGAAACTCAGGGGGGGGGGTGGTTGAGAAATCCAAGTGGAGAATATAAATATATTTGAAAGAATTCCTGATAGACACAAGAAGAATGCGACATTATTATTCTAGGAAAGAATTACAATAATTTGCAACACTATATTAAAATAATTAGCGAAGATCCTGATCAAAATTACCCGAAAAATGACTATCAAAGTTTTTATTAACATAAGTATCAAATGTTTCTCCTATAATACTGATACAAGCTATTTTAAGTCGCATCAGCTAGCCTATGTCCGAATACATTTCTCGTGAAAGCAAAGATTAGTCTGGAAAAAGATTATCAAATATTTTGATATTCCTAAGCAATGTAGCTGGGAAATTGTGCTGCTGAACAGCAAATGTTGTGAAACTGAACAGAACCTGTTGCTCAGCGGAACGAAAGGAAGATAAATACTGTATGTCCTATTTCAGATATCACAGTTGGACTGCAAGGATGAAGAAAATAAGGCTTTGAGATAAGAAAAAACAATTCAATATTTAATGCAAAAAGTCAACAGGAAAGAGAAAAAGTAATTCACGAAGGATGGGAAGTGATATATTTTAAGACGTTCGACAAAGTTGTGGTTCAAAACAGACAGCTAAGAAGAAGAAAAGGCGTGTCTGTTTTTAGTCCAATGATAACGGGGATTATTAAGACAGCTCCAAGACTCAGTGTGAATAATCGTGTTTGGAAAAAATATAGCGAAGAAACTAAGAATCAGAGAGAATATGATAAAAATAGGAGCAGGCAAAGAGACGGTCGGTATCACAAGGTTTAAAACCATCTCCAACTTGCTTCTTTGACGGAGGATGGGCTCCCTACATTGGGTGTATTCCCACGCACGTTTCTGGGGATGATGGTTGACCATACTAGCGACTACTGCACCTTGTAAACATAGAACTGAATAAAATAGTTGAACACTAAAACCACGAAATCCTAGGCCCATAAAGTGGGAAACCGAAAAGATAATTCAACTTTTGAAAAAGAAGCTTGATTTCCATGCACAGATAACCTTGCCTATCAACCCGGCCAAGTTTCCTTTTTTCAATACACTATAGTGTCCAAAGATAGGTGAGATACATCAAAAGTCTTTGATTGTAAAGTATATCAAAGAATTGTGCACGAAAGTAATCTTAGTTCAAGCTACACAATTGATATTTGCTGCAAATTGAGTAGAAGCAGTCAAGATTTAAACAATATGCTCCCGTTGAGTTCTCTCTTTGTCACATCTGTTCCTTCTCATAATCAAGTGCATGTTGACAGTTACTAAGGTATTCTGAAAGAGCGTGTCTCGTTACTGAATACTAAAAAAACCATACAGTAACTTAGATTGGTGATCAAATTGCATGATTCAATTCTCACACAAAACTATTTATACCTTTCATTTCATACACCCATGTAGGGAATGAACAGAGAGAGAAGGAAGCGCGAATTTCGGGATAGTTGAGGATAACAAGCGTAAGAAATCATTGAACTAAACCGCATAGTGTGTCGCTATGATCAAGATGCAATGGTTAAATGGCAGTTGATATGAAAGAACGCAAACTTACTGAATGGCCTTTTAAAGTTTGAATGAGATCTCCAGTTTCAAGGTTCCAGATTCTGCAAAAAATAACAAGTGGGAATTTCACAATAGGATGATATTAGAAATATTTATGCCCTGGTAGCAGTAAAGGGTGCCTTGAAGTACATCAAAATCCATAAATACCTGACTCCATGGCATCGTATCATTCTTCAAATCTGCTGTGTGACATTCATATGCATTTGTCAAAAAATAAGCATCAACAGAGAACTATTGTAAAAATGAAAAATAAATTTGTCACCTACTTGATGGTTTTGTCCACACTGCCACTGGCTAGTAAGTTCTTAAAAAATTGAACTGTTGTGACACTGAAAAGAAATATGAAATCAAGTCTAAGGCAAAAGGATTTTGGAGATGAGTTGAAAGGAAAATGTTAGCTAACTTTCCCACTTACCCTATTCAGTCTGTTAGGATGCGATGGGTACCTGGTGGGAGCTGTTCTTTCTCAATAGTAGCTCCAATGCACTTTGTAAGATCTAGCTTAATCTCCGGAGGGGAAAACTTATGGAGTGCAATGGGTCTACACAGGGAGGGCATCCAGACATTGAGCAAATATCTAAGTTTGCAAAATACTTTCGATCAGGAAATGCCCACTTTATTTGCTATAGCAATAACAAAGAATTCTTGGGGACATAAAGTTCATCATACATAAGAGTAGAAGGTCGAGATGTACCAAGAAGTAAGGACAAATAAAATGCTGTTGAGAAATATGAAAATTGCACTGGGAATCACAGCAACCCAGCGGGTGTCATGAAGGACCCGGATTTATGGTAGAAGAAGCTATGCTTAAAGGCCATCACACTATGTCTATAAAAACACTTCACTAATATTAAAAGAAGCTTAAGTAATGAGGAAAGTTCTCAAACAGTAAAAGGGAGGAACTATTCGAAAGAGTCTTGTACATTTGGTATGACTCAATCTTTTAGAATAAGTAACTGCAAAAGACTGGGCTGCGCATAAGAAGTAACGACAGCAAAAATGAAAATCTCGAGAGCGATTGTCATAAATAAAACTAAATAGTTTATCTTTCACAATAGAAGTTTTAATAGTAGTTTAGTGCATACCTTGCAGTATGACCAAAAAATTCCGTTACAGTGCAGTGACCCTTTCGCCAATTGTCATCTAAATTTTCATACCTCATATACGTGTCTTTCCAACTGACATTGGTGCGACAGGAAACTACAATGGATACAAGTTTAAAAAAATATCAAAATAATAACAACATATCTCTTGGATAGGGCACTTTGGGAGTATGAAAAGTGAAAGATGGGGAAAGAAAAGTACATAGTGATTACCCAAAACAAGATAAACTTGAAGAAGATAAGCAAGATAGCTAGATGATAGTGACAAGGTAGCGGGCATAACCTGGATGTCAAAAACAGCAACCGGAGTGAAATGGATGTTGAGTAGCCATTGGACAGCAGTGGCTTGAACTGTTGATAATGATGATGATGATGATAATGATGATGCTGATGATGATGATGATGATAATGATGATGATGATGATGATGATGATGATGATGATAATGAGGATGATGATGATGATGATGATGATGATGATGGTGATGATGATGATGATGATGATAATGAGGATGATGATGATGATGATAATGATGATGCTGATGATGATGATGGTGATGATGATAATGATGATGATGATGATGATGATGATGATGATGATGATGATGATGATGATGATGATGATGATGATGATAATGATGACGATGATGATGATGATGATGATAATGAGGATGATGATGATGATGATGATGATGATGATGATGATGGTGATGATGATGATGATAATGAGGATGATGATGATGATGATAATGATGATGATGATGATGATGATAATGAGGATGATGATGATGATAATGATGACGATGATGATGATGATGACGATAATGATGATGACGATGATGATGATGACAATGATGATGATGATGATGACGATGATGATAATGATAATGATGATAATGATAATAATGATGATAATGATGATGACAGTTAGCCCATGGTTGGAAAACTCCTCGTGGTGGCAAGCGGGCACAGAGAGACACTGCTCTTAAGGTGATAGCAATTCATTTCACAGAGATTCAGAACTGGGGGAGTTGTTGATGACCTGTGGCAAACTGTCCAACCAGGCCCCTTCAGTGAAAGTCAGGCAGAGCAGCTTCAGGCCACAGTTTTGATAAGTAACTGTTGCGGAAACAGGATAGGTTGAGTCTAGCCTACTCAATCACCACTTCTAAACAATTTGAAGGCGACACTAACCTCAGGGTCAACGTAGGCCCCGGAAGGGACGTACGAGAAAGACAGAGAGATAGATGATGATAATATGACGTAACATGAAAAGTGCTATTCATTCCACAGAGATTCAGAATTGAAGAAATGCTGCGGGGTGAGTGGGCAAGCTGCTTAGCTAGCGTCAGTTAGCCAAATGAAGTTAAGCTTGGCTGTGTTAGGTCAGCAGCTGAAAGGGACACTTTCCAGATAAACGATCAAAACAACTCATTCCATCCTTTTTCGGAAGGGACCCCATGCTTGGATGCGGCATGCACAGTAGGCCTAAATTTGCCGAAAAAGCTAGATATAACAGCCTACTCAAACTAAAGTAAACAACAACAACAAATCTTGGTGACCTGTGTCAAACTGTCCTACCAGGCCCCTTCAGTGAAAATCTGGCTCGGCAACTTCGGTCTTCAGTTCTGATAGTAACTGTTGGAGCAACAGAGTGGATTGGGTGTAGCTAACTGATTCACTTCTCCTAAACAATCTGAAGGCAATCACTGACCTTAGGGTCAGCCCAGGCCTAGCAAGGGGTGAAATGGGATAACAACAGAACAGAACAGAACAGAACAGAACAGAACAGAACAGAACAGAACAGAACAGAACATGTTAAATAAAATACATCCTATGACATGAAGTAAGCAGTAAAATAATATCGATTGGGGGTTTATTTCAAATTTCTTCCTTCTCTTTCATTCTTTATAGGTCATAGCAACACCAGCGTAATGTCCAGTGATATTAAACATAACATTAATTGCAGATAAATATAAATTTGCAGTCAAACGAAAGATTTCTTAGAATAAGAACGGCAACAAAAGTAGCCGTTTGATTTCTTCCTTCAATCTCACCTTCCAAGTTTTATAAAGCCCTTCATTCTCAACTAACTGATAAGTTGATTGCTTCTTTTCAGATGATGGCACTCGTGGAAGGAAGAAACGTTTATGTCCTAGTGATCTTGTTAATAGCACAGCTGTTAAACACTGGTGTCTAAACATCCATAACAGGTCGAAGAAATATCACCTTTTATTGTCATCACCTCTACCCTGAAATTCACACTACGCTGCATGTTCCTCCATAGAATCGAGGAGTAAACTATGCATGGTTTTTATAGCTGAATCTTACAGTTGACATTAAAAACCAAGGAGCAATTGCATCTCGATTAAACAATGCCAGGTCACAGTTCTCTCTTTTGCAAGCCTCGAATGATAATTTCATTGAAATCTGTGACTAGCAGCTAGCAGTACGTTTTCTAGTCATAAATATAATGATGAAATTGATCTGATATAGAAAAAAGAAAATAATCCTGATAATTTGCAACAAAACTGGGTCTTATAAAGCAACTAGCATGCATTTTAAATTAGATCTGTTTACAAATATTGCGTATATGAAATCAGATCTACTTGTGTGACAAGTAACTTTCCACTAAAAACAAGCTGATACTGGCTCAATGATAAATGATAAGACTGCCAAACTTCTAGATAGGAAGGAGGAAGACCAAGAGAGAAAGCAACACAAGAAGAAAAATAATCCAACCTTGTCGTTGCTGGCATTTATGCTGCCACAATTCATCACTGCTTGCTAGATCATCCCATGTCCTACAGACCTGTAATAAAGGCAAGTATACATCATCACCTTGTACTATAGTGTGTCTTATAAAACTTGCTGGTGGCTGCATTACCTTTTAATTGGCACGAATGTGATATTACAGCACCAATCTACAGAGCCCTAGTGCTACAGCGGACTATAAAGAAGATTCCCCCAAAGTAGGAAGTCTATAAAAACCACGATATCGTATTCAAGACAAAAACAAGTTTAAAAAGTATACATTGCCAGCATTGCAACACAATAGAAGTCCTTGTAAAGTAGCTGCATGGCTGTCCTTCTTCAAACAGAAATAAAGGCCTTAGACTAAAGCGTTATTTTTTTATCTCGCTAAGGAAGGAAGCGTTAGGCCCATAGGGACAAAATACGCTGTAGCTGCTCTGTGTGATGCAACTATCAATTAACAAAACCAAAGCCTTGCTTTTCGCCATTTGCCGTAGATAATGAAGCGCCTTGGGGGTGATAAAACAACTGAATATGGTTACTTTTACCAGTTAGGTTCAAACATGTCAAATGTGGGACATTCTTGAGTGTGGTACATCATTCAGATAAAAACCATGTACATATAACTTCTGCAAACATTACCTTTGCAACCTGCAGTAGCTCTGCTGGCGACAGGTATGACAAAATTTTGATTGAAAGACTTCTTGGGAGCAGAGAGATGAAATCTCGATAAAGTCGCACCTAAAATTTTACATAGAACATTTCTTTTATCTGCTTACTTAGGGGGAGTGATAGGTTTTAGCAAAGAAGTAATAAACTGAGGAATCGATCGATTACATTCATTAGCATAAAGCCTTAACACGATGACGGGAAAGAAAAATAACTAATAAAAGTCCTATTACGACAATTCGTGCATCTGTGAAACTAGTGGGAGTGCAAGGGGTGCAGCACCCCCTTGAAAGATCGAAGCAGTGCATTTTTGTTGGGCAACTATTTTGATCAGTCGTATATTAATGGGGTAAACCTAGCGAATTTCATTTTACCAACCTGCTGCTTGCTCCAGAATATTACGAATTGTATGGAAAATGAGCAGAATAAAATGTCTGGAAGTTATTTGCCACACCTTTTCGACTCAGATTTAATATTTTTCGGGCACAACATGCCCTTTCATCAAGCAACTTAGCCTCGTAAGTCAATGAACAAATTGATGTTTTACCCTTGAATACATATCTTGTTGATATAACCTAATGGTAATATGACTAGTATGCAAAGCGATGTCTAAAGAATTAATCCTGTTCAGTAGAAGCCCCATGATCTGAGCTTCAAAAGGATCCAAAGTCAGATGAAGCTTCCACAGGGTGTCAAGCAGTGTGAAACTCCACAGGGTGTCACGTAGAGTGGCAGGATGCAGTTTTGCTGTAGTCAATAGAATGACATATTTCAGACACCGGTCATGGCATCATATCAAAACCAACTATTTCCACCGTAATAAGACTAATGCATTGTAGTAACTGCAGACTATGGCATTCAATCTTCACTAAAGATCAAAGCAAATTAAACCTCTTTGTGGAGAAGTTAAGATAAGTGTTCACTGACAAGTGCTCATCTATTTTGCAAACTATAGGACTTAATAATCGGCAGCAATATACTTAATACTTCAATGGCCACTAATCCTCTAGCAGCAGAAAATCAGTCGAGAAGTAAAAATATCTGCAAACTGCAGACTCTAGATAAAAGCTATAACCTAAATGCCTAAAATCGAATGAATACCACAGAGTAGAATCAAAAACAAACCTTCATTAAAAGCCGAGAAATAAATAATATATGTTGATGCCTAGTTTTGTATAACAAACCAAAAGCTCAAAAACGTCAATAAAAATCTAAGTGAGATTTTTACTTTAAGTAATAGTGAATGTTATTATGCAAAGTGAAGAAAAGTGATGAGTTACATACCATAATAAGTCCATACAAAAGATAGATCTGACTTGTGTCCAGAGATTGAACAAGCATTTGCAGAAACTCTTTTCTCTGCCAATCTACGAAGCAAGCCTGATTTTAGCTTGCTGCCATAAATAATTCGTGCAGTGATAAATGGCTTTGTGCAGTGATAAAAGGCTTTGTGCAGCAAAAAGCAGTAAAAGTGAGCAAAAGTAAAACCATTACCTTCTTAAAAATTGTAATCACACGACTGTATGTATCAAACACACCTTTACTTCAGATAGTATTTGCGACACCAGTAACAAGCACTAATCAATGCTCATTCTACATTGCAGCAAAATGGCACCATTCATATGTGCAAGCGAAAATACCGGGAATCGTCAGGAAATCTTTCGTAACAGCTCCGTCCAATATCCTTTGTTCTCAGCAAATTTAGCAGTGATGCATTTGTCCAATACTTTGGTGTGCCATAAAGCGCAGTAAACAAGTTAAAAAATAAACAGTAGACGATAGAAAAAAGGATTCTATCGCATTAATCAAATCATGCAATGGCGTCATATATCCTAGAAATACGGCATACCGTTCCACCTGTCTTGAAACCAGTCAACGAGGTGTCTCTTATCATACTTCCCTTTTTCCCGGGACGTACCTGATGCAATACCAAGTGATGTATGGCTCTGAGAAATGGAAAATAACGGATTTTTAAACAATTGCTTTTAGAAAAAGAGACTGCAACTAGTTATTTAGCAAGTTAGTGCTTGGCCACGCTGCAGCTATCCACATCAGTACTTTGTAGAGTAGAGACTCCCACTACCGTATCGAACTTACAAGGGATAGATGATGCTGCACAGGCACAGCAGAAGCGCAACGAGACCTTAAGAACGCAGCATCTATGCTCGAACACGACCGAAGGAGACCTACAAAGTTAGGCAGAAGGTATCTAGTTATATTTAGTAAGGTAGTCAAAAATTTGTATATATAGATTTTGTAGATCATTCAAAGTTAGATTTGTGAGATCCAGCAAGGCTACATCAGCTTGGGCCTACTTTTACTTTTACTTTTACTTTTACTTTTACTTTTACTTTTACTTTTACTTTTACTTTTACTTTTACTTTTACTTTTACTTTTACTTTTACTTTTACTTTTACTTTTACTTTTACTTTTACTTTTACTTTTACTTTTACTTTTACTTTACTTTTACTTTTACTTTTACTATGAAAAAAGTTTTCCTAGTATTCATTTTCTAGCCTAGAGAGACGTGACAGGGAATTCAACCGTTAGCTTGTGGTGAATAGTTTTGAATAGTGTGGCATCAGAAGGAGAAAGTTTACTGTACAGTCTGTGCACAGCTGCACATTCCTAGCTCACTCATTCTCTTTGCGATCATGCAAATATCATCTCTACAACATGGCTAATGACTTTACCGTAAATATCTAATAAAGCAATTCAACCTAACATATACAATCCCGGATCTATATTGCCATAAGCCTAAGATTGTTCATACTAACATTTCTACGTTTAATCTCATCATTGAGATTCATCTTATTTCCACATACAGGAAAATCACAATAGCACTGGCAATGTGAATAAACATCAAATTAAAATTTTTATGCAAGGCTTCGATACATTATTTCCATGGATCTAGGAACACCTTACTGGTTTGCATTATTTGTGAAAACGAATGAAATGATGGAGTAATCGTTTTGAATGTGTTACAAATGAAATACGTCATGTCGAAAATATCGAAAATTTCAAGGCAAAATAGAAAGCTTGCTTATTAAATGAAACGTGACTCCTGTTTAAACTATGACTGGTCATTCAATTGACATTCTATAATTACAGAATATTTGGCAGTAAATGATTCTATCATTCTATTATGACTTTAGTTTTAATTGCAGCCTAATGTGTTTTGCTTTACTGTAAATAAACTTTTAACTTAGCTCAGTCATTCATACGAACACACTCACGCACGCACACACACACACACACACACACACACACACACACGCGCGCGCGCACACACACACTCAAGCACGCACACACACTCACTCACGCACAAACACTCACTCACTCACGCACACACACTCACACACACACACACACACACACACACACAAACACACACACACACACACACACACACACACACACACACACACACACACACACACACACACACACACACACAAATAACAAACAAGCATGCCAGCAAGCATACAAAAACCACCACATAAATCAAACTTCCAAACGTATTGCTTTGAGCTCCATCAGGACGGTAAAGGACACAAATTGAACAATCAGGCACCCGATCACTTTGCACTAATTGAATTCGGCAAGAGAACTGTTTCATATGATTAAGATCTATATAGTCATATGCCAACATCTGCTGAATACTTTGTGCAAATCCCTTACGAAACACCAAAATATCAATTATGCCTATCAATAAACTATTAAACAAACGCTCAAGCCTACAAGTTAAAATAGCACGCACTAAAGAGTGCAGAAACTTAATAAATTTCTAACAAAGCTGTCTTCAAAACCTATATTCCACTACTAGAAACAGTAGCCATTTCAATCTTCCCGTTAAAAGGAAAATGCAGTCACAAAGGTAGCACCACAGCATCAAGTCATATTGAGTATTGGATTTCTTCAATAGATAAGCTTTACAATAAGTAGACTTGTGTGTTATCTAGGTGACAGGAAATTCAGGGCTAAGCTCGTCCTAATGATGGAGCAATACATAATTAACATCAACTTTACATCAATTGAATAGCGCACAAGAGTCTAGGTAATGCCCAATGCAATGAAGTAACAGCGCAAAATTCTAGCCTCTCAACAGCGCACCTATCTAGCCTCGTAGCAGCGCACAATTCTATGCCCTATAGCTTGAAAAATCAAGATCTTTAATCAAGGTGTAAAATGTGGAATCAAAGTGACTACTGATAACCGTCATGTCAGCGCCCACATGTTTACCTAATTTATCGCATAAATCACCAAGTAAACAGCGGAGTGCAGTCAAAAATTGTAGTAAGAAAAGCTGCCCAAATTACAATCACAAATTAGTACACTGCGAGTCTCAGAGAAGCTTTGTACAAAAGTCTTGACGTCTCGGGGATTAATTACAATTCAAATGAAAAATTAACCAATAAAATCAGTTCTCCTAACTCAAACAAATCCATTGAAAATCTAGCAAATTTATGAGCTGGCAAATTAGCTCCCATAGAATCCTCCATGATTCTTGTTATGTATTTGCTCTTTGGCGAGTACCACAAGGGCAGTTTATATTCTACATACTGAACTATAGCCCATATATCGTACAGCAGACATGCAAGTAAACACATAGTGCGGATCGAAATGGCTCTATATTATAGTACCTAATCAAATTGCTAAAGAAAACTTTTCACAACGCATTCCAGATGATTCACTACAACCATAATTGTAAAGTCAATTCATTAGCAGATCAATTCATCTCAGGAGATCGCCTCTGTTGAGCTGGAGTGTCTGTGAAGCTGTGAGAGGAGTTCCTAAGTACTTAAAAAATCACAAAAGGAGATACCAAGCTGAGACGTAATCTACGTCAGCCTTTCAGCTACAAATAGAAAAAAGCAGAAAACCATGCTGATTGCTTATGAATACAACATTGCCGTATTACTGTTCAAGCATAAACTTAGTGACAGTCTAAGAATGAGAGAAAAAATATGCACATTCTCGGCTGTGAATGCACATACTACATTCAATCTTCAGGCAGAGAATTTCAATTGATCCAGAAAAGAGAACTTCGAATATGACGTTTGTCAATAAGAATATCTCGCCAATAACTGATTGTGCAAGAAAACTGAAAAGAAATCCCTATCAGCTTTGTGACTCAGCTCAATGAGAGGGTGTGCTTATAGGTATCTGACAACAAGAAGATGGCTAGATAAGCGATATTCCTAAATATTTCTATTCCTTTTCAGGAAATTTAACGGTCAGAAGAACCCATTGAAATTCCTCAAAGGTATTTTGCGGAAAAGTAATTAATGCAACCCAACTTCATCCAGACCTTATCGCCTGCCGATCCCTAGTAATTTGAACTTGAAATCCCTGTCCTATAACAAAGAATAGCCCAAGTAGCTCCTTCCCATTGAGAAACATTCATACCTACCGACTCACAAGATGCCATATAAAAGGACGGTATAGCCAGATTGAAATAAAAATATATTTTTACTCACTCTCGAGCTTGGTAAATGACGTTCCAGTTTTCGAGTATTAGAAACATCAACAGATGTATCTGACCTTGATTTCAAATTTTGCTTAAGATGGCTCCTGAAACAAAGATAATATGATAATATATATAAAGATAATATATATCAGATAAAGGATTAGAAGATATCAGTTAGGAGAGCTTTGCAGAAATGGAATCTTATTTCAATTGACTCTATTACAAGCAGGTTTGCAAAGACAGATGAAATGACAACACAGCGTTATTCTGTAATAATAAATGAATATCAGAAAACTTCTCTTTCAAATTTATACACAATGCTTTCTAATGGACATAATTTATGCAATATTGAAATTCAGACACCAAAACATCCTTACAAGCGAAAAAATGGCACATCAAATGGTATGAAAGCCTATGGTATTAGATGACGGCTCTCCGCACGCGTGAATGGTCCAAGCACGTGAGAAGGGAATCATTCTGATTGGCTTTAATCATTGCAGTCACAACGTTGATTACTCACAATGGTGGCATAGCGGTTAGAGCGCCCGCCTCACAACCGGGAGGTTGTGGGTTAAAGCCAATACCGATTCACGCCTAAGATTTGAAAAACGGTACTGACAGGCTTCTCTTCTGGCGTATGAAATATGAGAATGGACTTGGAAAATCATACCCGCGTAGCTACCAATGGACGTACTCGTTGATGCGACTCCACTGCGTAAGCAGACGAGTAGAGTAATAAAAAACGAGGATAGACATCGTCCTGTACGCCACTGGCGCGGGAAGGACTGCCACTGTTTTATTAATTTTTGGAGACTTAACACTATATAACTGAAACCATCTGGAGCAGAAAATTATTATTTTTTCTCAATTCTTGCTTACTAAGAACAAATACGCATCCATTTAAGTGAGTACAAACCGAATCCAGCCTTGTCAAAAAGGATGAATTCAAAATAACTTCAAAAGGACTGAGCATATATAGAAGCAGTGCAATGATGATAAAATCAAATGAGACACATTTCTCTACGGAGGCAATGAGTAACTAAAAGTGGAACCAATGAAGAAGTCATGATATAGAAAGTGATAGGATCGACATGGTAATTCCCGGCCAACATTTGCACAGTGATGTTGAATGAAGTTTGACTTGACCACCCCTCATCCAACATTTAGTACAACAATTCCTCTTCGGGCATGCGTAGAAAGTTCTTAAAGGTTTCTTACATGTGTTGCTGCAAGTTAATTAAAAGATGACTGCAATATTGGGCGACAGGTCAGATGAAATGTTCCATGCTTCCGCCTCCTCCTCATTGACGAATTTTTAGGTATTTGGGGGGTATATGTTGGATGAATTTTGAACTGTATTTGACCAACGCTTTATGCAAACTGGCTATTAAACTGCCAGAAGAGACAATAAAGTAATCTTATTGAGATAATTCTATCTGAGTATGCTGCAATTTATGTGCCATGTGATGTTAGTAATCAAAATAAAATTAGTTATACCTAGAGATATGTTTAGAGTGGCAAAATCATGAGGAAATTCTGCACTGTGTGTCTTCAAAATGGAAAGCCACATTTAAAGAGATTCAATATTTACAGAGCGAGAGCGAGGCGTACCTATCCCTATGAAATTGCGACTAGGACCGAATGATAAAATTATTGACGGGGTGTGACACTCCCCACACCACACCTAATTTGCGCCGCTGAATATATTACAGCACAGCTAAGCATAAGTCTCCAATACTCATCGAAAGTTAAATAGCATAATCTCAAAGAGTTTATCGCAATCACGACACTAACAACAAAGAAGAGTATAATATGACCTCAACTGAACAAGGTTCTCGTGATTAGTAGGCAGGTTGTGAAGCATAACCGCAGTTTCATCGCAAAAACTGACAAAAATCCACGTCTAAGCTGCTCAACGAGGTCCCCTATCGTAAAATGTCTAATGAGCACTAATTCTAAAGTCTGTTATGATAACAGCTGACTTAAAAATAGGTTGATTGAAAATGAAATAGTTTCTAGGAGTGTGTCTTGTCTGTCAATTTAGACATGAGTAGGAGCCTGGAATACAGCGAATGTATAGCAAGATCAGGAACTGCTACAGGTTTTCAGGGAAGACTGAAAATCATCTGCAGTACAAGACTAATTTAGAAAGTATTATACAATCATGCTAATAAAAGAAATATAATGTGCAGCTACTATAAAATCAGCTTTTGAGCCAAAAAAGTGGGCAGAGGTATGAGCAGATCCACAGCCAAATCTAAGCCTTATCTTCCGCGTACTGTATAGACTTCCATAAACAAGACGTTGAAAGAGATAAGCGAGCCAATGACTGTACAATAAAACCTGCGAGCATATTACCCTGAATACAGATAGATGGATAGATAGATAGATGGCTGTAGATAAACAAAACTCGCTCATAAAAGCATAAAACATGTGACAATGATGAAGAAATAAAATGTAAGTTGAAACCAATGGCTAAACTACGAAGGAAAACGAAATGGAGATATTGGCATTATACATTTGTTGTATATTTGTTTCAGATCTATATTACTAGTGTAGTGGAATGCAGGTAAAACGGGCAGCAACCAGACGCCAAAATTGATTGTTTTAACGGGGTGGATGCATTAACGAGGAAAGGTAAAACGTTGGAGTTAAAGGGGGTAGAAATTAATACTAAACTCCCAAACAACTGTCCTCATTAACAGACATCTGGGAAGAGAGATACAATAGTAAAACACCAAGTTAAACAAAAAACATTAATTCACTAATAAAACAAAATTTAAGTCCTTAGTTTTAGTTTTTATTTTCGAATATAAATTGACAATAACTTTCTGAGCAAGTGTTCCGTTTAACCATAAGTGATCAGGGGTTATAATATAAATATAACGTCAGTTGGTTAAGGACGGTAGCCCATTCAGCAAGCAGATTTTCAAGGGGCCGTCCATTTACAAAGTGAATATAAAAGTACAAAATTAATAAAAGTCTACAATGAAATAAAAAGCTACAATTTATCATTATTATATACAATCGCTAAAATAATAGTAATAAGTAGCAAGGGATATCAAAGTGCGAAAAAGGTAGGAACTTAGTAAAATTTCAACATTAAGTGTAGAGTTCTTTAAATTCCATCAGGGGCGATGTCTGCTTAGCCTCTGCTGGCAGATTATTCCAAGCTTTTACACCTCTGTATGAAAACCCCTTTTGCCCATTTGATGTATTTTTCATAGGAATTCTAAGATTGGCAAATGTATCTCTTAGAATTCGAGAGATGCTATGGAATTTTTTAACAAAGAAATTAGAGAGGAAGTCTGGAGCGAGACCATTAATCGACCTAAATATCATAGAGTTTGTATTGAAATCGATGATCTTTTGGACGGAATTAAGTCCAAGACTAAGAAGAAGGGGCTTAAATGGAGTATCAAACTTGCGACTGGTTATTATCCGAACTGCTCTGTTCTGCAATTTTTGAAACCTACTAATTTCAGTCTAACCACAGCACCCCATACCGAGGAGCAGTAATGAAAATGGGGTTCAACAATGCTGGTGTATAAATTTTTCAAAATGGGCTGTGGTAAGATGTTGCTTACATGTTGAAGCATTGCAGTAGCATGTGATACCTTTTTCGAAATTAGGTCACTATGTTTACCATGAGTATAAGGATGTCTGGAAACTCGAGATTAGGGAAGTCATGAAGATGCAGCATGAGATGAAAAATAAGCAAGACAAGAATGCGGTGGCAGTTGTGAGAGATAGAGAAGACGTTTGCCATATACTATGGGCACTAGCAAGCACAAAGCAAGCAACGAAGACTATCTGACATTTTCTAACAAAACTACGATGAAAACAGATTTTCCCATGCGTTTACAATAATCTCTCGGTAGGACATTCCCACCAAACAGACACAAGTCTGAAACTACAAGAGAAGCGATCAACATAGCCGATGACGAAGGAATGCATGATGCTAGTAAATATAGGTTACCCTGGAAGAAACACGCTAGTAAAGATTTTACAATAGCCTCAAAAATTACCAAAAACTGACAACTCATATATTGTATGTTTACCTGCGCTTGCCTAGTATAAAAAACTTCGATAATTCCAATTGCCAATTTGCTTTCTCTGGTGCATAGTGCTGTGCGTTCCCTATATCGGGGTATAATGGGTTAGCAGGAGAGCTCATTTGGTTCGTAAACCGAGAGTTCGCTATAATGATGGTTCGTTATATAGAAAGGATTTCTAGAAGATTCAATAGGATAAACCATGATGGAATGGGCTTCGGTTCGTAAAATCAAGATGGTCTCTGTATCTGGGGTTCGAAATATCGGCAGTCTAGAGTAGCAGGAATCTAGGAATGGTCATAAGTGAAATAAGAAAATTTTGGATATCATACACGATCAGCATAGAAAATTGTAATAGACACTTTTCCTACCAATGATAGGTATTTCGCTTTATTTACTAATCAATTTATGCATATATATATTTACTTCCTTCCCAAATTAGCAACTATGCTAAATGTATTAAGCACATGAATAAATTTTATGATGGTGATGAAAGGCCCCTTCAGTAAAATTCAAGCTCAGCAGTTTGAGGCTGCAGCTGATAAGTAATTTTGGGGCAACAGAGTGGATTGAGTGTAGCCGGCTCAATCACCTCTTCTAAACAATTTGCAGGCAAACACTGACCCCAGGGTCAGCCCAGGCCCCACAAAGGGCGTAATGGGAGAACAGACAGACAGGCAGATGGTAATGGTGATGATGATGATGATGATGATTATAATGACGATTATGATGATGATGATGATGATGTTTATGATAATGATGATGAGATGGTGATGATGATAATGATGATGATGATCATGATGATGACGATGATCATGATCACGACGATGACAATAATTCGAACACTAGCGTGACCTTTTCGAGAAATGTCATGTATAAAGAAGTGAATGAGATAATAATGACTGGATAAAAAAATCAAAACGAAATAGATCAGTATAATAAACGAGAAGACAAAAAAGAAATGATACAAGATAGAAAGTTGCTATAATACAAGAACCTTTCATGACTGCTTCTGAAAACTCTACTTCTCGTAGAACATGATTCAGATAATTGAGCTTCGTCTCTCTGAAGATGCCTCTGTTTCGTATGGTGACGTAATGGGATCCTATTAATTGCGTCCTTATCAGTAAATCGACCCTCCCATGCCAGAGTTTTCCAGGAGCTGATAGTTGGTAACACCAAAGAAGAATTCTGGAAGCTTTTCGTTCTAAAAGTAAAGAACTGATCTATAGATATCACTCTACAAAAATAGAGTTAAAAATTTACTTCTTATTTTATCACTTCATTCAATACAACAATTGGAAACAAATAGAATAAAACCCATCACATAAGGGTCTTCATGTATTCACTACAGCTCGAAAAAGCGTTAGCTTCTTTAAGCACACTGAAAAGCTGTTTTGTCCGACACTCGTCAGAGTACGGAAGGTCGGATAACAACCGAAAGGTGAATCGAAATAAATAGCCAGAAACGGATACACGTGATATGATGAAAAATGCTCATGTTTGGCCTTATGATTGTCCAATTGTCACCTATTCACTATTGTTTGCTTGAAGAGCCCAAACGAGAAAATGAATCCTTTGCATTTATACAAGGCTGCTAAATATTGCGGTTCACTTTTCTGTCGATATCCGATGTTTTCATACTCAGGTGAGTATCGGGTGAATAAAGCTTTCCGTATACTTAAAGAATCCTACCGCCTTTTCGAGCTACAGTGAATTTCTGTAGAACCTTCATTTGCTAAGAACTTACAATCTGAAATTGGATCCTGGCTTTGAAGCATTTAGAACCTTCTCAAACCTGATATTCTACCTAGGTAAATATAAATGCTTAGATTCTTTATCTAATTTGAGAACTGCATGCAGCCTGATTTCCTATCAACCCTTTCCATGGATGCTCCAAAAGTATTATATACATAACTGTGGTAGGCAGGGTCTGCGGGAGTAAGATTAGTGTTATGAGCCTGCATGCTGACTATTAAAGCTGCCTCATTAAATCAGAATACAAAGAAGCTGATTTCAAAATCGTTAGAGTTATTACTGAATAAGTATAAGAATTATTACTGAATAAGTAAAGTACCATCAATCCTTTTTGAAATACATGTTACAAATCATGATGACAGATTTTGCAAGAACATCTAAAGTGTGAAATACCTCTCTCGTTTTTATGTGTCATGCTTACTTTCTTCAAGGATTGTTGTTTGTGGCTTAGAGGCTAAGTCTAGAGCCTGGATCAATCAAGTCAATAGGCAATTGCTTTTTAATTTATCTGTACAGAACTTATCGGTCAATGCACAGCGGTTTGAAATACATTGCTTCCAGCAGTTGTTACAACAAACAGCCTTATGCAGTTGTCAACAACAACAGCTTGGAGATATAAGGGCAACGATTTAGAGAAGTAAACTAGACACAAAATACCTCATGAGGGGGGTTCTAGAACAGGTTTTTTCATTACTGTAACCTTTGAGGACAGGCAAGATAGACTCTCTTGTCCAAAATTTAACTTCTTCCTAAAAAGTATATCGTCACATAAATAAGACATTATGCATAAAACAATTTTGCAGCTAAAATAATAAGTCTTAGTTTAGCCGCGAAATATCTGAGAAAACAAATGATGATGCTCATAACATAGCATATATAACCGAGATATTAGAAATTACTATCCTATCAAACACTGAGGAGTTCAAATCTTGTGAGATGCAAACCTCCTTCAAAAGCAATTGTTCTCAGGGAAAACCTCATTGCCTCGAAGCATCTTATCGTTCAAAATATATAACAGTGATTCCCATAATTTGTACAAAACTCTTCAAGAGTACAACTGATTTTTCTATTAGCAGTCCTCTAAACAACAGGTCCAATGCACATTACGGTGGATTGAAAATGCGATAGATAGATCCCCTTACAAACTGGTGATGAGAGGGGAGGACAGTGCGAACAACTGACTTACCCATAAATATATAGAGTCGGAAGCGTGCCGGAAAGCTCAGCTGGTAGAGCACTGGATGTGTGAAGTCGAAGGACACGGGTTCGATTACCGTTCGGATCTTTCATTTTCACGCACTTTACTTTGATAAGACCATTATCACATTGCAATGTCATAGACTTACCTCATTTTTCACAATACTGCTAGGTATCCTATAAACCTCTCGTTTCTTCCTCTGGAAAATAAACATAATTCACAGTATTCTGAATTCAAATTTTCGAGTTAAAGTACATTAAATCTAATGACCTTGTTTGAGACAAAAATTCAAACATATCACAGTATTTACACTTCATGAACAACCAAGATGTTTGTAACATTACATCTTAAAGTATTTATGGAAGCTCATGTTACTTTTCAAGCGAAAAGTCAATACTGAAGCATTTCACTTAAATGAAAATCCATCAAATACATGAAGCTACGCAATTTTTCGCTTAGATGTATCAGCAAACAAATATCATCCTCAAAAAGCGTAAAACTATTACTAGAAGCAATATAATCTAGAATGGAACTAAGAGTGAAGAAGAGATTTGGATGCCGAATGGTGCGTGAATAGTACTAGTATCTTCAGCAAAATGTCGTCGCATTTAGTAAAACTAGCGGGTTTCTAAAATACAAAATACAAAATATAAAATACAAAATACAAATTACAAAATACAAAATAGAAAATGCAAAATACAAAATACAAAATATAAAATACAAAATACAAATTACAAAATACAAAATACAAAATATAAAATACAAAATACAAAATACAAAATATAAAATACAAAATACAAAATATAAAATACAAAATACAAATTACAAAATACAAAATACAAAATACAAAATATAAAATACAAAATACAAATTACAAAATACAAAATATAAAATACAAAATACAAACTACAAAATACAAAATACAAAATACAAATTACAAAATACAAAATATAAAATACAAAATACAAAATACAAAAACAAATAAGAATAACATTCCCATTAATTGTTTTTGATAATACATGTTGTCATAACTCACCGGATAGCCAATTGTTTTCACATTTAAAAATATGAACTAGTTACCATCAATGTCAGAAACAAAACAGATAATCTATAAGTTAGTCCCAACTGCGATCAATATGTTGTCGGAGTGCCTGGTAGAGAAATATATTCAAGGACGTCGGCAAAATGAGGTGACTGGCCAGTTCCTTTCTTCGCCACTATTATGTCTGCAGCACTGCCACCAGGTACCAATTTGCTGCTGGGTGTTCAGTGAGCGAGGATCTACCCTATGGCCCAAGGACTCCCTTCGAACCATTGATCGTCTACATAGCAGTCAGTAAAAACAAAAGCAAGGATATGCCATGATAATTATACGGCAATGAATTGATGAAGCACATCATCACAAGCACTCAACTACACTAATGCAATGTCTTTGGGCCAATTGATTTCCGAAATTTCATCTCGTTAACGTGAGGCCAAGCAGGTTCAGAGCGGAATTATAAATTGGCATTTATAAATAGTTTCTGATATAACACACGATAGAAATGATGAAACTTTGTGAATAAGACCTACAGCCCGTAGGCTGGAAAGTGGGATAGCTTTTTCATACACATGACCTCTAGGGTGAGAAATATCACAATAGTTTAACATAGTCGCATTTTGTTCTCGACCAACCAGCGGATTTGTGTACATCAAATTAGTAACCAACAAGATGCTTCCTGTTTTCAAATATTCTATTGCAACACCAGTTTGAAGCGGAACTGCTGTAGAGAAAGCACTACTCGCAACTTTTGGCACCGAAAAAAATTTACGTTCATTTACAGAGACGAGCTCTTAACTTTAACCTTGTAAGTATATCTTACAGTAATATCTCGTAGTCCTAAACTGGGAAATGAATGGTTTTCAAGATTTTGAACATATGGAGCAGAGCCCATTGTTCACAGTATACAGAAAAGGCCTTTCCTGGACCCGAAGTGAACTTACCACTAGAGATGCGTACCCAGATCATCGGGTGGTTTGCTGATATTTCTGAATGAGCTAATACGCTGCATTAAAAGCGTGTCGAAAGGGGAATGGAACCTGTCACACCCTCGTTTGTAAGCAGAGGCTACAGTTAGATACGGCAGTAAATAGGAAACAGGCATTAAGTAATAAAATAATCTACACCAATCAGAGGTTGGGTAGTAGGCATGGTGAAGTCTATGAGATACTGTTGAAGATGACTCCAGCATCATACTGACACAAATGTAATCGGGCAAACATATCTTCATGCCTTAAATTTTGCATATGAAAGCAACCACGAGTAGCATGTATATTCTCATAAGATTTACAATAAAAAACACTCAACAACACTTACAATACAAAAGCAAAGGGAGCATGGATATACATAACAATCCAAAGACTTGCACTTATCATAGAGACACTAGTAATTACGAAATTGTTACAAAAATATTAAACTACAAAAGTAATTAGAGTGGTGTTGCCCGTAGCGTCCATATTGTCGCAAATTTGAATGAAACCTCACAAAGGGCTATCAAAGGAGAAAGCGAAAGTTCTTGCTAATCTGCCAAGTTGGCGCACGGGAATGATGGGCGACACCACTCTAATCATTATGAAAAACAAATTTACACAAAAAAGAAAATGATTTACACGAGAGAGTTAGTAACTTATTGTGGCCGTTCGGAGGCCTGAATATATTTTAATGTTGCCTCAAGAATGTTTGTGTCTGAATCGAAAGGTAACTTTTCGTAAATTCACTGAGCGGGATTCACGAACTTCAGGATCAAGTTTTTCCCATTCCGGCAAGCAGTTTGGGTACAAAGTTGATCTGAATCTCTCTGTTCTCGCACGTATACCCTATTGTAGTGCGCTTGCGCAGACTGTAGCTTGACTCCTGACGTTGAGGTATAGGACTTCTTATGTAATCCGGAGTTAAATGGTTGATAATCTCATAAAAGAGAACAAGACGTCTGCTCCATCGACGGAGGTCCAGAGACTCCCAGCCAAGCTCCTCATATATTTTTTCACGCGATGTGCCCTTCCAAGCACATGCTACTGCTAATTCAGCCTCAAGTTTCTCCATTTGATTGGTTAGTTTAACACAATGACTAAATTCATACATGTTACGGGGGAAGTGATATATAACGTCACCATAATCCAAGTGTGATTGGACATACAGCCTGTACATTTCGTTGAGGATGTTTCGTGGTAAGTATTTTGAGAGGAATCTTAACATCCCTATTCCTTGTCTTGATATAGAAATAATAGACTTAATGTGGTAGTAAAGGACAATTTAGAGTCTAGTATGATTCCAAGGTGCATATATTCCTGGACAGCCTTTACAGAAACATCGCTAAAAAATATGGGAGGGTGATTCATTAGAATTCTCTTTCTGGAAGAGGTCACCTTGATTGCTTGCTTGTAGGGGTCAGGATTAAAGGACAATCGTCAATTGTGCGCCCAAGCTAATTAAGATTCAGATCATGGTTCATGTCGAGGGCAGCTGTATGTGGATCGTGAAGAACTGTGAAGATCGATGTGTCATTGGCAAATAGTTTTACATTACACCTTAAGCCATCTGTCAAATCATTAATATAAATGAGGAACAAAAGAGGACCCAGGATGGAACCCAAAAAATATATCATTTTCTATCAAAGGAGAGATAATCGGTATTTTAGCTTTATTCAAGACTTTATTGATCAAGGACCAATAGAGTTTTCTACTTGTTTCAGGGTTCGAAAGTGTTCTCCCTATTTTCGCAAAGTATTTGTACTTGCCATCCTCAATTAGTTATGATCCATGAGCTATCATATAAGTAATTCCCACCAGCCTATCCTCTGGCCGTCCATTTCTAATGAAGGTCTTATAAGCCCTATTCTTTTTCCTGATAAAGTGTTCTACTGACTATGTTATCCAAGGTGCCTGGCGAGGCCTAACCATGACTATCTTGTTAGGAATAAAGTTCGAAAAGATATTCAGCAAGGTTTCATTCAAATATTTAACTTGAAAATTTGGACATGCATTGTCTGATAGAGTAAGGAAATATTTCAATACTTCTTTTGATTGCAGAGCGTTTGCACGGTCACAACACCACAAACTACATCTATATGGGGGTGGAGACAGAATCCTTACACTTAATTTACCATAGACAATCTGATGATGACAGTTCTCATGTAAAGCGGGGTGGACACCAGATTCAAGGAATAGATTTGGCTGATCAGTAAAAATTACATCAATACAAGATCTAGTTTCCAATTAAGTGCGTTGGTTCATTGATTAATTGATTGATTGATTGATTGATTGATTGATTGATTAATTGATTGATTGATTGATTGATTAATTGATTGATTGATTAATTGATGGAGCCCAACGTCAGAAGTAAATAGTTTGAAAAGTCTGCCCTCGTCATTTTCGATATCATCTTCCCACCAATTTGCAGAACGGCAGTTAAAATCACCAGTTATAATAGCACAGTATGGATTTTCACCAGACATCTTGGACAACATGAGTTCGAAAATATTCATGAAATCCTGAAATTCAATATGGCTCTGGCTGGGACCCCGGTAGAGAATTGCAAAAAAGTATTTTTTCTTATCAATCTAAACTTCACACAAAATGCATTCAGGGAGGGGTCGTCAGGTCTGACCTGCTCTTTGCAGGGAATGAATTTTGACGTGGAGACCTACA
This sequence comes from Mastigias papua, assembly GCA_964019165.1. NCBI lineage: Eukaryota > Metazoa > Cnidaria > Scyphozoa > Rhizostomeae > Mastigiidae > Mastigias > Mastigias papua. Next base: position 6,826,193 of record OZ025287.1, on the reverse strand, counting down.
TCTACCCGTTATACATTATTTGGGTGGTTGCTTTTGTAAAAAGAGTAACAAGTGAGATCTAATTTGCTTATATCTGCAGTGATATCAATGTGAGTCTCAACAATACCTATCAAGTCATAATTATAAACTGAGTTGTACACTTTGATGAGAGAGACGCGTGTAAAATCATGTGCACAAATACTATTTAGGTTCCAAGAACAAGCGTTGAAGGTGCAATGCTCTGGACCAGTGTCTGTCTCAATGTCGCAACGTCTCAAAAACTGTCCGATAAATTGTCCATTGCAAGTGAAGCGTATGATATTAAACATATTGCATAGAAATAGGAAAATCTAAAAGCTAAGCATTTCAAATTGCGGCGATTAGCACGAGTAGCATTTAGGATGAACTAAAGAAATTAGACAAGGTTCATAAGTGGTAGAGGTAGAATACACTCATATGAGCCTTGGGTGTCAAACAGAAGTGTGCTTTATGAAACCGGGTAAACTACAGGAATATCTAATGAGATAGAACAATAGAAACTTGAATTCATAGGATATATTTTAAGACGCCGCGCAGATGCTTAGAGAATGACATTCTGGCAGTAAACGTATATGGAATAAGATCAAGAGGATGGCAAACTCCAGATTGACAAATGCAAATAACGAGAAGCTAGGAATGAATATGACTGAGGTCATTACAACAGAGGGAAATGGAGGAGCATTGTACATGATGCCACAACTGTTCGGCAAGACAAATGTACTAAGAGATAGGAGTAGTGGTAGTTACACTAAATAGACAAAGCAATGCTTAAATTTGTTGATAATACATTATCAATACAAGGTGACTCAACCAGTCATACCGAGGTGGCCAGTTTGTCAATTAAAACCGAATATGGTTATTTAGTTTACAATTAATTAGGAGACTATAATCAATGACGGGTGAGCTAGACTCAAAGGTTGCATAGGAATTAGAAGGGAGCACGGTAATACTGACTGATATCTAAGGCCAAAACAAAGAAAGCACTTACAATAGAGAGAATAGGCCAACCCTACCAAACCGATAATGAGTTAAATTAATCAAGTAAATGACGTATAAATGAAGAAGAGGACAATCTTCTGAAACCTTGCATATAGCAGGTATAATGAAACATAGAGTAAAAGACTCAAAACAAAATTATCATCAAAGAGTTTAGTACTCGTTTATCAGGAAGAAATATTTTGAAATGACACCCAAGGTTACTGAAGATACTTCTAACGGCCTCTAGCGCGTCTGCTGCCCATTAAACTTGAAATACGCAAGGATTGATTCGGATCGATTCCCAGATTTAGTCTAGGAAATAATTTTTCCTTTCACTGGCATTTCTTGGTTGATGAAGATTTTCCAAGTCTAAAATGATTGTTCTGGCTTAGACTTGTGAAAGTAATCATGTTACTTTGTACAATATATCTGCGCATTAGATGTTGAATCCATCGCAAAAGTTATCAAAACGAGCGAGCGTGCTTGACAGTAATTACTAATTCCCTTTGCTTGTCTTAAATAATGCATGTTTAAAACACCCATATCGAATACCTCAGTGTACTTCTGAGAAATTAAACTCTGCTGAAGTATTTGAACAAGTCAGTTTGCAGTTATGCAAGGAAAGAACTTTTAACAGTTAGTTGAGTGTAGTTTGGTACATTTGCCACTCCTGGAAGTTCATCAATGGTGGAACATTCTTTCCGTGCCCTTTGAGACATTAAGTAACATATGTGCCAAACCAGAAGTAGATTAAGGAAGAGTAGAAGTTTCCAGTGCTGAAAGAGTACTGCAAGAGCAACCATCAAAACACTGTACAATACATAAGTTCTATCACCAATAGCATGAAGGAAACAAATTTGCACTTGTCCAGTAGAGCTAACTTCACCCCATCTTCTGTCCAGAAGAACATATAGGGTAAACTATCTAGCTGAGGTGAGATCTGAGAGGCTGAGGGGAGGCTGTAATATCATTCAGAAAATTAATTTCCTACATATACAAGAAGGAACTTACAAAAGTTTGTATATGAAAGTGGAACCTCAACTATTAGTCCACAGGTTGGAAGTTGGAATAGTTTTGCATACATGAGCAGGCCCTAATTGATAGATATTGAAGCAATACACTGCTGGTAGAGTAGAAAACATAACAAAAAAGAGATCCGCTTACTTTGTATTTGTTGACAATCTTTTCAAGTCTGGAGTATAGCTCTCTGGTAACATAGCTTGATAAAGTGAAGAAATTGCTTTGAGGAGTTGGTTCAAACTGGTTGTATACAAAATCTCTGTGGACCACAGGCTCTATAACCTGCAATAAACAAAACATGTGCATACATAATTCAAAATAGATGAATTTTCGAAAGTAATACCTCAAAAGTAGAATATCTGTGAATTCTAGGAAAATTTCCAGCATAAAGTGCATGTAGGCAAGTACAATGGCCTTTGTGGCAGATAGATAAGATATGTATCGTAAGTAAACAATAGCAAGCCATAAAGCTGGAGTGCCCAACAACAGCACACTTTTCCTACATGATTACATACAAAAATCAACCTGGAAAGATTAAACTTTGGTGAGAAAAAAGCATAAAACATAGCCAGACAATCGGAGACTATATCAACCGTAGGCGCTGTCAAAATAGCGAAAACTGTTATGGGATTTAAGATGCAAAATTTAATCTATAACTATTGTTTCTTATCCTTGATCCATTGTAGTTTTCCCTTTTACTTTTGTGATGTTTATTTGCTCTGACCCTGTTCGTTTGGTTAGAACCAGACTATTTTATAGTAGCACGAAAAAGCAGCACCATGTTTTAGACATACTGAAAAGCTTTCGTCCGACACTCGTCAGATTATGAAACGTCGGATAGCGACTGAAAGGTGATAATCAGACCGAAACTCAAATTCTAAAATGAAAAGTGATTCGGTCATAGGACAACATCTTATCAAAAATCCAGAATGAGCCCAAACATACTCAGACGATAATTTTCGGATGATAGGGCAAGCAAGATCGTTCTTTCATTTAAATGCTTTAGAATCAGTTTACATAAAGACTCAAAACCCAGTCTTGTGCAAACAAAATGAGTTTATTTTCTCACTTGGACTCTTCAAGTAAACAATGGTGAATAGGTGCCAAATGTCCAATCAAACGGCTAACTGGACACAATATTTACCACATCACGTGTATCCGCATCTGGCTATATATTTCGGTTCACCTTTCGGTCGCTATCCGATATTTCATACTTTGACGAGTATCGAATGATAAAAGTTTTTCGGTATGTTTAAAACATGGCGCCGCTGTTTCGTTCTGTAGTGAAGCTCTGTAGTACCAAGAGACTTTCATTTATTTCTATTGTGCATATGATAGTAATAGCGGAACATACTCAATGAAGCTTAGTTCGCTACTTACTCTATGCACCGTTACTACCAATCCTTTATTCTGATTGTCGCTTTGAAATGCTACCTATAATAGTTGGAGCACTTGGGAATGTACCGTCGTGCCTCTTGAATTATGTGGCTGGCCTCGGATTTGAAAAGAAAGAAACTTTGAGGCACATCAACAAAATGCAAGCAATTAAAACTAGTGGAATAGTTAAAATCTGTAAAACATTCTTAAACTTTTAAACTGTTGCAACTCCATCGATAAAAATTATCTCTGATTTGAGTAAAATGTGCTGCTTATGGGCTTACTGCGAAATTAGTTTTGACATCTAATAATCAATCTTGTCTCGAGGTTTGAGACCGGTTGGTTTATTTCATTGTATAGAAATGCTAATTATAAATGAATTATATATATGAAGCTACTTACTTGCTTAGTTAATTTGGCCCGCTAAGCTACAACTCAGTGCCACCAAAGAGAGCATTACGACTAAGGCCATCAGATTCCACAAAGGAAACCAAGGGGATAGCCTTTTTGTTCTTCTATTCATACTTTCAGTCAACCCTTTGTCTCAGCTGTTGAAACAGCTAAAGGGTTATGTAGCCGACAATGCATGAGCAACCACTATAACACACAATTTCTTTGTTGATGTTCTCAAGTTGTTTGCATAGACCTAAAGCAACCTAAAGAAACTCTTAGATATTGCTACTACATTCTGCAAACACATTGATATGCCGTTTTGTATAGACAGGTGCGCCTAAGACAAGCGGCGGTAAAGATATGCGGCAGTAAACAAGTCAACAGCTAGTAGCACTTAGAAATGAATGACTTTATTATTCAACCTGTGGGGGTAATTACCGATACCTAGCTCACGACGAGAATATCACAAAAGTAAAAGAACTACAAAGAGTGAAGAAAAAACTGTACACCAGGAGTAGAAAACAGTGGTGCTCTGAACTCTTAGCACATAACAAAGCCACTGTGCTCAATATCTTCGGAACTAGTGTCATCAACCCCACAGTTGGTACTATTGATTGGAAAATAGAACAATTAAAAGACATTGATAGTAGAATTCGTAAGATCAAGAGCATTGTTAGTAGTTTTCATCCTAATAGCGAAGTTGATAGATTGCAAGCCCCAAGGTACCGAGGTGGAAGGGGTTTCAAGTGGGTACAGACCATATCTGAGTGCAGAGTAGCTTCATTGTGGAATCACCTCGAAAAGCATAAGGACAAACATACTGCACTGAGCTTTATCTATCAATAAAAAATAAATCATCCAATACATGTCGCAAGAGAACTAATGGGTTATAATAACCTCGTTAGAGTTCCTACCGAGACATTTAAAGTAACTGGAAGAAATTACTGTGACAAATTCAGGACGAAAATTCTATCATCTATGAACAAAAAGCTATGGATGGATATTTCTAAAAAATGATTGACAGGGATGAAGGCATTGACAAGGAACATAGCCAACAGAGCCTGCAGGACAAGTACCTAAGTTCATATTTTGCAGCATGAAGAACTTACACGTACAAAAGCTAAAATTAGAACATACTCAAAACAGCCTTTTGTACACAGCTCCGAAAGCTTGGAATAGTATCCCACAGGCCACTAGAAATGCTGAGACCATTGCACAATTTAAAAAAGAGTTGAAATCTCAACTTTTGAGCTAGAAGACACTATAGTAGACCTAATTTGCACAACTCCATGAAAGATCAGCAATAAAACACTGCTTACTGTAGCTTTTTTCTTTTCTTTCTTCTTTTTTCTTATTCATAGAACTAGCCCTTTCTATTGCACATCAGATTGTAATATTGGACTATATTCAATCAAACATATTTACCTGCTTACCTACTTATTCATATCTGTAAAAATTCTTAAACTATTACACTACTGGAACTCCATCAAAATAATTAGCTTTTAGTACAGTATAATGTGGTGATGTTAAACATCTGATAATCAGTTTTATCTCATGGTTTGAGATGATTTGATTTATTGTATTGCATAGAAATGCCAACTGCAAATGAACTATATATAAATATAATATATATATATATATATATATATATATATATATATATATATATATATATATATATATATTCATATATGAACTCAGTAGCTTGCGAGTAACCAGGATTTCTCCTCTTTCAGTGCAGACAGAAACATTATTATTCTCAGAAAAATCAGAAGACAATTTAAACCTGCCACCACTGGGAATCGAACCATGGATCTCTTGCTTTCCAGGCAAGTGTCTTAACCACTATATATATATATATATATATATATATATATATATATATATATATATATATATATATATATATATATATATATATATATATATATATATATATATATATATATATATATATATATATATATATATATATATATATATATATATATATATATATATATATATATATATATATATATATATATATGAAAGTTATTTACTCACTTAACTTACTTACTTATCTATGATCAAAACAACTTGCTAAGGGCTAGAAGGCAAATCTATCTCCATTTATATTTGTGGGCTAAAAGCTTATAACAAGTTACACTATGATATTAACAACCTAATTGGTAGCCAGATCAAATTCAAATCAGCAATACATCAGCTAGCAACTAGGCAGACAGTATTAATGAAAGATTGTAAACCCAAACAAAATACATATAGGTTGTATCAACTACAAAATAGTCTAAATCTGGAATACATAAAGACTAGAGAGGTTTGACAAAGTGGTCAAATGTATTGAAAGCAGCTCTCCACTTCATCAAATCTGATAATGTTGTAAAATCAAAGAAACACATAATTGAAAATGTCAAACAAGGCTTGAAAAGTTTTTGTCCTGACAACAACAGTAGAAAGTCATAACATCCTGTGAAGCAATAGCAGAACTTCCTGCAACTGCCAGTTATATTTCCACTTGGCTGATCCAGTTAATAAGGTATATTACACAGATTAAACACAGTATCTAACACAAATTTCCTGCAAAACTGTCCACAATTTCCTGTGAGGAATTAAAATCTTCATCCTGTGATGTCAAACAAACACCACCTTCTTCTAATACCAAGTAATTGGAAATCTTAAATGCTTTATAAATGGATAATTTTGCAGATGATTAGGCAGTAAATAATTAATGCTTACTGTCCACAAGAATCTGATTATCATGTAGTTACAAACTTGCAATAGTCTTTCCATGAAGTCACATTTCTGTAAAAGGGAAATATGAATAAGTATATGAAAACTAGGAGGCAAGTGCTAGGCTGGGTAAATAGTATGTGTAGTAGACATGTAGCTTGCAACATCAAAGCAATCAGTCTGAGAATCAACACAGTTAATCACTCTCACAAATCAATCAGACAAATTATTATTGACACATCTTATAGAAGCAAGGTCATGATATCCCGCATAATCCTACAAGGAACATAAAAAGTAGAAAAACGGGTGAGTTCAATATAGTCTTTTACGAATAAATTAATATTTCATGATATTGAATACACTATAACTTTAAGGTTTCAGTAGCACAAGATGGTGAAAGCCTGAAAAGCCAAAGCCGTATTTTCTCATGTTTTCATATTTGAACTACATATAATCATAGTATTCAAATGAAGCTCCACTTTCTAAGAAGGGTGACAAGATAGTCACATCTACCTGTTCGTAGTTCCATTCCCCTAAACAATGGAAAACGAGATCCACTTGTCTCTCAAAGGTCAGCGTAGTGCGGGGTCGGTTTTTAAAAACGCCTTCTTGTTCCCAGTTTACATCCATTTTATTTAGCTTCTTGCTCGTTCATGGAAAATCTTTTCAGTCACATATATGCATTCAATATCAAAATCACAGAACAACCAAATTGTTCACAACACATTCTTCCATCAAACATTAGGCCTACTGTTTATAAAGTCATATCCACCAGTTTCCATACTCTGAAAATTGGCTTAGCAAAAACAAAATGTGGTAAAATTCACGCGTAAAGAAATAAAACTTGAATTCTCCTTCTATTAGACAGCTAATAAGGACATATAGCAAGTAGCGTGACTTTATCAGCAAGCTGAAAATGCTCTCTTGTTCACTTGAACCTGTAGTGTGCGCCAAGGTTACTATGGTGACATCGAAATGAGACTGCTTTGGGTTCCAATCTTGGCAATTTGTTTTCCTTTTTATTACTCTGTAGAATAAAAACAGATTCAAAGCAATATCATTGAAAATCATAACATTGTTAAATATGCCTTCAACACATAAAACTTAGCAGTTATCTGTTTACCATATCGATTGCATTTTATTATAATCGTAAGAGCCATTTGGAAGCATTGTTGCAAACAGACAGGATGTTATTATGCTCAGAAAAATCAGGAGAAACGTAAAACCGATCACCATCTGGGATTGAACCAGGGGCTCTTGCTTTCCGGGCAAGCGTCGTAACCACTATACCACAATGGCCTGTCTTAACTGCCCTGATTGTTCGCACCTTATGGCTACTTTCGACATTCGCCTTTCTCAAGCAGCTCTGATATATACAATCTGTAGCTAGCTAGTAACCAGGAATTCACCCTTTTCGGTGCAAATAAAAAGGTTGGTATCATTCTCCGAAAAATCTGGAAAAAAGTACAACTTACCACCACCTGGGATCGAACCAGGGTCTCTTGCTTTCCGGCCATAAATATGTATACTGGCGAGCTACTGATTGCAAATTTGTGCTTATTGAAAGTTTATTACAGTCCATCCAAGACTTATCTTTCTTCAGTTCTTTATTGAATGTTTTGCTCATTTTTGCCACATCATCAGTTTCAAGTAGATATTGGTATCATCAGTAAACAAGAAAAATTACAATAGCTTGGATGAATTCGGTAGGTCATTAATGTAAATAAGAGACAGCTAAGACCCTAATATGAATCCCTGAGGAACAACACATTTTATGTTGCGTATTGACGACAAGTGACCATTTCCGGATACGAACTGTTTGCGATCATATAAATAAGATTTGAACCAATGTAAAGACTGTCCTCTAATTCCATAGTGTTCTAACGTACTTAAGAGGATGTTACAGTTTAATGTGTCACAAGCTTTTTGGAGATCAATAAATTGCGCAGCAAAATCTATTATTGTCTAATGAAGATTTCATTTTCTCGGTTAGACAGCAAGTTAATTATCAGTTGAATGTCTACTACGAAATTCAAATTGCGAATTGAACAATATAACTAATATTTCTAGAAACCGATAGAAAAGACGATCCATAATTTGGTCAATTATTTTGCTAAAGATTGATTGAAGAGAAATTGGTCTACAATTTGATATATTTGCTATATATTTGAGCCACCTTCTTTATTCTAAGTCTGTTTGGAAAACTAAACAATCCAACCGAATAATTAATCAGAGTGGACAGGTCAGTAGAGATATGAGGATATAGGACTTTCCCATATTTTATTAGTATCGCTAGATTGGCCATTTTTAAAGACTTGATTACATCTGATAACTCATCGCTCGCGTACGGAGAAATGAAGAACGAGCTCTCATTAGGATTTTTTAAATAAGATTAAGGAGATCTTGGATTTCCTTGGATTTTCTTTGTGATGTCCTCATCATCACTAGTAAAGAAATTATTGAATTGATTGGCTATTTGTACTGGGTCTTTTGTTTCAGAACCATTTTTATCTAATAGCTGTAAAACTGCACTTAGGTTACTGGATTTTAAATTAACAATGCTCTTCATTCCTTTCCAAAGCACTATCATGTCATTCATGTTTTCACTAAAATAATGATGATATTAGCTTTTCTTACTTGCTGTTACCTCATTTACAATACTATTTCGAAGTAGCTTAAATGCATCCAAGTCATTTGGTGAATTTGTAGCTTTGGAACAATCTATCCCTCATTTTTATCATTCGTAATATAAGGTGGTTAATCCTAACTTCAATTTCTTTGTGCTAAGTCTTTTCTGGGGGCAATGTTTATTAACAATACTATGAAGGCTATCTACAAACTTGTCAAATTTATTATTTGGATCAACAATATTATCAGTAAGGTAGGAAAAGTCAGCTCCTGCATAATCCGGAAAGAATCTATTAGATTCAAAATAGCTGTAATCATAATGATATTGTGATGAACCTCCATAATCCCACAAGAGTTCAGATACGATACAACATTGGGCAGATGTTATGAGATCAGAGAAAGTATATTCCCACTTTGAATGTTTGATCCTAGGGCATTATTTACAACAATGTTGTCAATAAGTGTTGATGTCGAGTCTGTGATGTGAGTAGGGTGTGGAACTGATGGTTGAAGATGATGTGAGAACATCATGTTAACGAAGACATTTGCTTGTGCATGACTTTCATAATCTATCAAGTTTACATTATAGTCTCCTATTATGCAAATTATCTTGCTCTCATTTCTTTAGTCGAAAATATCTCATGAAAGTGGGCATTATATTTTATTATGTCAGTATTTGGATGACAATATACACGGCAGCATAATACAACAAATACTTTACGAACGCAATGTGACCAAGAACACGAATATAGACAAGCAAATGATTTGAAAACGCAACATTAAGAGCAATGATTACAAGGAATGTATTATAGGCGATGAAGATACCCCGATACATTACACATGAAATCAATTCTTGTTCTAAAACATCGTCTTAAAGTGCAAGTGGCATGATTTTTAAAGAAGCCATTTTTTTCATCGAAAGGAATAATGTAGTGTATTGTACTGTGCTGTGTGGTTTCGTTGGTTCTAAAACATCGCTAAGCGGGAAAAAGAACTTTTTAATATCGACCGACAGAAGTAACTCATATCCCTTCATTTGTGATAGAAGACGTCACAGTGAGAACTCTTTGGCAAGGTCCAATGGCATTGTCTCATTTGGAGGCGGATCTTAAGAGAATGCATCCGCAGTGACGAACGTAGACATGATCCTCCAATGCACCAGATCAACTAAAAAACTCAAAAATATCTATTCTTATACTTTTGCTTGATGGTCTAAAATAGGAAAGAATAGATTTAGTAGGTGAAGACATGTAGTTGATGATCATACTTCATGTCCTCCTCACCATATTTCTCAAACGCTGCGCAGCAACCTTGTCTGAAACATGCTTGCGGAAGTGGAGAGGCCTATTGCAAACAGGCTGATCATAGCTTTCCGCCCGAAATCGTGTGAAAATATCTAGATTCACCCTTGCATGGTAATAATTGTATTGTTTCCATATCTCTATGATTGTTTCAAGCAAGACACCTGATATGTATACTAAAAGTAAACCTTATGTAGTGTAAGGTATGAAGCAATGGTTTTATGCGCAGTGCTTTGTGTCGGTTATAATACGCAATAGTCTTTCATTACTAGTTGAAATAAGTGGATGCATCGAAAGTGCCATCAAATCCACTCTTGCAGTGATCGAAAATGAAGAGAGCCTCGGTGATCTGAGGACAGTTTGGGAGATTTTTACAGCGACTTCCAGTTATTTGGTAATATGTTTTAAGTGATGTTCAATATTAGCGTTAAAAATTACATGCAAATTACAATGCTTCTGAGCCTTATAAGAATCCCGATAGTCTTCACCGAGTAGGCCTTACGTTTCAGTTAGTTGTGGGTGAAGTGAATATTCCATTTGATTGTAGTGAGCGTAAACATTGTAGCTTAGGCAATTTTTTTATCTCAACAACTTTTCCTTCTCATCCATTCATCCACATCCAATTTCATCAATTTCATCAATCCACGTCAATTTGCTGGCAACTCCAGCCAGAATGAGCAAGGAAGCCACTGCTACAAAGCTAGGAATTCACCAGACTACCATACATACTCTCGCTGGAAGGGAAGCTGAGCCCACTCTTCTCATAAAGAACCCTCTTCATTTTAACAGTGGGGGGGGGGGTCCCTGGATGCACCTCTGATTCAAGCGGACAATGGTCTCTTTTCACTGCTCACAATTTTCTTTTCAAAACTTTCCTTCGAGTGGAAAACTTAATGCTTCTCACATTGGAGACAATTAACTTAAACTGAAGGAGATATGAATGAAAATTGGTGGCAAGAGACACTGTACGTCTCAATTCTGGTGGTACTTTAGTTCATTAAACCGCTTGTGTCTTCATTTCGATTACTTTAATCGTTTCATGAGAGCTTATTTTTAATCTAGAAATATGTTTATCAAACGCCCCATCTAAGGTCTGAGTTATAATATATAGGATTTATTTTGCTCCTGATTGGTTCCACACCATCTGGGTCAAAGTGACTCCATTCTCATTTGAGTTACACGACACAGGATTGTTCGGAAAACCACCATTTAGCAGGACTATCACTGTCACTTCTATACGTAGAAGCATGGATAGTTGTGTCTCGTTGATATAGGTTAACTATTCGATATAATTTGCTGTCATAATATCGCTTCTTCATAATTGTATGGTGTATGGACGTAGCAGTCTCGCTTTCATACGCATTACAATAGTGTAGGAATAGCTCAGGGAAATGACTAACCTGGGAAAGTCATGATTGATGTCTATCAAAACAACCATTTACGTTGCATTTCTTCCTAGTTCAATTTCATTGGTTAGTAATTTTAAACTATTAGTGCGTAATTTCCCAGCTACCGTAAGTCCTCGAATAAGCCCCCGGGGGCTTATTTCACAAAAAATATTTTAGGATGGGGGCTTATTCGAGGCTGGGGGCTTAATCGAGGACTTACGGTACATGTATAAAAAGCCTAATTGATATAGCAAATTTAAAGAAGAAGAATGATAGAGATCGAGATAGAGGACAGAATATACGTTAGTGAGAGAAAATGTAACAGAGTTGTACTTCTTGGTGCAAAACTTCTGCACATGGTTACATAATTCTTGTACAAGCGAGATTGGAGACTTCCCCCAACACGGATTGCTCGATCTGCGGAGTCAGAATCCTTTGATTCTTGTAGCTGCGAGATAATTTATGAATTTCAGTTTTCAAATACCAATCTGCACATCTCCTTTCGGTTTCCAGAATCGATCCATAGGCCTTTTTTATGCACTTTTCATCTTTTCTTTTGAGTGCCAGACATTATGTGATTAATAATTCTTTGCTTCCTTCTCATATAATGTGACGAAGAAAGATAAAGAAACAGAAAATTTAGCTGCATGACTCAAGTCAATGATATTTCAGTATCAAGATGAGCCATAAAAGCGATCAGTTTATAATCCATTTTGCATTTGCGTTCGAAAGTATTGACTGGCTGAATATAGAATTTAGAAAATTATGGCACCAGCTTCAAAACTGCTCCCAGGCTTTTGTCAAAGGAAGTCTTATGGAGAGAGAGCATATCGGAGTGATGCAGTTGCACGACACCACAGTGTGGAGCGTAGTGATTTCACCTTCATAGCGGAGAAACTTCACTCGAACGAAAGAGGATCAGTACCACACCGAATTGCTGCGGTGCCGCGTAACTACATCCACTATCCCATATGAAAAGAATCGAGTGTGATATGAATCAAGTATCATTTAACTGGGCTATAGTCTGCCTATTGGCCTCTGTGTCAAAATGAGTCCAGTCCGCACATTGTGATAACAGAATAAGGACATGCTTACATTAAAGCAATTCCAAATGGATGTGTGATAAGTGCGGTGTAAAAATGATACTTATTTTTTTCTCTTGTCTTGAGCATGGTGCTGTCAATGTAACAGCAGTAGAGAGCCATAGAAACACACAGATTCTAAACGTGTCTTTTTTATCCAACTGCAGTCTTTAGCGGCCACTGGTTCGGCGAGGAGATGTGACGTCCCTGCCATTGAAGTTGAGCGAATCTATCTTAACAACACAACTCTATTTAAACTCTACTAAAACTCATGATGCTAATAACGAGTGATGGCTTCGGCAATACTTTACATTCAATACCAACACAGATCTAAATTTACTTCAACAAACAACTAACACAATACGGATGCTACTTTAGCGTGGTACACTTAACAATATACTTATAATTTCCTGGGACCTATCGTGATTCTGTTGGCTCATATTCTAGCGCAGTCTGTGACGCTATATGAGAACAAGCAACACATAGCGGCACTCCTCAGTTTCCTTCGAGCACTGAGAGTCCGAAATATTACCAATACGACTCAAATAGCGTCCTAAACAGATATAAGTGCTTCTTCAAGCCACTTGGTATCCGGTCTAATTGTCCGACGATAGTTCCAAAGCGAACGGATGGTGTAAATCACAAAAATCTATAACTATCTAAAATTAATAGTATCACAGCGGAGCTAAGGGGACGGGGGCATGACCCTCAAAACGGAAGTATTTCGTATTGCAGAAGTTTTTCAGAGACATGTCACATGACTTAAACCAAAAAATGAATACGAAATGAATTGAGCACTCTACACAGCACTCAAAAAATTTTAGAAGGGAATGGCTATGAAAAATTCTCCTCCCCGCAATAATATTTTCCGAAATGCCTCAACCCAAAACGAAACTCTGGATCCGCCTATGATGTGCAGAGATAGGCTTTACAAATACACTAGACATGCTCGCTGGACCAGTATCATTTGTGTCCGTTCTCGTTTAGTTCTAGTGTAAATGGACTGGAACCAATCCAAGCAAGTACAGTCCGGAAACGAGGCATGGAAATTTCTCCGTAAAAGGCCACTTGTTAGCACCAACCCTGGGAATAGTTACACCAACACTGTTGAAATAATGAAGGGACTCATCATCATCAATGGGAGGTCAAATAGCCATAACAGTGGATATCCATGCTAATGTAGCCATTAGTAAAACTTGTAATGGATCCAAACTGGATCCGTATCCATTCTGAGCAGTGCTAGTGAAAACGTAATCTAAAATCAGAATTATTGATACGATGTCAGAAACCTTGGGTCACTGATATCTTATATTTGCACTATGCAAACTAGCATTGTGATTTCAATTGTGAGAAATGAAAACTTTGACCTAATCAATTGAAAAGGAGAATGTGTGTAAAGTTTGCAATGCAGTAGAACCAGAATCACTGTGTATTAAAGTCATGTATTATATTAGACAACACAGATGACTAATGACTTAAATCTTATGCTTAAATTCGCAGCAACGTTGTAATCTGCTAGAAATAATAATCTTGATTTATACTTACCCCAGTAGAAAGAGAGTATGGACTAAGAAAAGTTACAGTGTGAAAGAGATTGATAGGGACGCTTCTGTCCTACATACAGATTTGGGTTTAGTAAGAATAGGAGTGAATCATTTAACAAACGTATATTTCAAAGGACCTCTGCTGGAAGTTACTGGTCGGTCTTATAAAGAATGTGAACATATATGTGTCATGATCCTAAAAGAGGCGGTGATAGCTGGTACCTCGGAACCTGACTGAATGATTCCACTACAGAATGTCAAAAAGGAGAAAGCAAAAGTGTGGTATGCAGTCAGAAAGTTGGTTACGATCTGAAAATATAATGTGTATGCAAGCTGCAGGTTTAACCATTCCAACCTTCTGCGTAAATATTCTTGTTTATGGAACTGAATATAAACAATGACAAAGAAATTAGAAATTGACATTGGTGGTTGCTACATCTGGCTACTGTGATGCCCACAGAGTACAGCATGGTCGAAACGAGTCTCCAATCAAGAACTTTATGGATACTTACATATAAGATGTGTATTCATCCAAGTTTGCTTCTACGACTACTTGGTCATTGTTTCAGATCAAGAATTTAACACGATTATCTTCTTTTGATTCCTCGAAAAGGAAATTCGCCTACTACAATTAGGATATGAAATAATACAAACTTGACCATCAACGGTCAGCTTGAATGTAGGAGAAAGAGTCTGATTTTTGAAGAACACTTGGTGAAGATAATCGTAATAACCATTGTGACGATGATGATGTTGATGATGTTGTTGATGATGATGATGATGATGATGATGATGACGCTAGCCCATGGTTGGAGACCTCCTCGTGGTGGCAAGCGGGCACAGAGAGACTCTGCCCTTAAGTTGATAGTGATTCATTTCGCGAAGATTCAGAATTGGGGCAGATGTTGACGACCTGTGGCAAGCTGTCCAACCAGGCCCCTTTAGTGAAAGTCAGGCACAGCAGCTTCAGGCTGCAGCTCTGATAAGCAACTGTAGGGGTAACAGAGTGGATGAGTGTAGCTGATTCAATCACCTCTTTTAAACAATTGATAGGCGGTCCACTGACCCCAGGGTCAGTCTCAGGCCCCGTGATGGGCGTAACGAGAAGAAGAAGAAGAAGAAGAAGAAGAAGAAGAAGAAGAAGAAGAAGAAGATGATGATGATGATGATGATGATGATGATGATGATGATGATGATGATGATGATGATGATGATGATGATGATGATGATGATGATGATAATGATGATGCTGATGATGATGATGATGACGATGGTGATTATGATGATGATGATTATGATAATGATGATTATGATAATGGCTTGAATGTTTTCCAGAATTTATTTCTCTGATGCTTGTATTTGTTCTAGTTATCACTTGAGGACTAGACTTAGCGACTTTACATAACGACTTTATCCAACGTCTGACTGAAAATACGGCTGCGTGGATGTTTATAACCAACACAGGACACACATATTACGCATAACAAGACAAGATGGTGACAACATGAAATAGCGACTGATGGGAATGGCAAAGTAACGGATTACAATCAAGGAATATCATTCAATTAAAAATAAAGATTAAATCACAGGCATGATACATAAGAACTATTGTTAGCATAACGGTATTGTTAAGAAGAAGAACCACCAGTTGCGATTAGTCATTAACGAAACTATTAAATCTGTCGCTCAAACCCAACGAAGCCTACCTCACCTCTTCCTGACACAAGTAGGAAAAGACTTAAGGTAGCTGCAAGAGTTAGATATAATCGAGAATCTTCATGATGATCTAATTACGCCCTGTGTCTTACCTAATGCTGTTGTGCTAAGAAAGAATGGATCAATTAGAATTTGGATAGACGGGCCGTGTGCAATTAATGCCATCAAGTCAATGTAACAGAAAATCACAACTGTGGGTGACATCATGCTGCAACTCAATTTGGATTAAGCCCTCTCAGGGCTTATTAGAGAGGGGGCTTCATAGAATTTTTGAAATATGAAGAGATTTTCCATTGTTATATACTATATATATTCCTGGAATCTACATCTATAACTTTGTTATCTTCATTAGATACTATAATTTTTGTATGCAGCACTTGGACATTTGAGCTTGATTTTGATTTGGTTTGTTGCTGTACTAATGAACATCATCAATGACAAAAAGTTTATACTCGCTATGAACATAAATTATGGTTGGCATTACTCACATTTCTGAGCTCGGGAGGGGGGAGGGTTGGTAAATGCCTTAGAGAGTTCGACAAATACATCTCCAGCACAATCTCCTTTGTTCATTGTCCGTTTAGAAGCTCCAACGTAGCTCACGACAGCATACTGTATACTTTGTTTCTCCCTAAAGCCACAAGGTAATGGACTAAGAAAATGGCAGATGAATGCCTTAGTTTGATCTTCCATTAGTCTATTGTATATTTTCTATGTAGATAGCAGTATCGTGACTGGCAATAGTAGTTTTTACAGAAAGCATCATTCTTTTTTAAAACTGATACGATGTTCCCTGCTTTTAGGGTGTCAGGGAAGGTATTATTAAAATTACATTTCCCACTTGTTTAATATAAGGCCTATGTAATGTGGAGGTCTATGCAATGTGGAGATCTATGCAATCTGGGCTATCTGACTTGAAACAACGTGGGACTTAGCACGATTATAAAAGTCATAGCTGTCCACGAAATCTTTGATTGCATTGTTTTCGTTCATCTCACACTCACAGTTGAAGTCGCCCATCAGTGTTGTATTTTCATATTTATAAAAAAAGAAATCTCATCCATTCTCAATTTCAATGAAAAAGGGTCTTCGACATTGTGATGGTGGGCCATATATGCAAAACTGCAGCCATTGTTGTTTCCTTAGATCAATTTATATCGCAATTGTTTCCATATCTGCTGGGAAGGTATAAATATTTATCTACCTGATTGGGAGCTCCTCTCTAACTTAAACCAATAAGCCACCGCTAATTTTGTTACGTTCTCGTCGGAAGGGAAGCTTGAAATGATCAATGAAGAATTGGCTTGTTGCGAACGATCCTTTAGTTTTTGCTGCATTATGTCCACATTCTGTAATACGATGGGTTTTAGTGCATCAATCTGGTTTCGAATAGAATTATTACTGAGTTAACTAGGGATGAAGTCGTCTTTTTCTTGAGTCGGTTGCAATTTAATTCATAGTAAATATCTCTCACACTATCTAATATGGTCAGATTATTATCAATGCAAACAGTAATTTTGCAGTCATCTTGGATGTTGTTAATTGTAGCTGTGGCAGTCAGTCAATACGAAAAGTTCCCAATTTTTTCAATTATATTTAAAGCTAGTTGCTTTCTACCGTAATGATTTAGATGCAATTTTCTTCATGCCCAGGTGGGCCTTGAGCATATTTTGCTGTCGTATGATATCCAGGTTCATTGTCTTCAGATATTGGTTAAAACCGTTGATTTCACAGTTCAATGCAACCAATTCATCCTTGATATGCTTTTGATTTGCTCGTCGTGTGATGTCTGACATTACCACGTGCCATTTAGGGATGTTCTCTTTAATTATTTCCACAGTGGTTTTAGTTCTTGTAAAATTACTGTTACTTGCTATTTCTATATCATTTCATACTATTACAAGAATCACTCTTTTCTGGGGACTATTTGATCAGTGGCTTAATATAATCTTGTAGATCTTTTGTAGTTGCATTTTGGAAACCTGACATTTATAGGATATCTGCTATTTAGTGTCTTCTCATTCATACTTGATAACATGCTATCTACAGCTATAAGTACTGTATTTGTCCTTCATTTGCCATTTTGCCCAGCAGGATTAGTGTCAGCGTTATTGCCGTTCTTACCAGTGCTGCTAAGCCCATTGCTGTTGTTTTTATTGTTGCTGTTGTTGTTGCTGTTGTTGGTATCGATGTTGTTGCAGTTGGTTATACTGGTGTTATCGTTATTTTCGTTGCCTTCTAAGTTTTGTATGTTTGAATTTTTATTATCTGCTTTTGATTTAATGTTACTTGATCTCGTTTCTGTGCTTTCAAATACGATGCTAGGATTGTTCAGGATTGCTCACTTCCGCCTCTCCTTTTGCATTTTTCTTGTTGCTGAAAGTTTTTCAGTTGGATTTTGAGTTGAAATTATTCTATGCAATCTTTGGTTTTCCTTCACACTTATTATTGATTTTCATGCAAGGAATTCTTGACGTTTTATTGCTTCGACATCTTTCAAATTGAATTGTAAAGGTTTGTTTTGCAGCTTGTTTGGTGCAATTTAGATGACATAGTTGTGTGCGTCTTCATACCTCTCGGCAATGAAAACGTGAACGGAAGAAATAATGGCGTGATTCATAGCTTTTCATGAGCTTACTTTGCTGTTTTGCTCAGACCTACTTTCAAAAAGCTTTTCTTCAGTATTTGCAACTTGGTCTGATAAATATCTTGCTAATTGTTTTAGCACTAGTTGGCCTTAATTAGCTTCTTCTAGCTGAATAGACAATAGCCAGCTGTAAATAAATGGATAATGATGATGATGATGCTGATGATAGTGATGATGATGATGACGATGATTATTATTATTATTATCTTCAAGTAAAGATCTTTCTTGGCTTTTTCCACCAGGTAGTTTATGATTAAAATTTGTTATGATATCTTTAAATTGCTGGAAGATTCGAACAACGTTATTTTCAATAGATACAGATTCTCTATTCTGTTGGATTTCCTGGATTACATCCGTAGCACTTGCGATTTTTATGATTTTTGGCCTACCACTAGAATTGACAGGAGATTTGATATTCGCATCTGATGTCTAGTTAGCTGTTTCTTTTGCAATGTTGCTAATACCTACCTCTTTTTCAATGAAGTAGGATTCTTGTCCTGCTGAGGTGTTGTATAGGAATATACATTTTGCTTTCATCAATAGATCTCAGACTTCGATGGTTAGCTTCGAGCCAAGGGCAAGTTCTAAAACAGCATATGGTACAATCTTGTTCTTGTCAGCACGCAGGTTTGTCACATTCTTTAATTCTTCGATTGGGTTTAGACCGATCAGATTTTCCAAATCTCTATCCATTCCAGATTGGTCGTATATATCCTTTCACAGTACAGAACAATACGAACGAACGAGTCAACACAGTACAGCACAATTATGAGCCCAAGCTCCCCAAGCCCCCCCAAGCCCCCCAAGCTCCCCAAGCCTCATAGAAGGGTTAAAATTGATGATATGAGCAACATTTTATTTTAGACAACAGCTCATAGGCTTTTCAATACATTGATATGAACTGCCATTTCCTTGTGAGGAAAAGCATCTAAAGGTAAATCAAGGCAAGCACCTAGGAACCATTCTTGACTCTAGGTTATCTTTCACATCCCATATTAAGTTATTTATCTCTAAATCAGGAACAGGCAATGGCTTACTGAAGCATTTCTCTAAATATCTGTCTAGACATACCTTAAGTGACTAATGCAAATCATTTGTGAGGCCTCACCTTGACTATGGGGATGTTATTTATCGTGTTCCTGCAAGAATACTCTGCTGCTTTGGCGGTCACGGGCACATTGAAGGGTATATCTCATAAAACATTATACAACAAGCTTCGCTGGGAGTCATCAATTTCCCGAAGGTGGTGTAGACATCTCACGTTATTCTTCAAATATTTAAAAGGCTTGTGCCGAAACGTTTTAAGAGTTGGAATTTTTTCTTGAGGGTCTATTTATGTCTTTAAAAATTTCTTTATGATTGGAGCAATTTAAGTGTATATATATAGAGAGAGAATAAACCACAAATATACTATCCTTTAAGTAAAGGATATTATCTTTTACTTAAAGGATAGTATATTTGTGGTTTATTCTATTTATTTCGTTGTTGGAAAACATTCTGTTTGGTTTTTCCTCTAGGTTGTTTTGTCATACGTACGTGAGGTTACTCACGCCTCATTGATATTTACTTAGTGCGTGACCTGATTCACGCCCCCATGGCTATATAAGGCCATATTTTCGCAACTTCCATCCCTTCACTGATGATGGCTCATGATTGAGTCGAAACGTTTGATTATGTCTTAAAATTTTACTGATTATGTCTTGTTAGGTCTTAGGTCTACCGGTTATGTCGTATTTGGAATGATTTGTCGAAATTGAAATTAAAATACATCTACAAAGACAATAAAATGTCTTTATTTCTTGTCGCGATTCATGTACTGAATTTATTCTATTTATGTAATTTATATACGTTGTGGATGCGGCTTAGGATTAGTTTGTGTATATATGTAGTGACACGTAAACATTGTAGCATAGGCCATTTCTCAGTCAATGCCGATTTTCTTCTTTTCATTCATTCTCATTCACAACACCACACACCTGGGACATGACCATACGTCACTCCTGTCATCACACACCCGGTCATTTCTCTTCTGTTGTTTCACACGCAAACATCACCACATGAATCCATTCAGTAAACAACTAACAAGCACCTAACCCTTCCTGTACGTAACTCATGTTTATTTCGGTTGTTAAATGTTTCTGTATATACGCATGTAATTTATGTTGTAAGTTCAGTCAGAGTAGAGTCAGTACCGTCAACATCACTGTCTCCTCTCTCTGCCTCCGTGTTCTCTGCACGTTAAATAATGATACGCAACGCCATCAACGGATCAACGAAGGATGTCACAGAACGAGCATTGCAGTCTATAGGAAGCAACAACTCACGTTCCTATAATGGTGACGGCGAGACGTGACCAGAGAATCCTTCGTTGATCCAGCTTCATCAAGGAAACAAGACAGGCAAGCTACAAACAACCATCAATTGCACTCGACTCACCGCAGTGCCGCAACACAGCAAGTCAGGTTCCTGGTTGATCCTACACACAAAACCTCGCAAGCACATCAACTTTCAACTGAATTGTCAACCATTCGCAACTCACAGCCTTCGACTCACTGAAGTGCTTCCCCAACTCGCATATGGATCATCGCACTCGACTCACTGTAGTGCCAACACTGAACTCAAGGCAGCATCAACTCAGCACTCACTCATCTGGCGACGTTCACTGCCTTCGTTCCACGCAACTTCTTCAGCTCCTGGTTCCTGGTCACCCACCGCAAAAACCTTGACCAAGCATCAACAAAATCAAGATTGGACATTCAATCATCGGACATTCAGTAGAATAGTAACATTTTGATGTTTTCTTGTTCGCCTAATTTACTAATGCTTTTCTTTGTCTACATTCACATTTCTCATCCTACAATGTTTGCAATCCTACATTGCTTTCTCCCTTACGGATCGAATGCTTCTCATCCGCTTGCATTCTAAGGGGGGAGCTCTTGTAGTGACACGTAAACATTGTAGCATAGGCCATTTCTCAGTCAATGCCGATTTTCTTCTTTTCATTCATTCTCATTCACAACACCACACACCTGGGACATGACCATACGTCACTCCTGTCATCACACACCCGGTCATTCCTCTTCTGTTGTTTCACACGCAAACATCACCACATGAATCCATTCAGTAAACAACTAACAAGCACCTAACCCTTCCTGTACGTAACTCATGTTTATTTCGGTTGTTAAATGTTTCTGTATATACGCATGTAATTTATGTTGTAAGTTCAGTCAGAGTAGAGTCAGAGTACCGTCAACATCAACGTCTCCTCTCTCTGCCTCCGTGTTCTCAGCACGTTAAATCTGATACTCGCAACAACATGGATCAACGAAGGATGTCACTGAACGAGCAAGCAGTCTATAGGAAGCACACAAACACACGTTCCTATATATATATATATATATATATATATATATATATATATATATATATATATATATATATATATATATATATATATATATATATATATATATATATATATATATATATATATATATATATATATATATATATATATACAGTATCATTAGTCAGATATGCAGATCATTAGCAATCCCCTATGCACTTTTCTAGCGTTAATTGCTTCTTTTGTCCATTTTGCGTCTATCCAGCATCTATTCGTCTTTTCTTCACACTTCTCGCACTCTTTGCATCACCTTATATGCTCTATATTATCCTCCGTTGTTTCTTACTTCACAGCTTCGGCCCTCCCCATATAATGTATTCTTAATTTATCATGAGGTGTTAATAGGTAGGTCCCCCTTAGGTAATATCAATTGTGACCCCATTGTTATGTAGGTAATTTAAGCAGGCCCAGTGTCATTGTAAGTTTAGTACTGATGAAGATTCTGATCGAAACGTTTACTTAAAGGATAGTATATTTGTGGTTTATTCTATATATATACAGTATATATATATATATATATATATATATATATATATATATATATATATATATATATATATATATATATATATATATATATATATATATATATATATATATATATATATATATATATATATACAGTATATATATATATATATATATATATATATATATATATATATATATATATATATATATATATATATATATATATATATATATATATATATATATAGCTAATGATTGTATATATATATATATATATATATATATACTGTATATATATATATATATATATATATATATATATATATATATATATATACAATCATTAGCTATATATATATATATATATATATATATATGTAAATGCTCAAATAGCTCCAATCATAAAGAAATTTTTAAAGAAATAAATAAACCCTCAAGAAAAAATTCCAACCTGTAAAAAGTTTCGGCACAAGCCTTCATCAGTTATAAAATTCCCGGTACATACAGCGCATATATAACGATAAAAACAAAGGAACAATATCTAATTAACTTACAACAATAGAGCACTTTACACAATGAAACAGGACTTACAATGGATAGCACTTGAAATTGAATGTAAGGGGAATTATATTTAGCATAAGAGAAAAGGGTGTTGGAGAAGCTGATACCTACCGTCCCAGCGGGGTAGAAAGAAAGTCATGCGAGAACAAAGTGGGTGTGAAGTAACATGAAATGAAAAGGAAACCCAATATGTCCTAGAAAGGACGATATTGAGAGGAGGGAGATCTAGTAAGGAAAGGTGCGACATAAATAATATAATAGACAAGCATAACTAAATGAAAGTAGAAACCATGACATAAAATAAAAAGAGGAGAATAAATAGTGACGACATATAGAATAAACCGGCCAACTCAAATCTATGCGTCTAATTCCTTAACATTAAGACCCCGGGGTGTGAAAGTGTCCAGCTTATGTTGCCAGAAACTTTCACGTGTCCTATCCCTCCCAATAAGTTTATCAATAACAGTGACACGAATGTCTTCAACGAACCCATGATGTCCTTCCAAAGAAAAATGTCTGAAAAAGTCCATCTGGGGAACTGAAGACCCAGAACTAAACCTAGAGGTATTTACCCTTATTTAGGATTTTTAATAAAATAACACATTACAAGGTACTATATATTAAAGTTATGTTAAAGTGGAAAGTATAGCAGTTTAATGCTGAAATATTATTCACATTACCGTGACTAAGAGACGGTTATAGCCGCGCTCAACGCATTACGAGGGTAAAGTTATAAGGTTTAGTTTAAGTAGAAAAGTTAGATTGCAGAACTGGTATAGCTGAAGTTATTTTGAAGTTGTAGCTAAAAGTAATCATTTGGTTTCATCTGCGTCTGCTGATACAGCGCCAGAATATCCGCAAACTTTTAGGTCGTAATGGTGGCTCTATCTTATTATGTTTCCCATGATGTAAAATTATAGAAAGAACTCCTTAGTTAGGTCACATAGCCTGTGTGATTTAACAACGTCCTCGATTTATCTTGAATTTTGTCTCTAAGAGCCATTCTAGGGTGGAAATAACTGCTGAAATAATTCCGTATGTCTTAAACGCACCACGTCTGTTTCTTGCATTTTATTATGATCTGATGACGACACGATAACGTCATCAAACAGAAAGTCTTAGAAGCCCTTTAATTTCGTCTCGGAAAGTCAATATGTTCAAGAGTATTCACTATATCGGTGAAAAGAACCACTATTTGAATTGACTTCAAGCATAGAATCTTTTTATTTGCTTTTGCACCACTCGATAGATAGGGAGATTCTTTGATAGTGAGATGCAGAACTCAAGGTCAAGGCAGCGAACATTACTCTCAAAATGCATTATTTGTCAAATTGATTTTAGATACTTAAAATCACTAAATCAATCATCAATCCATCAACTAAATCAATAGATACTTAAAACTGGTGCAAAACCCTAGGATAGAATCACTCATTCGCTTACTAGAGCTTATACATAAGCGTGGATGCATTAAGGGAGAACCAAGGTATGTTGCATTATGTAAAATATCCGATAGACAATAGGGAAGTTCTATTGGCTTTTGACAAACACAAAGAGCATTCACGGACAGAGATGACAAGGATCCATCGACGAGGAAAGATCGCCATCACTCTATACAAGATTGATGGCAACACTGAAATTGACGTTACTCTTCAGAAAGTTTCGTAGTCAGAAAAAATATCAGCTGAGCACCTACGCCAGAACAATGCTCCAAGTTTGGTGTATGCTAACGGATAAACGTATGGAAATATTCACGAAGCCCCCCCCCCCCCTCTAAAAATAATCACGAAAAAGTGGATACATTGATGGTTCTGCATGTTGTTCATGCAAATGACGTGAACCCTGGCATGCAAGTAGTAATTTATTCTCCTGATACCAATATACTGGTCATTTATGTCCTTAGGCACATACAATTTCCGAAAGAACATATTTCTGCATTGCACCCAACAGATGTATTGAAGTACGAGACGTTCAAAATGCCACTTCATTCAATAGATGTTTAGCACTGACAGGATTTCACACTTATACTGGTTGTGAGCTTACTGGAAAATTTTCTAGGAGACATTGTCCTTTACACATTGCCGGATAGTTGTAAGATGCTGCCATCAAATTCTTCTGCCCAAAATGAACACCTATTATGTCGCACTAGCACAACAGCATGATTTTCAGCTAATCTTCAAAAAATATTTTCTTATCACCTTAACAGTTGATCCAGACTGTTGTGAAATGGAATGTGAGAACGTGAGAATGGGGTGCGTATTTTGGACAAAAGGACCCAAACTAAGAATGAGGATTGGCGAAACTTACCGACACAAGCAGTACTTTTGGGATTACACTTAAGAAACCCTTGTCGTAGTTGACTTTTGTTAAGTCACAAAAGGGAAAACCTGCTTCCGAGATTGCGAATACTAGCACAGATCGCACTAAAATTGTGCTAAATCTAGGACTGTCTAGTTCTAGGGTTCCTATAAATTAGCTTTATATAGACCATGCACATGTTGAAGTTGGTTATGTTTCGCAAAAAAGGGTCCAATTTTACACGTGGTTACAGATGTCCATGGAGAATTTTCCTGATGTCCAAATGGGTGAGCACACACTGAAGACCAATCCTGTACTTTTAATGCAGCTGGCCTAGACACTTCCTCCAGTAACTTTGCAATGTTCTGCGTACTAACTGTAGCCTGATGTTTGCTTTAGCTGTTCAGTGCAGGTTGCATATTGAAAGATTTAGAATCATTTCGAAAGAGGCATCATGTTTTCGAAGGCTGTTTGACTGTACTACTTGACCAACAAAGGGTGTGGGTCATTCAAATTACATTTTTGAATACGATTTTTGAGGTCATATGCACCCTATAATTTCTCTGTCAAAATATTTTGACCACAAGCAAAAAATAAGGGTGAGCATTAATTTTCCCATTAACGTTAATGCTTCATAAGAAAACAATTTTATTGCACAAATCATATCATAATTAATGTCATTATCAAAACCATCAACTTTTTGAGACGGTTTGGTGGTAGGCTGCATAACAAGCTTGATCTCTTGCTCCACCATTGCTACTAACTTTACAACATTGTTTTGATTCCATCATTTGAAAACGGCGCCTTTCCTTTTTTAGCTTCACTGTGAATGACTTATCATCAAGCTCATTAAAAATGGCTTCGACTGTCTGAGTTGTGAGGGTTTCAAAGGACCCACATTCCAGAGCAGTTCGTCATAAACGTTGAAAAATTATTCTTAGTAGATATTAGAAGACTTCATTCTCTAGAACCCCAATCTGCAGAGTATGATAGCAGTTGATGAGATTTTGCTCAAGTCGAACAAAATTTTACCTTGTACACTACCTGCACTTCCATTTATAAATTTCACGACATGACAACATTTTTTTAATACATTTACACCAGTGGGGACATTTTTCAAACGGAGGGAGGGGATTTTGATATCACACCCTGTAGACTCACTAGTAAAAAGTAATCACCACTAATTTGACACTGTTCACATTGACAAAGTTACATTGCTTTCTATGTGATATCAAAATAGTCCTTACGAGTACCATCCTCTCCTCGAGATAGCTCTTGAGTAGACCCAAACAACTATGGAAGTTCTTGGTTTTGCCGGCTACTCCAGGGGAAAGCATTATGCCAACTTGGACTGTCCCCCAAGAATTAAGTAGCCATTCCATTATTACACCCAACTAGATTCCTGATTAAGTGGTTTCATACTTACATATGAATAATGAAACTGGTTTTAAATGTGCATTCCATTGTCGGAATAACTGCTTCTCTTACAAAATGGGCCTAAATTTAGCTCTTGACAGCATTTTTGGTCACAATTCTGCATGAGGATTAGCAAATTAAGCTAGGAGAATATAGATCTGATCAGACTTCTGAAAAATTTGACGGCGAACGGCCATCAGTTAGGTGTCGTAGCCCATATCATACGGCGTATTTCACAAGTTTCGAACTCAACTGAATTTAGTTTAGAAATGTTTTATAGTGAAATATCAGCGTTGAACGCCGTAGTTTATGTCGCATTCAGTTACTGTGCACTGCATACTTTGAGAAATTCATTTTCTGTGGCGATTTGGCGCATTTTTGATCATACTGCAATTGCTCTATAACTATACGACTGCGAAAATATTTTTGGGCAAAGTTGGGAAATTTTGGAAGAGTAAATTTCGGACAAAGGTTGACCAAATTTTTCATTGATGAAATCTATGTACGCCCAGTTGTTAATTCTATGATTGCAATTTGACTCTTGAGAAACTCTTAAGGAACTCTGACAACTAAAATTTTGGAAATGATAAGAAGTGTTCTGCATTGAACTTGCTAAAAATACATGGCTTGTTATAAATAAATACTTATTGACTCTAGCTAATTTCTGAACTGAAATCACTTTTCTAGATTAAAACTATCAAAATACAGTGAAATGGAAAAATGACTCAATTTCGCTCTTACGTCATAGTTTTATTACCTTTTTTATAGGTGCAGAAGTGACTTCAAACTGAAGTTCAATTTCTGTCTCTTCATCAATTGTATCATATCAATGAAATTGTGCATACAATTGCGAAGCCAAGGATACACAGGCGGCTCTTCAATGGGGCTTCCTGAATACACCTCCCTCCATTTATTTTGAAGGATATTTCTTTAGCCTCTCATTCTTAGAATGTTTTCTTCAAAATTCTTTTGCAGCCATTCACTTTAGATCTAAGGACTGGAAATTAATTTTTAGTTTGTTTGGAACCCAATCTCATGCACATCCATTAGCTTCGGCTTGTTTCTTGCTCACTCAATATCATTTGTTTTAGTAAGAAAGCACTGCACATACCTAGCATGTGTAAAAACGTATGGCATGATAAATTTTCGGACAACTCTTAATTTCGTAAAGATGCATGCTGGACAAATCTTTGCTCGAAAATATATCTCACCGAAAAATTTTTTCTTAATGTGCAATTTTATTTGACATACGGTGTCTGATTGAAAAATGTAATCTAGTCGTATTCCCTGATTAAATTCGTCCAAATCTGCCCTATTAAATCATTAAGTGGGCTGTAATACAAGATTTGTATTTAATCAAGTCAAACGCCTTATTTTACCTGTGCCGAATATAACACAATTGAGTTCAACACATGTGAAATACACCGTATGACCTGGGCCTTAGATAGGATCACTGACTTATTTTAGTTGAACTTAGATCAAACAGACACCGTAGGGCCTTCGCTAAAAACTTTCAACGCTCTCAGTATTTACTGAAATGAAGTGATTTATCGTTCCAATCTTTAGACTTAATGATCAATAGATAATTGACAGAAGTTCCATCGATTTACAAGTTGCTTTCCCTAGCAGCTAGGATATTTCCACAGTAACTGGGTATTCCATAGTTATTTCTGAAATGAAACAACGTGAGCCTGAATTGGAGCTCACTGAAAAGTACATTTTGTCTTCTTTTCACTGAATTAAATTTTGATGGCACTTGCCCCAACACACATAAAATATCTCAAATCCAAAAATTGTTGTACCTCCGACAGATTTTCACAGCAAAACATTTCGATATTGGCATAGCCTAAATGTCCACAGAATCACCTGAATTCTAATTTGAGCTATCAAAACAAGACAAGACTAAGTCAAGACATTAACAAAGATCCGTGCCGCACTTTTGTGTTGTCATGGTACACAAGCTACATTGAGCGTACCTCCGACAAGTATTTAACAAAAATACCGGCTTGGTGTGATGAGGCAAGTGATCAAATGCAGTGAGTAGACTTCCTCGTTCCAAAAGTTAATTGCATGTACCAGATAAAAAAATATCTTTTAAATTGCCACAGTTGCCGCAGGTACCTTAGTTTTAGTCATGGCTCCACCTGCGCGTAAGAACAAAGATTATTGCAAAAAGTATCGTGAGAAGCACCTTGATGCATATAGGAGCCGTGATGAATTGCGAAAGAGACTAAAATATCAGGAAATGAGGAATGACCATCTAGAAACCTACAGATTAAAACGCGCAGCCGAAGCTGAATGACTGAAGTTGTACAGACAAAGGAAGAAAGCGGAATCAGCGGCCATTCCTGTGCCGGCATCAAGTGAAATACCTCATGGAACTTTTCACTTTTCATCGCAACAAAGCCGGTCCCGGGGCTTGATTCGGGCTGAACGGGCGCTTCCACAAAGCCCAAACAATGCCAAGAAGTGGTTGCCAACCTGGCGAAAAAGTTTTAACTGCGTATTCTCCCTCAAAAGAAAAATCTTTGTCGAGGAAAAGGTGTTCTGTCAATTGACCAGATAAAATGGCTTGTTGATTTCTTGGACCGTCCTGAGAAGGCGTATTTAATACCTTGGTCGCCAAGATACTGTTTTACGTGGACAAGGTTGGTGACCAAAAACAGTATGAGCCAAAACGTTACATGCTCTGGTCGTTGAGAGACGTAATGGACATCGCGAACGGATGTCCCGACATCCTACCACTGGCCACCTTGGTGAAAACTGGAGATAACTTCAAGTCACAATTTGACAAAGCTCTGAAATTTTGTCAATTATCCGAATTTTTCAAAAGTAGAAAGCAATATGCCTACACTTCACACTCTCCACATCACATTTGCCAGTACGATATTCGTGAGAATGCTGCACTCCTTGCATCTGCAATAAATCGAATCCTGAAGTCTGGATTCGTAGAGACCCCAGACCCTCATGGTATTGTGGAAAAGCATTGCTGCGATTTGTAAAACCTCAGGTGCATGATAGGACATTGCAGTGACTGCCCTCCAATTGATCTTACCACTTCAAACTTCAAGCGTATTCCTAACGTGTGCAATGGAGAAGCGGATGTCACCAGTGATAGTTCTTCCTCTGAGAGTTCCTTTCAGATTTCATGTAACCAATAGGGAAAAGAAGGAACTTGTGTCTTGAAACGGACTGTCTCCATTGACGTTGCAGACGTCAAATTGTTCCTCCTGTCAAAAATGGAGAATCTTTTAAATACCTTAGCCACTTCTTTGATTTTGACTTGAGTAATGAAATGCATAAGTCACAACTACTTTCTCTCTTCTCCACGTTCATGAAAAGAATCGACGAATTGCCTCTGCATCCAAAAACTAAACTGTTAGTTTACCACAGATATGTACTGTCCAAAGTGTCATGGCATTCTACTGTTGTAGATTTACCTAAAACTTGGGTCTCAGATAATCTTGACAATCTTGTATCCAAATTTATTCGCCGATGGCTTGACCTTCCTGTCAGTGCAACATTGACAAGTTTAGTCCTTACTAAAAATCAATTTGGTCTAAATCTTAAACTGCCTTCTGTCAAATACACTCAGTGCCAAAATGTCTCTCGTAATATACCTCGATCTTCCCCTAATGTTAATGTTCAGACCTTGTGGAAAAATACTAGTAATGGAACAAATCTGCAAGATAACATATATCGCAACACCAGAGGCACTGAAAGCAGTTAAATTGGATTGCAAAGAGCGTTTGCTACACAATTTGCCATCTCAAGGTGCTTTACATTCATTCCTGTTGGATCATTCACTCAACAAACAGCATGGAATTTGGTCTCTAGTACAGCGTAATCTACCAACAAACATCTTCAACTTTACAATAAAATACCTCAGTAGCACTCTGCCTACTAGCAAAAATCTTAATCTATGGAGGTTGAACCAATCGTCTGACTGCGTGAAACTTTACTTCATGTTGTAGCAGGCAGCAAAGTTTACCTTGAACAAGGTCGGTACACTTGGCGTCACAACTCTGTACTTAATTTTCTAGCCTTATCCTTGAAAGTACTTGAAGGATCTTCAATGTATGCGGACATTCCAGGTTTCCCTTTACCCTCAATCAAAACCGGAAATGGTTTACGTCCTGGCCTACTTCTACATACCAAGGACAGCTGTCTTTATATTTTAGAACTCACGATTAATTTTGAGACAAATCTAAACAGCAATGAAGAACGGAAGCACTTGAAATACTCACAATTAGTCTCAGATCATAGAAGTCAGTACAAGTCTGTCCCTTTTGTAAATCTCACCATGAGCTCTCTTGGGACTTACGCAAACTCTTGTCTTTCGCTTCTTGAAATGTGACTCCCTCTCTATTGATAACTACCACAAACTTATTTCTAAGTTATCTACACTTTCAATCCGTACGACCTATTACATCTTCTGCTGCAGAAATAAACCATGGAATAACCCTGATCTATTTTAATTTTATTGTTCCTTTTAATTTCTTACTTTTTTATTATAATTATTGTTGTTTGTTTTGTTTCGTATATAACACTTGCTATTTACGATATTTTCATGTATTGTAGCCCAGGCTAGCCAATTACAAATTACCTTGTAATAGTGAGATTTGTAATTGCAGTTTAATTGAATGAAATATGACTGTTCTTACATTTATTTGTCAATTCAGGTCAGTTGAAGTGGCAGCACACATGGTACCTATGTGGAACAGTCCTTTAAAATACAGAATAATTTAATAAATAAATAAAATTAGATAAATTTGCAATTTACTTGTTTAGTATATTGTATGCATGTTTAGTATATTCTTGAAGCTGTATATTTTTACAATGCTTCGTTCTTCAGATGGTAAATTATTCATTGTCAAAAGACCACGATACCTGATAGAATTTCTTCCGTAATCTGACTTTGTTCTTGGCAGTTCAAAACTTTTAAAGGCTCTCGTCTTACTGGTTGTCTTCGTAAATATACCTTTAAAGTATGTGGGATAGTCCCCATAAAAAATTTCATCCATAACTGATGCTACCTTTCTTTTTTAAATGCAGCTGAGTGGTTTGCCACTTTGCTTTCTCATGTGCGTTATCAGTTGAAAACAAGCCATAAATGAGTAGGGCAGTCCGTCTGTGAACAGCTTCTAGCTGCTCAAATTTGGATTTGCTAACTGTTCGCCACCAAGCAATGCAATAACTGACGCCTGCAATTACTGATTTAAAATAGATTTCTTCCAGAACTTTTCTTCCCAAGAACCGCATCCTCGTTAGAATAATTTCCATTATATTTTTGAACAACGTTCTTAAATTTGCATTTGCGTTCACAGGTACTTTTTGCAAGTGAATGAATTAGATCCCGTGTGTTGTGATTCAAATTGCATTTCGGTAGTTTCATACCTTTAGAATGTTAAGTAAAACCATATATTTACACACATAAACATTTACATTAGTTAATCCTCAGAATTTTCGTTGTTCCTCTGCAACCTCCTTAGTGAGAGGATTAAGAGATCCTCTCCGACTTCGCTAAAGTACTGGCTAATCAATTCTGCTTTTAATTTGTCATTGGACTGAATTTTTCCTTCATTATCAGATATTGGCCCAATCTTATATGATAATTTCTTCCCTTGGACTCTTTTGACAGTTGACCAGAAATGATTAGAGTTTGTTGCTTTTGCAAATTCTCCTTTCCTGTACTTGGCTTCAGCTTTCCTAAATTCTTTCTTTACTAAGTTTCTGGCTTTATTATACCTTTCATGATTGAGCTCATTTTAGTCTTTTTGCCAAACCTTTAATAATCTATACCTTTTATTTAGGAGTTTCCTTCAATCAGTTTTCATCCATGGTAGGGAATCTCTTCTAACCATTGCCTTTATTGTTCCCACATATTCATTCATCACACTTTTGTACAATAACTCTCACGAGTCCAGTTTATCATCAGCCTCATCAAATACAGAACAAATCCATCATGGCATATTTTCAAGTGTATTACGTATAGCTCTCAAGTTTGTATTTCTATAAATTTTTACTTCCTTCAACTATGGCCTTTTCCTTTTACCCTTTAAGTGTATCACTGCATATACTAACTTATGATCTGAAACTCCTAGGTCTATGCTCCCTCCTTTTTCAATCGTTGACTCTGCTGACGTAATAATGACATCTATTAATGCTACCGTTGTTTCTGTAATACTGATTGGCTCTTTTATTACATTGCCTAGTCCGTATTTATTCATTGGTCTTTCTAGCTTCTTGCCTTGCAGTCCTAGCTCTGATAAGATATTTCTTTTAAGTGATCTGAATTTAAATCACCTATTATCCATATATTTGTGCATTTTGTCATATCTTAAACAAAACTTGATTAATACATCATAAAAATTGACTTGATCTGGTGACCTATAAGGAACGCATGACAAGACTCTTTGTGAATTCAAAATTAATTCAAACCAGATGGTCTCCAACACTTCACTAACTTGGTATCTTTTTGGTACTATCTCTAAATCTTCACAGTAGTATACTGCACAACCCCCTCCTCCTTTGTGCAGTCTGTCTTCTCTCAGAATACCATATCCTTTGATGGAAATCTCTTCACTTTTAAGTTTAGGTTCTAGTTGCGTCTCTGTTAGCCCAAGTACACCTATATCACTGTTTTCAAAAAGTAGCTTTATTTCATTTAGTTTGCCCAAAAGGCCACAACAGTTTATGTGAGCAATTTTCAAGCAACCCTTTCTACTTTTAAGTTCACCATTCAGAACATCATAAGAGGAAGATCCATCAGAAGTAACAGACAAGTCATGATCACCTGATCATAGAGCCAACTAAGAGCAGTAGTCTTCATATCACGTCTATTCGCATCTGGCTATAAATTCTAGATCATCTTTCGGTTGTTACCCGACGTTTCATACCCTGACAAATATCGGACGAAAAAGCTTTTCAGTATGTTAAGAAACCTAGTTAGAGTTTTGCTTCTAAATCTCGTAGACATTCGGAGAAGTCGACGAAGAGAAAGACTACTCTTTTGAGCGGTTAACTATCTTCATGTTCTCAGTTTGAGTTAAATTATATCACCAACGTCTTCTTCCTCGTCTTCTGGCTTTAGTTACAACTACTTTGGATTGCCAGTGCGGACTTCTCGTCTCCACATCTTTCTCTCTCTTGCCTCCTCCTCTTTAATCCCTAATACCTACATATCATTCCTTGCACAATCTCTCCATCTCCATTTTATCACCTTTGTCCAATCACAGTCACTTCCACTCTCTTTCCAACATGGCTTTCCTCTCTCCTCAAAAAGTGTCCCAATCAACGTTAACTGATTTCTCTTACTTTTTCTGTAAATTTTCCCCAGTTACTCCTGCCGGAACCTGTTCATTTGTCTTTAGCTTCAGACCAACTGACCATCGCAGCATCTTCACCTCAGCTACCTGAATCTTTTTCTCCTGACTTCTGGTGACCAGTACACATTCCATACCATACATCATCACAGGTCTTACCATTGTCAGATACATTTGCCCTTTCAACCTTTCTGACACTCTCTTTTTGCACATAATTCCCTATAGATTCTGACTTTAAGAATCGCAGTCTTGCTATAAATTATAAGATGGGGACGACGACAATGGTGACGACAAGAAAAGACATTTCAATCCATTTTCATATGGTCACAAGGGCATAAATCTATATTACTAAAACCTGAAAAATAGCAAGAAAACCGTTAATTTTATCAATTCTCAACGGTCTTGTCGCTATGAACGGTTTTTTGCTATCTTCAGACCTCAGTAATACTGATTTATGCCCTAGCCATCATACGAAAATGGAGTAAATTGTCTTTTTTTGTCATCCTCATCGCACTAGGATTCCTTTTATTTTCTTCTGTTCTCCCCAACCAGCCTGAATCCTCCTTCCCATTTTCCTATCGGACCGTTGCATTGAGCCTAAATATTTAAATTCATGATCTCTTTCCACTATTATCCCCTTGCATGCTCACTCCAGCTCCTCTATCGTGACCTGTCTCAACTGTACCAAGCTTAAGATACTCCGTTGTTTTCCTTCTTACTCTCATGCCTCTCATTTCCATTGCATCCTCCATATCTCCAGCATTTGTTTAACCTCTTCTTCGGTCTCTACTTTAATCACAATATCATCTGCAAAAACCATATCCTATGGTGCCTCTCTCTGCATTTCCTTAGTGAAACAATCCATTATTATAATAAAAGAGAGTGGGCTCTTATTAAACTACTAACTGACTTCTAATTGTACTCGCAAATATCTACCTAACAAGGGTTACGGTTACGTGAAAACCACGTGCATTTCCATATTTGGTTAGCTAACTGAGAGTTTTCTATGTCAATTCAAATTAACCTATAGATTTTAGCTTAAACAGTGTTTAATGCCAACAAACATTTTTCTTTTACAAATAAATAGTTGAATCAACCTTCGAATATCATCTTGAAGTTGAGGAATACACGTCAATACCAACTGAATACAAAAGAAAGAAACACGTCATAAATGTCTCAGCTAGTTTTCCTACAATCAGTGAACATAAATGTTAAGCAAGCGATGCGACGCAGCAAGTAAATGGAAATCTCCGACACAGTATACGTAGATAATGTTCCCGCTGTTTGGAGCTATAGTAAAGATCTGTATTACCAACCATAAGCGTAGGAGGTGGGTGTGCAATGGGGAGGGCTGCAGCTCCCCCAGTTGGGCAGAAATCCATTTCATTCGGGCAATTTCTTGTTATAGAAATACAATTTTTCCACAACATTTCTGTTGTTCAATCCGTCTGGACACCAATTAATTGGGGCAACAGATGTGTGATTCGGCAGACAGTTCTTAGCGCCCCTAAATGTAAAGCCCCTCTACGCCCATGATACTAATAAACTATTCAAATATCATTTTCCCATCCAGCAACTCACATTGTGTATCCTAAAAACGTCTGGGCTTTTATAACAATAGTGCCTTTTAGTGGAGCTACTGGTGTTATTTCTTCTAAAACAGACCAATTTATTCGTCTTGTTGTCCATGATATTCTCAGTAATCTCTGCTAGCACCGCATTTCAAAGGCATCGATCTTCCTTCTCTCACTTTTCTCAATTGTCCAGCTTTCACAAGCATACATCAGCGCAGGGAATACTAATACTTTCACTAAGCGCACTTTCGTATGCATTGATATCTTCTTATCTTTCGTGACTTCACGAAGACCTGTCATCACCGCTTTACCTATGGCAATTCCTTTCAGGATTTCTGACGTCCAACTGCCATCTCTGTCAATTAGCACTACGAAATGTAAAGCTGTCTACACCTTCAAATGTTTCGTTTGCAGCTATGGATTCTTCCAACTCACTACGTATGAGTTTCTACCTCTCGTCTTGGTATCCATAGTCTTAAGTATCATTAAAACTATTGTTTTGCTGATCCCAAATCTTTGTCCCAAATTCTCATGGGGTAGGTTTACAGGTAGTTTTGTGAAGATTATTCCGAAGGTATCCTCGTGGACAACAGCATGAAATGATGGTAACACAGAAGAAACGTGCATAAACAAGCACGAGAAGCAATGGCTTATATACCAGTATAAAACTGAAGCTTGTTGTTTGTATCAAGAGACTCATTGCCAAACTGTAATGGATGCAATTCTTCTGCAAGTAATTCTTTCTCTAATCTCAAACTCTGTATATATGTATTATTACACATTTCAAACATTTTTTCTCTGCTTCCAGGGTTCCTACCTCCACTCTCTTCAATCCTTATTCATGTCAAGTCAAGAAAATTTGAAGCTCCTTGATCGTCATATTTCTCATAACCAATTTTTAGAGTTGGAAACACCTGAAATTAGAGAAACATGTGGAAAAGTAAGTTTTTCAGCATAGGTGCATAATGCACAGCTTTCTCATATTGGTTTTCGAGGGCACCTTAGACCGATTAGGCCATTCTAGAACGACTGTTTCATAAATAGATATATATTTCAAAATACATACCATGTCATGACCAAACATTTACTCACCGCTTACAGAATGCTTTCCACAAACTCTACTGTCACTACCCGGAAAAGGGTGCTTTTTGTAGCAAATTTCCACCCTCCATACTCCCCTTCTGTTAGGCTTCGATTCTTACGTTTAACGGTTATCACAGCCAATTACAAAGCAACTGTTTGCCATAATGACGCGGTATCATTGAGCAATATATATAAAAAATTAAAAAACAGTTTTACTGCAAATTCAGCGCAACGAGCGATGAATCATGATAAGAGAACGTGCGTTTGCAATACAGAGCTAATGGCGAATGTTGTGCTTTTGATAAGGGACAGATAGTGTGATGTCAGCTAAAACAAGCGAATTGCATAGTTACGGCGGACCGAGTGGGAACCACTAGTCGACCCCTCTGATTTCTGTGTCCGATCTCCAGGTGTGATCCTAAACATCTACCGGCGGTAGTGTGCATCAGTCACGTTAGAGGATGGCAATAGTCAGGAGGTGCACAATCTGCAAAGATTCACAACATCACACTTTGAAAAGTCTTCGATTGCTGTTACGATATACTGCAATTATCATCTCGATCGATCCTGAGGTTAGGAATGTACCATCCATTGCTATGTTTAAAACTAAGCTTCTATCAATAATTCGTCCGCCTGCAAAGTCCATCTTTGGAATGATCCAATAGGTTTGTCATATCTTTCTCAAATAAGAGTTGGTCTCAGGAAATTAAGTTTTCATAAATTTAAGCACAATTTTAAGGACACCATAAATCCAATGTGTCCCACAAATGATGGTATCGAGGATACGGAGCACTTTTTGCTGCTTTGCCCTTCGTTTGACAATCAACGACAGCATCTTCTCGCTGGCATATCTGTAGCAGTACGACCATTTGTTCAACTTAACATTCTTTCAAACAATGGCCTAATGAATCTTCTATTATATGGAGGTGAAGACCTTCCAAGTGACATTAACAAACGTGTTCTTGAGTGTACTCTAAATTTTATTCGTGAAACTGGTCGGTTTAACTAAGTTAGTTTCAAACCCTTGTACACCAGTCCCCCTATATTCTTTTTTCCCATTTAAATTGTAGATTTGCTCCATATTGGGTGCCGAGATCATCGGGCAAACTTTTTTTTTGTCTTATAAATGTTGAACTTTTCAGATTACGTTTTTGACCACAAGAGAGATCGATCTGATTTGCTCTAGGCTAGCCCGGCAAACAATATGGAACAATTCTAAGTATTTTTTAGCTAAAGAAATTTGTGTGTATTTAAACGTATTTTTGTAGCTGTGTTTTAATTTTTTGTCATGTTACCTGTTATTCATGTTAATGGCCACGGAGTTGTCATGACATCTTGCACTTCATGGTATCGTTCTTGTAGTATTGTGAAGTAAACTGTATGTACTATAGTACGTAGCATGTAATTGTAGTAAATTTTCAAAATGAATAGAAAAAAAATAATCATCTGGGAAAAGCCACGTTTTATATGAATATTAGAAGACATCTGGTACTGGCCTCTGGACCAAAGGTTCTCAAAATACATTTCAAGATATTATGAAAATGCTGGCACAAGTGAGCTATCTGAGGCTTATTGCCCGATATAAAATTGACAGTCTTACTTATTGTAGCTTATAACGTAAAACAATTTTGTTGTTAAAGTGGCAGTTCTTTGTCATATGATGATTTATGGCTTACTATTATGACTGTCAATATTTTTACTTATACGGGGTAGAATCATCCATTCTTCTATTATTGTACTACCGCAGAAACTAGTGTTCAGGGTAAAAAGTTATTTTAATTCTATTCAAGAGATATTTTTCTTGTTTTATCATAAACCCAAAGTAGCCACCGTTGTCAATGATGCTTATCGGACCACAACTTGCCGTGCCTTGTTTTCCTTCTGCAATATTTCTGTTTCTTGCTCCTCCCCACTCTTTTACCTGATTGATGTTAGGTTTTCTGGAAATATTCCGAAACAACATTGATTTTTTCAGCAATCAGCAGGGTCACTGGACGTGAAGAAGGAAGAAGGGGTAGCAAATTTGTAGCGAAGCTGAGATTGATAGTTGAAGTAAAGTTATTGCTTAGACATCAGAAAAGCACACAAAGAGACATGAAGTGTAATAGGTATTACTTTTAAAGGTGAATATTTTATCTGTAGAGACAATTGCAGACAAGAATTGGCGGGGTCACTTCTTTCCCCCTTCTGTTTCTTTAGAATAGGGCAAGAAGAGGAGATCTCCACACAGCCCCTCTTCTAGTATATATGAATGCAAGATCTTGATGTAAATATTTGCTTTTGGAGAATCTCCTGTACCATTTTGCGCTAAACTCGTTTATGCCCAAGTGACCTATGAAGCGTCAGTTAGTTTCCTCTTCCTATGCTGGTTAATTGGTTAGGAATTTCAACTTTAAACTGCCTTGGAAAATTTTTCCTCAGACGGTGACCCGCCAGTCGATATCTAGGGCCTGATAACAGAGCCAGCCCTCTTTCGAGAAGGCGAGATCTTGGCTACCATAGCTGGCCCTGTCTACATGTAATCTCAATCTCAAAATCTGAGTATGTTTCTTATTAATGCCGAGGTTTCGGCAAAAAGTGTTTGTCTCGGGTAGGAGGACCAGCGCTCCTCAGGTAGTTTGGCTCTTATAAGTCGCCTTTAAACCTCTTGTTCTATGTTCTACGTTGTTTTCTTTCTGTATTCTCTACTGTATTTTCATACATGAATACTTAGTTATGGAGAGTAATCTGGGCCAGGAAAGAAAGTAGATGGAGTGGGCCACTGATACGATCACAACCTGGAATACCTTGCTAGTCTGCCCCTGCTTGTAATAATGAATTCTTCTTCTACTAAGAAGCATCTGCTATTTTTAGTTGTATTGTGTTCAATGTTATGCTGGCAGATTTGCTATGTATTTCCATGGCCCCTGTTTTATCGAGGTGAACTGATCATATGTCAAATGTCATTTGTAATGGTTACAGACATGAAAACAGAACTTCCAGCATTTAACTGTTCTAACCTGTTGAGCTGTCTGACACTGCCTTTTTATTAACTTTTGTCATATAATGAGAAATCTCCTCTATCTTCCGATATATTCCTCAATGCATCCATTCACCAACTGGATATACAAACTATGTGTATTCTAGCTCTTTCACAATGTTACCAAGGGATTGGATCCAAATGGGTCCACTCCTAAAAACAGTTATAGCAGGTATTACATCTACGTTATCATTTACGGATCAGTGCATCTTTTCTGAAGATGATATCGTATTTCTGTACAAACGCTATAAACGTTCATCCACCTGGCTCGGCACCGTGTAAGCAGTGAGGAATAAAACGATTTGCAATCTATAACTTTGGCACAAGCTATTCATTCTAGAGTCAGTTCTGGCTCATCTGAAAGTTTGGAATATTAGGATTGCATAGGAAATAAATTGAAATGGAGTGCAGATGTATATCACTCTTTCCTCATAAAGATATAGCGAATAATCCCATTTATTTTAGAAATTTAATGATTTGTCTGGTCATTTTCCTTTCTCCCTTATTAGTACCACCGGCGAATGTGCTGGTGAAAAGAAGTCAATGTGGCATTATGAAGATATTTTGTACCACACCATAAAGAATGCAATCGGAAGGGAGGAATTGAAATGAATGCGATAAACAAATGAACCTATATGATTCGTCAACTTAAGTTATTGTTCACTTGCTCTTCTGCCGAAATTGATACTACACAACGAAACCCCCATCCTAGCTAAGTTATTTCAGCGATTTATTGGCGTTGCTTACACAACCGATTACATCTATATAAAACTTCACTGAAAGCAATTTTGATGGATTTTGAAACTATAGCAACAATGTCTTCAATTCGTAGCAGCTTTATTACAACCTTGATGTCCCAATAGCTTACATTCAGGTTTATCACATTTGAGTGGGAAATAAAACTTCATTCTAGTATTAACTCTTAGGTTCCTAATAGGCATCTTCATCCGTTCATGTTTTTAGAAAGAAATTTTCATCCCCCCTCCACTCTTATTAGGACCCACCTGCTTATTAACTTGTAATGCATTCATGGACATGCCTGAAGAAAGTTAAGTTGCTGAGTTTGAATTTCCTTCAACAAAATGTGTAGGCATTACTTAAGTTTTACAAATGTTGCAATCATAGCCAAATATTGACTAAGCATTATTAGCAGAGGTTTTATGATGGTTTTGTATGAAAACAAACTTCTAACT
Source organism: Mastigias papua (assembly GCA_964019165.1). NCBI lineage: Eukaryota > Metazoa > Cnidaria > Scyphozoa > Rhizostomeae > Mastigiidae > Mastigias > Mastigias papua. The sequence continues at coordinate 6,785,028 of OZ025287.1, read as the reverse complement.
TCTCCATTTATTCTTACCCTTCCCAGTTTATTTTACATTGAGAATTGTTCGGCCCTCAGCTTATTTGGGACCTGAGAATATAAGTCAAAGAAGTCTTCTGCGCATCCAGAGTTTCAAAGCTGTCGTTTCCTAAACTTTAAAAAAGTATAGTGTTATTAAAAATAAAGATTTTGAGATTAGAGAATTTCTCAAAAAAAGTATTCTGCATTAGTACTCATATTCGACACCGGATTAATAATCTGAAATATTATAAGTCAATCTTCGAAACTTGCATCAGTAACAGTTATGTTATCTCAAAATTTATCCAAAGTATGGCTGTGTTGTGACGCCGAGCCCATTCAAGTTTTGCCATAAGTGCCATTTCACAGCTAATCATTTTAGGATAAGCTAGAACTTGCAAGAAACGTAGGCTAAAAAAAACCATTGTTTTGACAACACTGAGCACTAAAGCTAGGAAGATGTTGACCAGTTGTGTTGAATAGGCCTTGAAGTTTATAGAAGATCTCACAGTTCTATGTTAATTATTCAAGTAAACGTGACATACCATTCTGCGAATGATCTTGAATGTCAAACGGGCTTAGTAGCTTAGAAACTGCTAAAAACTTATAATATTCTGTGAAGGAGAACAATGACAATTGCACATATAACATTTTACAACAATGAATGAATAGGAAAACGTTTAGAACAGAAAGCCATATTTTGAAGTGTGCCCTCAGGCAATCTAAAATGGGAGCTATAAAGACACTGCAAATATACATCGACACTCCATTAAACGCACATAGAAACACCTGCCAAAATTCAGTCGCTGCTTCGCAGCGAACCTTTCTCCCGTTCGAAAGATAGCTTTTCAAATGCGTGGAAATTTTGCAACCTTCAAAAGTACTTTAAAGATATTTCAATTGTATTCATTGCTCTTATGATCATAACTGACAGACGTTCTGCTCTACAGCAAAATAATTAGACTTCAAGGCTGTTTTCGAGGGCTCTTTTGACAGTCAAATGCAAAGGCAACAGAAGCTAGAGCATTTAATGTTAATCCAGAAATTTCTTTTGTGAATGAATAAGTGCTTTCGCAATATAGCAAATTTGGCATGAAAGCCTTGACATAGATTGTCTCAGGTTTAAGATGAAAAGTTTGGACCTCAAAACAAACTGTTAAATACTATTGACGAAAATTTACATTGACGAGGTATTTGTTGGTTCTCTTTAGTGGATATAACACTGTTGCCGCACAGGGGCAATTGCCACAAATTCAGAATAAATGTGGTGTATTTTTGAAAATTCTCCTAGTTCTAAACACTTCAAAATATTTGGGTTGTGACAACCCCTACATCCTTTATTAGCTACGCAGCTACTGTCACAAAATTCCATTGTCAGGCAGTATGCTGAATGCTTCAGAGCAAGCGGCTGCAAGATCCTTTGCAAGGCTGTTGTTGTGCACTCTTTCATAAACATGAGCACTAAGCAAAATTATCAAAAGAGAGTTATAAAGTATCTGAAACAAGATATAATTTTCTGTCCTGCTAGCAAATTAGCTCTAATGCTTTTCTACTGTGAAGTGAATTATCTCTGTAAATAATTAATGCCGAGTCAATGTTATTTATCGACATAAAAGGCCTGCGCCAGTATCAGTGTAGTTTATCAATCGAAGACTGTAGACATTGAGCAAACTCAAGAAACAGCCATTTTACAGAATTTCAAAAGCTTCTGCTTTAAAGACGTTGAGAGATGATAGCAGCCTAGAGCACGAATACCAACTAAGGCTCAAGATATGCTAACAAAAGTGTATTGAAGAAAAAGCTCACCTTCACAAGCTCTCACTCAGGTGAGTATTGGTTACAAAGATATAACATTTTAGCATCTATACAGTTGAATTCACTTTAATGTTATGCTATTCCACGCTCCATATTGTTGAACGCTGCCTTAACTAGATCTGCTGAAAGCCTCCTTACTTGTTGAATATCTGAGAGTGGCATAGGAAAAATTTTATCCTAATTAGAATTTAAGATTGGTAAACGATTGGAGTCGAATTTATTCAAGGGAGACTATCAGCTTCTCTATGCTAGATTGAATGCATTACAATGCAGCAGGTGTACAGGTTTGTATCATTCTCGTAGATTTGAATCACAGGAGTCGAAAACCTCTCAATTATGTCAACAATGTTAAATTTTTAAGAGAAAGAGATACGTAAAATATATAGAAAAGTGAAAAGCTTAAAGTTTTAGCACAATTTAGCCAACGTTTTAAGCAGAAATGAATACGACCATTAACATAGTTTTTATAGCGGCGCGGTAGAGTAGCAAAGGGACAGAGCTGCGGATCCAACTAATTGAATCTTTATGAGGTTGAATGTTGCATTGGTTGAGAACAATTGCTGTAAGCTAAAGGCCATTTCAGTTGTTTATTCCTGAGAGTTATTTAAATCAATGATCTGGTAGAATCGAGTGCTCAAATTTTAGACTCACGTCATCTGATTTTCTATCATAAAAATTAAACCTGAAATATCAAATTGATCCAAACCGACTATCTCTTCACATGATAACTAACTAACAAAGCAACTAACTAACTAACTAACTAACTAACTAACTAAATAAATAAATACCTAACTAACTAGCCAATAAATGATTAACTAGTAAATTGAATACCACGCAGATGAAAATAACTAGCTAGCTAGCCAAATGTCAACTAACTTGACAGCTAAATTGTATTCCAGAATGAGGCAGATTCATTAATTCTCAGTTTTTCCTTGGAGTAGAAAATTCCTGGTAATTACTTCAGTTCTTCATGCGACATTCATAGGCTGGCAATCGGTGTCTAGTTGTTTGCAGAACCTCACAGAATGGTCCAGTTTATCACTAATTAAGACGATGAGTGTCTAATTGTATCGATGAGTGTCTAATTGTATCTATCTTTTGTATCGATTCTATTTCTAGCTTACAATATACATATATGTACAAGTACACTAATCTAAATCGATATGTAATCGTACACTAAGAATTTCAACGGCTTCATTGGAAATGCCAAATTTAGATTCTATTAAACTGAAGGATATTTAGTAACGTCTCCTTACCTACCAAAGCGTAGCTATTCATTCCAAAGCTGATTTACACAATTATCCACTGACAGTTGAGTGGCTCTCACAGAGCATGAATGGATGGCCAAAAATGTCAACGCATTCTCATGATAGGGCTTCTAAGTAAAAGATTTATTTTGTACTCGTTTTGTCTAGCTGGTACGCTCTAATATCGTTTGGAACAGGTATCTTTTTCCTTTTTAAAGAAATTGAGCCAATGAGATTGAATAAGCAGAACTATCCTCAAGTTTATAATCTTTCATACTGTTTTGCCGAGCTGGTACGCTCTAATGTCATTGGGAATTGGTATCTTGTTTCTTTTTCATGAAATTAAATCAATGAGATGGGATAAACAGAACTATCTTTAAGTTTATAATCTCTTCATATACCTGTAATTAGCAAAATGGTAAAGTGCAACTCGTAAATTCTTGCAAACAATGGACCACAAGAACAAATAGTTCTTAAGATAAATTATTTATAGAATTTATGCTATTTTCTTGGTCTCTGCCTCCTTCAAGGTGAAGTGGTAACCTGCAGATGTGGTTAATAGCTTTTGAAAATCTCACATTCTTGCGATTACTAAAGAAAAAAGATAATATCCACCTTATTTATTTGCTGCTCTCATAAATGCCTTGTACCTCCATTGCCTGTGAAAAGCACTTCTAGAGGCATATTGGCAATATGTCGAGAACAAGTCTGGAAAGCAGACATTTTAAATATTAGAAAAAGTTTTATACGTCAGTTGGAGGATTGAGAACAAGTACTGTATTGATCTCTGAAATGTCTAGGGTAGTAGTCCAATCAACTTCTGCAGTTGTCAATGTTGCATTGAGATCAATTCGTATTGTAAATTTGATTGCGTGCTTATTTCAAAGAACAATTCTCTTCATCATTCTTGTCCATCTCTAGCGTTGGCGCCAAAGCATTTATGCCCTGACACAGGGACGGATCCAACGATAAAACTGACTGTCGCACAACATAGGAAACATTTCTGTAAAGGGCGTTGTCAAACAGTTGCCATGCCCATTTTATCAGCAGCATACGTATATCTTAAGCTGTTCACAGCATTTCCTTGTCTTTCAGTGTTCCTCTCTCAAGACACACAATAGCCTTCATCCTTCGAAATACGATACTGACCGTTGAGCTTCACTCGATTAACTTCTAATAGTCTTTTAAAATAACAGATCAAATTCATGTTTCTTCTATTTTGAGTTCTCCATCTGACTTTTCTGGATCCACAACTGGATATATTCACTGTATGCAATCCATTTCTTCTGAGGGGAGGCGTCGTCCCTGCTAACCGAGGAGCTTAAGAAAAAATGCTTTCTGATTTGCATTTTTGAAAACTATTTAGCTTTGAATTAAGAGCCAGGCAGATACTAAAATTTTAGCAGGTTATCTAAATGCTAAAATAATCAAGTTTAACATTCCTCACAAATAGAAGCCTGATCTTCCACACAAATTACTAGGTATCTCTACCATATGTCTTTTGTGCTTTTCTGCACAACCACGAAACGAAGATTTAGCATTGATACTCTAAAGCTCATTCGATAGTAGCCTTTGAATATAAAACAAAGGATTAAATAAAAGTGTATTGTCAGTGAATGTAAAAAAGTTCAAGTCACTTCTCTAAAAGAGTCTGCGTTAGGATCTCTGTTATTCAATTCTTATTATAAATGATATTTGGCTGCTTGTAATAAAGCATAGAATTTTCAATTATGTTTATGATACTACCTATGCATGACATACAGGCCTCAATACTACCATCAGCAATCGAGAGTCAGACGGATATGTCCTAGGCATAGAAAGTTTAGGAAAATGGATATTGTGATAAATATTATCCAATGATTTTTGGCAACAAAAGATATGACAGTCTTTCAGGTGACCAGGGCCGTGGCTCATGTCTGGTAGGGGGTGACAAAGCTCTTCCAATGGCATGTAAGCGGCACCCTAGAACTGTGCGTGATTTCTGGCAGCGCAGCTGAAAATCGTCAATACTCTTCTAATTTGCCGACAATATAATAAATACTTAATTGGGATATCTATGAAAGGTACAATATATACCAACAGGCCGTAATATTTACTGAAAACTCGCTTGCCTTAATGTCGATTTGCAGACATTAAGGCAGGTTTTCTCGAGAAAGCAATTTTTGTCGGTGGGGTAGAGATGTCCTACGCATCCTCATGACCGACCTTGGTGTGGATATTCCATAAATGAAGTAGTAACTGTAAAAGAAATCAAATTTAATAAAAAGCCATACATTGGTGTTCAGATGTACCGTAAATCCTTGAACTAGTTTAGTTTTACAGGATAGGTCCATCGATAGTTTGGTATTTTAATCCTATTACACAGGTAGTTTTTCTCTTTTTCTACAAGTAAAAGAAATATAAATACTAAAACGAAAAACAAACATATACTATATATTTTCTTTAGGACACTCGCAGACAGGAAAGATGTAGAGTCACTGAGTCCTCTCTACTAGTGCCAAGTACAATTTCTTCTTTATTTGCAACAAGGCACCCATACTGAGGACAAATGCAGTCACGCACACCCCCCTCCCAAACACACACACGCACACACATACACACACACACAAACACACACACACACACACACACACACATACATACACACACACACAAGTGTGTGTTCCAAACTATCAATCATTAAAATATACAGGAAAGTTCTGCAGAAGAATTTTGATAGAACTTGAATGACAGGGTTAGAAACTACAATTATCCTCCGCATGATCCAGTCAGTTTAAACAACCTAAGCTGAAACGGGGTAAAAAGTGCCTGGCTGTTGTTACCCCTACATTGCTATGCGAACCTTTTAGAGGATTTAAGAAAGGAAATTGTTACTTCTAAAATCATCCTATTAGCAAGTATGCTTCCATTAGACTTACCATACAACAACAAATAACATAGATCCTTAGTGGTCATGTTAGCCATATCAAAACCAACGTCTTATACTTGACCAAGGTGAGTTTGGCGCAAAGTACAGAACTTTGGACAGTGCAGGAGGTAATGTTCAGTGTCTTCTCTAGCTGCTCCACAAATACATGCTGGACTTAAACATTCAAAATTGTGCCTAAAATCTATGCTCATTCAGGGAGCTGAACTTGACTCGAAGCCTTGTTAATATTTTATCACCTAATATGTCGCAAATGTTGTAGACTGGGTTTTTTATAGGTATAATGATTTGCAATAAGTTTTTCTTAAAAACTGAAATGGAAGGAGACCTTATCTTATCTAATTTGTTCCTTTCATCTAGTATGTTACAAAAATAGGAATTTAAGAAACGGATCGTCCTACTCACGTTAGGTTCATAATAGCGGGTGTTTCTTACATCCAGACCTCCCTTGATACATATTTCGAAAGATATTTCAGCAAGCCAATGCCTCTTCAAGCTTTTAAAATAGCTTCTCTTATGTGACTTTTAAAATTCAGTTTAAATCAAGAACCACTCCAATGCGTATGTGTTCCAAACTTTGCGGATATGACTTCATCCCACAATTTAAGAATAGTATGTATCGTTTTTTCCAATTTACAGGAAAAAAAACTTCCTAAGTTTTATCAGCATTGAATTTCATTTTCCATTGCCAAGCCCATAAGCTACTTTAGTTAAATCCCTACTTAGGTCAATTGGAGCAAAAAAAAAATATTCGATTGGGCATTATTCGAGAGGGGGGGGCTTGTTAACAATTTAAAGTTTTAAAATGATGCTTATTCGAAGGGGCGATTTTTGAGGGAGCCAATTCGAGGATTTAAAGTAGTGGAAGAGAACTAGAACAAATGAAAGAAAAGCGGTCAATGAATCAACAGAGAAATCTGCATTTGTTACTGATGGAAACAATAGCCTCATTCCAGAATTCATGACAAGTGTTCATTTTGAAACCGTAGCAATTATAACTTAAGGGGTGATACTTTCAAATGCCAAAAGTTGGGACCACAAGATACTGTACAGAAGACATCATGCAATCTTTCATTGTTTGCTCTATCAAACGAAATAAAGATTTCTAGCACTCTGTCCGAATTCAAGTAACACAGCAAATAATGGAGCTGGAATCATTTCATATCATATCGTGTCACATCATATCATGTCATATCATATCGTGTCATATCATATCGTGTCATATCATATCATATCATATCATATCATATCATATCATATCATATCATATCATATCATATCATATCATATCATATCATATCATATCATATCATATCATATCATATCATATCATATCATATCATATCATATCATATCATATCATATCATATCATATCATATCATATCATATCATATCATATCATATCATATCATATCATATCTGATCTATCATAGTATATCAATTATATCATATCATATAGGTTTTTATCTTCAGCCAATTAGGCTTAGAGCATTCGACTCGATACGTAGAGCTTAAGATAGTGAAGCATGAAAAGAATTTTGTTGTCAGATCTTTATCTTCTGGAATCACAAGTATCACAATTGATTATGTTGATGAATACTATCTAAAACTTTATAAAGTGAGTCAGATCAACACTAGTTTTAGGCCACTGCATCACAACTTCAACGTGTGAATTCGTGTGCTGTCGTTTAATTCATGCCTTTGTTGTCATTATTATCCCTCTAACAATTGCTCGTCATTTATTACTCATGTGACTAATACTCTTCTTCATTCTCTCACAAGTTATACCACTTTTTATATGTCATTTCTAACTAACTATCAATAGTACTATAATTGTTTGGCTTGTGGCATGAGAATATACTGATCATTACAGCTGACGTGAAAATACACACAGTCTGTATATTTCAAGAATAAGCTTAACTTTTTCCAAGCTCAATCGATTATAAGAGAACAGGCACAGATGGTACTACTTTTGATCTGATTTTTGCATAAATCTATTAGTAGATGCATTGTTAAATCTCAATCCTTTGGGAATTGGCATTACCTTGCAAACTCTGAATTTCGCTCAGCAAGACTTCGCACTCAGGTTATTGAAAGATGCATTATATAGCAATGATTTGGTCAATTAGATTGAAGAGGTACACTTGTAAGTATATAGTTCAATATTCAAATTAATGGACTTCATGATACTTCATAAAATCAATCTATTACTCAGCTTTGATTCACAGTGAAATTGTTTTGCTAAATTGTCACACTGGTTATTGATAAAGCAATTAAGAGCTTTTGGTAGGAGAAGGCAGCTATCACTACCGTTATTCCCCTGACATCTCATCAGCAGAATCGTGTAAAGTATTGTTTTAGGAAAACGTGTCCGTAACTCTGAGCAGATCAATTATATTACTTCGTAAAAGCGCATTTTCTTGAGTTGCTGAGATGTACCGACATGATCAGATGTCTCTGATTGGCTCCTCTAAATTTAACAGAACATGAAAGCAAAAACTGATGGACAGCATAAAACAATACAAAAAACCAAACATTTGATTTAACTTATAAATAAACCAGCAATCGAAGAAAGTTCTCTTAACTGCTATTGTAACTAATTATTATTTCATCGGCATACACAAATAACCATTTAGAATTCAAAAGAAGAGCTGACAATGCCCTACTAAAACTCAGCATGAAGCATAAAATATTAAAATATTTCCTTAGAAGTTTAATAGATGCACTTTAATTTGCGTCAAATAAAGCATTATGCCGTCCGGTAAAAACTGTTTACGAGAATTCACCTCACTTTGCTTCATAATAATCTACACTCTAAGGTGCAACTCTGCATTGTGCGACGAATGAAATCATTATTTTGAACACTCTACCTTCTTATGGCTTCCACAACATCGCAAGTCTGCTCCTAACATGGTCAACTGTTTTCAAATAAAGCTACCAAATCTATTTTTGGTAAGATATCGCTAATTGATACGTACACATTTATATGAACAGATTGAGGTCAAATATGTATTGTAGACCATTCGAACAGTATTGAAAGCACAAACTTATGAATAGAAAAAAGCTTTAAATTTCATTCTATCAAAAGCAGACGAGTTCTCGATTCGTTCAGCCTCTCATCTCATTTGAGCAAATGCGGTAGTTTTACAATGTACCATGAATTTTAAGTTAAGCTCCCGGGGGGTTATTCACAACAAGCTTTTTAGAGGGATGACTTACGGTAGAGACGGGGCTTAATTGAGAGAAAGCTTGCTATAGTTATAAAATATCAATAATCTCAGTGGCCAGCTCATTTTTGTTAGAAATATTTATATATAAAGCTTATATATCAATAATTTTGTCAATTCCATAAATTATCAAGTCATTGAAGCATCTTCATGGCTCATATCCTATTCTGAAGTGTCACACTCAAGAGCGTTGACCTCCTTAGTCTGAAAAGAAGAATCTGTAAGATCCTGCAATCCTGTGAAACTGAGCTCTTTCGATAGAAGATGTGTTTTTAGCCAAATTGGGCCGAATAAGCAAATTTATGGTAATGCATAACGTTTTAGAGGACATCTTGTAAACTTGGGGCTTATTGGTGATTGGAAGGTTTGGGGTAGGGGCTACTTTTAGCTACAAATAATGCATGGAATTAATTTTTCAGCTTAATAATAAATGAGAACGCTTTAAACGACGACCTGAGACCTTGTGCCAAAAAGTTCTGAAAACACTTAAATCTAATGTTTTTTATGGTGATTTAGAGTTACCAGTGACAACATAGATCCTAACATATGTCTATCGCTTAGATGTACTGAAATTGCAGCATATCGTATTTCGCGTGAAAGATGCTGCAACTTCAGAACCAACTGCTTGTAGAATATTTTCTGTAGCTACTTCTTAGATTTTGCGATTAAGAACCAACTTGTTCAACGGGTGTATTCTACTGGCATGGAACTTAATCGAATGTTCAAATCGAATTCGAAAGCTGTAAACTAACATCCAAAACAACGAACTATGAAAAACTAGCTCAACGTGCGTAAAAGCGAAAACGACAATATAGTTCCAAATAGAAACAATTAGATTACGAGAACTTACATAATAGTCCCGCTTGCCAACTTATTACCAACGGAGTATGAACCAAAAGGGAGATATATAATGAAAAGCGAAGAAGCGAAATACACTAGGTGAGCAAAAATATTGAACCTCCTAGTGAATTTCAAAATGGCGGCCAGGGCACCTAATGTTGTTGTATGAAGGTTGCCTACGGTTTCTATGACCAAACATTCGCGCTAAACATCAAAACGTCGTCATGCCATTAACTATGAACATTAGCTTAATAAACCAAACTAGAATTCTGATTGCAGTTAGAAAGAGTTTAAAGTTATTTCAGTATTTCGTTGGGTAGCCACGCTTCCTTTTCAAAGCACAAATTCTTCGTGGATGGGGTTTCTTATAATTTGCCAATAAATTCACCTGGAATTTGGTCCTATTCAGAAAGGACTAGGGCTCCAAGCTCTGCTTTGGTTATTGGAGGACCTCTTGAGTCATGACTAAGCATGTTTTTTTGAACAACCATATACTTTCAGTGATGTTCATATCAGGCCTCTGTGCTGGCCATGGCAAAAGAGGAACACCTCGAAGAGAAAGATATAACTTTGTGTATGCTGCTCGATAAGGGGGTGCATTATTCACCTGAAATATGAAAAGCCTCTCAGCAGTCCCAAGCATTGATTCAACGTTGGCGAAAAGGTTATCATGTAATAGGCAGATAGACTTTTTCTGCATTTATGGTTCTATCACAGATTACCAATGCACCAACGCCATTAGGCCCAATGCACCCCAAAAACTTCACAGAGGTGGCACCTTTGCATTTTTAAAGGAAAAGAGTAGGATCAATTAACTCTTGTTTTGTACGCCAAACTGGTAGTCTTTTACAGTCATTTTTGAGTCCAAACTTGCACTCGTCGGAGAACATCAAGTCTTTCCACAGTGTACTCTCCAGTTCTAAACGGCATCTGTCCAGCTTATCCTAGCTTTCCTACTTTGAAGGGAAACAAATGGTTTTCTTCTACTGGCATGGTTTCTAATACCATATTTCATGAGAATGTGTTTCACAGTCCACTTGGAAAGGTTTTCATGGAGGTGGGTGGAAGTTAGTTCATTTGTGATAGTTTTCAAATTTGAAGCCCTGTGCTGCTTTGCAAGACGGCAAATCGTCTCTCCCAGACCATCAACTCTTTTTGGCAGTTCACATCTTTTTAACTTATCAGAAAAACAAGTTTTCTCTTTGTGCTTACAAATCCTTTTTACCGTAGAATGGTGACAACCGATAGTTGCTCCAATTTTTCTGAAAGATAATCCATTTTGTTGTAAATTTATTACTGAAACTGTAGTAGTACTAGCATTACCCCCCGGAAGCTTATTACTATTAGCTGTAACATTGTGCAATCTGTCATTCGGCTATAGTTCTCTAGTAGAAAACACAAATCAAGTTTGCTCCTTGTTCGTTGTATCCTACAAAACTCTCTCAACTTTGTTAATTCCTTAGTTCTAGGCATGGCTTCGCATTTTTGCTAAATTTATTTTGTATACAAAGTTTTCCTTTTGCTCAAAGTGCCAAAATTGCGTCAGCAAGTTTTTCGAATCTCCCGCCAAAACTGAAGCATAAGAAAGATGGCCAAATGGGATAAAATTCATTTTGAATGGACGTGTTTGTGTTCATAGGCCTAGAACCGGCTGCCATTTTGAGGAAGAGGTGCAATATTTCTGTTCACGTAGTGTATTTGTTACCAAAAATGTCTACTATTTTGCAATCGAAGGATTTCAACGAAGGACTCATTCAAGCGGGACCATACGAATCATTAACGTGACATTGAAAAAGCAACACAGAACCAAACAAAACAAACATGCATACCCGGTATCACAATACAATAAGGTACTGCCGTTACAGTTTCTACATTTTTCACTACATCTTTTGAATTCTGTTGTAGAATCCTGGTTCTGCATAATCTACAACTATTTTCGAATATGTACCCAGTGTATTCCCTTATTGTTTGAATATATCTGCTAGCGTTAAAATATAACCGTTACGTTTTCTAGAACCAACAGTCTTCCGTCAATCGCCAACTCCGTTTTTATACCCTGATGTAAGTCTATCGGGTATCTTCTAAGCTCTGCCGAGCTATCACTTAAGATACTAGTAAAGAGGGCATTGTTCTTTAATGAATGGTTGTCTTGGTAATTTTGCAAGAAATTCAATATAACCTTTTATGTAACTGCTGTTATTATAGAAAGTTCTTCAATATGATATTGTCAAGGAAATTGTGTTAACTTTTGTACATTGCTAGTTGTTCACTGCGGAGCCAGCTCATCAGGTTTCAATGAAACTTCAACAATTAGCTGTTGAACGTCTTCAATGAGGGCTCTAAATTTCTACCCTTTTATTAGGTTACAAATCACTACAGCACGAAAAAGCGGCAACATGTTTTAGGCATTCTGAAAAGCCTTTTCGTCCGACACTCATCAGAACATGAAACTTCGGATAGCGACCGAAAGGTGACCCAAAATTTATGCCACATGCGGATACACGTGATATGATAACCAAACAGGACACATATTTTTGATATGATAAATAATGTATCCAGTTATCCGTATGATTGGCCACTTGGCACCTATTCACCATGGTTTACTTGAAGAGTCCAAGTGAGAAAATGAACTCTTTTTGTTCATACAAGACTGGGTTTTGAGTCTTAATGTAACATTCTACACAACATTTTTGAGTGGTAAGAACACTATCCTTTTTAGCAGATTGTAGCGTGAAATTAGTATTGTAGATCACACGAAGCTTCAAAGCATAGAAGCAGGATGTAATCGCTTTGTTAATTTGGTTTTCAAATTTTTATGAAATGTTACCAATCCAGAGCATTTTTAGGACCACCGGGCACTTCTCAGAACCACAAGTTTTTTCCGCTGCAAAGCTGGCAAGTTTTTGCATAATACAAGAAAAAAGGACTTCATCTGGATATCCATTTTCAATGAGCAGTTGTTTTACTCTGTCAAGCTCTTAGCCTAATTTAGTTTTGGAGCCAACCATAAGTGCCCTGAGAACTAGGGTTTTAGTAAGGCTATTTTTTCTTGCCTTTGGCTAAAGGAACTCCAACAGATGTATTGCCCTGTAAATTCTGGTTTCCTGTAAACTCTGGTAAGAAATCCAATGCCCAAAAGCAAGAAAAATTAGCCTTATTGAAACCTTAGTTCACATTAATATCTTTGAAGAGTGTCGGACGAAGAGAAGCTTTTCAGTATGCCTAATACATGGTGTCACTTTTTCATGCTGTAGTGAAGTTCTATAGTACCAACAGATTTTTTCGAAGTAATAAAGTCCATTTCGCTCTTTCTAAGATCATCTTTGAATGAATTCACCAGTTCCTATGCAATACTTACTATGGCTCTATGTAATCTCTATCAAGCTTTTTGTAGGCATTTACGTCATTTTGTTTTTAGTGTGTTTTAGATCCGCAGAATCCTGTATCCGTTAAGAACGATGTTAAATCTTAGGTACATTGTCTAACCTTGAGTTGTCTATTTGTTTTCTATTTCACTTTGTTTTCGCTTTCGTTCTAGTTTAAGGTTTTTTGGGTAACAAAACGTAAACGTTAATCCGGTATACAATTTCATACATTAGGGAGTGCCTGTTAGAGAGGATACCTACCCTCAGCCATCGTCATAGTGAGATGGGGTGGCCAGTTCCTATCCTGGTTGTCTTTAACTTCCCAGTGCTTCCAACAGGTACCCATTTGCTGCTGGGTGGACAGAGAGCGAACATCCCACCTAAGATGTGAGAGTTTGGCTCGACCCATCGATATCCCACTTAGCAGTCAAGCGCTCTAACTACTTGGCTATTCGACAATTAGTTTTTACATATCTTGCTTAAAAGGTGGCGTTTCTTGGAATGCGTGTGAATTCGAAGCTTGTTAGGGAGTTTCTGCTAGCAAAAGTTGTAGTCAAGTCTATCACGGTGGAATTGTGAATGAGGTGTAGTGTAAATTAGAGAACGTAATAAACCAAATACACACTATCACAGATTTATTTACAAATCTGTTTATCTAAAAGCATACAGTGCCAGCAAGATTTATCTTAGCCTTAACGAAGATCCATTGAAGAGAAAAATAAGATATGGCAACGCTTAGGCGTCTTACAATACAGTGATAGAAGAAAGATTGCTATGGTATTCGAAAGGTACTTACTGTATTCTCTGTAGATAAATTGATTATAAAATCATATCAGAATGTCAACCAAACTTTAAGAAGGTGATGAAAGCTCCCGTTAAATAAGCAATCCTTCAGCTAATACAAGAGAATAGAGATGTGATTGTTTGTCTGCTCATAATTGGCTATAATTTGCATTTTCTTTCTTCGTAAAACTGAAACTGATACATCGCAAAAAGCATATCATTAATCTAATAAAATCATCCGATTTTGCTGCTGATAGCTCTACACTTTGAGACCTCACTGATAAGTTAAGTCATAGCAAATAAAAGTCTACTTGTAAATCAAAGTGTACATAAGAATTTCAGAACCATTTGAAATTTAAAGCAAATTGATCTCAATTCTGAGTCTATTCAAATCCCATTGTACTCTCGCAATGTGTTTACATGAGAGAAGGCTAATTGACACTCAAATCAGCGTGAGTTACAGTCTCTTTTTGTGAAAAAACACTTTTACAAGAATACGAGCCTCAAAATTGATGGGAAATTAAGAACAAATGTAGAGACAACAGGACTTGGGAGAAATTAAAAATTGAAAGTGAGAGAAAATAATAGGTTATTTTCTCTCACTTTCAATTTTTCGACAAAAATAGGAAGAAGCTGATGCTGAAGCACTGTCGAAAATGTATTTTTGGGCAACGATGCTTTCACTGTCAGGAGAGCATCTAGCAATTTTCGAGGGCAGGGGTCTAGTCCTCCTAAAAATGCACACCATAAATTTTTTCAAGAGAATACAGCTTGGAATGATACTTTTCAGACTTAGGATAGGCCACAGCCAATCTACCACTGGTCTGCCAAGTGACCTGGGGTGGTAGGGGAGCTGTGGGAAGGCTCGATGGTCCCTTCAGTGACATAGGAGGACCCACCATGGCTGGGTCCGACATAACAGGAAGTTTTCAGATTTCATTCTTCTAGATTGGCCCAGAAAGGCATCTACCAGACTAAAACATTGGCCGATTAGTGTAGTATTTATTCGCGGTTCCATGAAAAGTTTATAATGAAAAGCAAATTAGAGATTAAAAGTTCATTACAAAGTTATCCGGTTGAAGCGTCCAATCTTCAATGGTGCCATGTCTGATGGAAGAAAAACAAAACAACTTTGGCTAAACACCATTCCCGTAGGCAGTGACAGAGCATGGCATGCATGACAGGCCCTCAATAAGTTCTGAGATTGGATCTGAGGTTGACAAAAATTTAACAAAGTAGACAAAGAAATTAAATGCCAGGGTCTCGCCGCTTAGACTTCCATGAAGTAAAAGACAATGCTAGATTTCATTTCTTCCATTAGAATCTTACTTTCGTATGAGTTATAAGCAAACTCACAGTCACTGTGGCTGTTTTCAGTCAGGGACGTTGGGGAAAATCAACTCTTCTCAAAGCAGAAATATCAAGAGAAATAAGTGATGGAGAGCGAGAAAGAGTTATGAAGAAAGGAGATTGAATGATGCCATCTATGGTGTGAGTGTTGTCTACGTGCTGCGATGAAAAGTCGCAATTTGCTTGCAAGTGAGCGATTGAATGCAGCATTTGTGCATAGGCACTGAGTCAATGTTCAAAACTCTCGAAGGGTCCTCTGTATGATCCCCTGTGACTTCGGCTCTGACTTAGGGGTCAGCCATTTACTCTGGGTAGTAGGGCGAGCTAGAATTGGGTAGGGCATGAAAACTTTCTCTAGGGTACTTGGGGGTATGAAACTTTGTAGAGAATTTTTTAGGGATATGAGCGAAATCTAAAGAAAATCAACACAATGACTTGCAGAAGTCTATTGATCACTGTATACATATCTAGTTGTCTGAGTTTATCCAATAGCAATTTTTCTCTGATTTAAGTTTTCTTAGGTATACTGTGTTTTTGTAGTGCTCTTATTCGCAGTGGTTTGTTCACATGAAGTTTCAAGCATAAGTCAACTTTTTCATGAAAACTTATGTATGCCTTATGCAAAGAAATCTCACAAAGAATGATATTTACAACATTGTGTGCAAAAGTTTTTCCATGCAATATTTCCCAGCAAGTAATTTTGCAGAACACATTTTCTATATATGACCTTTGAAGTAGATGATAGTGGCAATTGTGACTTTAAAAGTAGCAATGCAGAAATCTTCCCCGAAATCCTTACAGGGTAGATAGCAAGTGGGGTGTGAAACTTAATACTTATTTTTCAATAGGGTATGAAAACTTTTAGACAGAAATCGAAGGGGTGTAAAACTTTTGACCATCTTGTAAATTCTAACCTGCCCCGGTACCCAGAGTTATAAATGACTGACCCCTTAGGAACAGAAGAATTTTCAAGATTTCGCTGCTTTCAAATCTAAGGATGATTATATTCACATATATACAGCAAAACTGCAATAAATAGTTCCAAACTATTCCAAGAAAAGGGGCACTTTTATTTTATTGATGGAAAAGGGCAGGGGTTCTGATCTCCCACAGTCCCCACGTAGTTGCAAGCCTGCCTTTTTAATAACACATTGACATGAATTGTCATTTCCTTCTTAACCTCTGGAGAATTTAGAGCTTTGTCACTTCTCTTCTTTGATTTTCGTGAATAAAATAATAGCCCGAACCTCGATTTTGCTGGTTCTTATAAAAAGAAAAGAGTGTAAGTTCACTTTCTTAACCTGTTTGAAATTTCAAACCGGCATGAAATTATCTTGTAAACAGAATTTTTTCAGATGGGGACAAACTGAGTGAGCTGGGTGGAGGAAGATTTCATCTCGGTATATGGACATTCCAATGTCCGTTTTGGAGGCAAAGGAATCTCTGGTACCTATTTCTCGGGTGTGTCCATCTGTGCAAGGTTACATTTCTTTCCTCGATTGTCTTGGATAACTCTTTCTTCTGAACTTTATGATGAACAAACAGTTGTATAAACTAGACGAAATTTAGTTGCATTACTGTACTTATACTTGCTAGCATAAATTTAATCGAAAATAAATGGTTTGTCTCTGCCTCGGATTCATTGGTAGCATTTTGTTGCGAAGAACCATGCCGATCGATGTTTCGGACTCTAACTCAAACCGATTAGAAATCATTATAAAATAACGTGATCATTAGCGGCGTTATTCATCCAAATCATGTAAGTCCAGCTTTGCATGAAAAGGCAAGGTCGGCTGCAAAAAATATTTAACAGGTGACTTTAATGATTCAATGAAAACTAGGGATATTCTCCGGCCCAATGTATAATATTTTGCAACCTAGAGCCATGATAAAGTCATCTGATTACTTTCTGTATAGTATACAAGTCTACTTCATTCATAGTTTTGGCAATATGATATCACTGGCACTAATGTGACCGCTATCTATAAAACCCATCTATAAAGTAGGTATATCTTGTTGTCTTCTTGCTGTTAGGTTCAAAATGGGTGGACATTAATTAATTCTTCAGACTTTTCCGACCCACATGAGCTTTTTAGGATCCCCATTCATTGAATTTCAAGTAATGAGACATGGCAGGTAAGTTTGTGCTTGAGAAAATGGATTCTTCTTTCACCGACAGATAGTGTTTCTGTCAGCATATGAATGTTTTCATTTGTGCAATAGACAGTAAAATTGCCATTAGATTTATATAATATTTCCAGCACCGCCCTCTGTTTCTCGGTATATCAGGTTTTAAAAGTGTTTACGGCGCCACGTTTATTAAGATCCCGGTTTGTTAGGAGAATAAGAGAGTTCCGTCATTCTGCCTCAGTCCTCAGCTTTTATACTCTAGCAGTTTGTAGCAGACTGCTTTAGCTAATAAAGTTGCAAATATACCACAAATCAAAATGACGTAAAATGTTTACTGAGATATGTAATTTCATTTCAATTTTGTTAAAAGTAGTTTCTCCGCCAAAGTACTAAGAAAGATTTTAGAGAGTTAAGTTATACATTTGTGCAATGGGATAAAGTTAAAAAGTTGCCTAATAATAAATACATAAAAAAATATTGCGAACAAATGCTAAAAACTATCTGCCGTGCTTTTCATGTATTCTAGGCTATATCTCAAAAATTTGAATATCCCAGCTTTTCAGATTGCTTCCTGGGACATTTGACCCAATAGGGTTTCTGAGTACAGTATTGCCACAAATGGCAATGAATTCAAAAGGAAAATCAAAAGTAGGAAGAGATTTGGATGTAACCGCCGCATCTGCATATAGTTAGCAAAAATTCATTTCAGTTCATTTCAGTTCATTTCAGTTCATTTCAGTTCATTTCAGTTCATTTCAGTTCATTTCAGTTCATTTCAGTTTATTTCAGTTCATTTCAGTTCATCTCAGTTCACTTCAGTTCATTTCAGTTCATGTCAGTTCATGTAAGTTCATCTCAGTTCATTTCAGTTCATTTTAAATATCGTAAATAGAGAGGAGTAGGTCTTTATTGGCTTTAGCTATTTTCAACCATCTTTAAATAAATTGTAGCATCATCAGTATTATTTTTATTACTATGTCCCTTCCTACACAAAATGATCATATGTGAATACCATAGAAATGAAGAGTTGATTTGAACAATACAAGGAAATCGTCCATTTACAGTAAGAAAGCGCTTGTCATGTCGCCTTCATTGTAACCAGTTAACTGCATAGAGAGTCGCTCGACGACTGCTGGCCCAATTCCGTTTACTGTTGGATGTCCCATGTCGAATGCAAGCCTACTATTCCCAGTCCTCATTTGAACTTTCATACATCATAAAATATCCGCATATGGACAGTGAACAATAAGTTCGCATGCGAAATCCAAAGTCCGAAGTAAATGGACATGGTCCTTTGAGGTCACGCACCACTCCGTGCTGCTTCCAGTGCAAGCTCAGCTTAACTCCGCAAAATTGGTCAAATTATTGATTTTTAGATTGGTACACTCCATGTGCCAATCATAAAGATACATCGTGTACATATCATTCCGCAATTCAGCCAGTGTACACACTAGGATCATGCGTGGTCTATCGTTTCTCAGAGTTGCTAGATGTTTATTTAGCTTCGGCAGATACAAATCTCTCTTGAAAAATGCATTATTTACATATTCAATCTACACCAGTCTTTTTGTTTACAAATAACTACAACATCAATTAAGTATATCTACTTCTGCTACATCTACGTTGCTGAAATATAACAAAGTAAGTAACCATAATCCTGATTTCTATGCTCTTTTATACATAGTGGCGTCAGTCATTCTGATATATATTTACTTTGTTCTAGGTTGTTGCATTCTATTATTTGCCACTTTTGTCTAACTAGCAGTATTACATAATCTATCTATTTACAGTATATTTAATTTTAGTTTCAAACATCAGAAACGTATACACTATCACAGATTTATGCTCGCACAGTACACACGCATATAGATAAATAAATAAATAAATAAATATATATATATATATATATATATATATATATATATATATATATATATATATATATATATATATATATATATATATATATATAGACTAAAACGCAAATATACTTTTCTGTCAGTAAACGTTTCGACTTGAATCTTCATCAGTACTAAACTTACAATGACATTGGGCCTGCTTAAATTACCTACATAACAATGGGGTCACAATTGATATTACCAAAGGGGGACCTACCTATTAACACCTCATGATAAATTAAGAATCCATTATATGGGGAGGGCCGAAGCTGTGAAGTAAGAAACAAAGGAGGATAATATAGAGCATATAAGGTGATGTAAAGAGTGCGAGAAGTGTGAAGAAAAGAAGAATAGATGCTGGATAGACGCAAATGGACAAAAGAAGAAATTAACGCTAGGAAAGTGCATAGGGGATTGCTAATGATCTGCATATCTGACGTTAAGTCCCTCAGGTGTAAAGCTCTGTAGTCTAAACTGCCAGAATCCCTCCTTATGTCTAGAAACTCCAAATACCCTATCTATAATTTGAAAATTAACATCCGCTAAAAATCCATGATGGTTGGCTTCTGTAAAATGTCTAAACAACTCTGCCTGCGTCACTGCTACTCCACAGAAAACTTCGTACTAGATGACTTATAATTGTTAAACCTGGCTCTAAATGATGTAAAGGTGCTGCCTACATACTACTTGCTACATACTTTACAGCCTAATAAATACACTACCCCTGAAGAATCGCAATTAAAATTACTATTTATAATGAACTTTAATTCATTGAGGTCAGACAGTTTTAGTGGTACATTGACCTTGGGTAGTACGATATTGCTTCTTGGGATATAAACAATGCAGAAAAAGCAGAAGCTATGTTGTTGCAAATGTAACCAAACGAATAAAACGATTCACGGAATAGATGCAAGTTGGGAAACTGTTAGCGTATTCAAATTAAATATAGAAAAGCAAGGGAAAATTTCGAATAATGTGAAAATATTCAAGAAGATCACAGCAATAAACTTACTTGGGAAATGAAATCTCTGACTCAATCAAATACTATATGTTTTGTTTTATAAGAAAATGGTTTATATGAAAGTAGGACTCGACTGCTCAAAATGTTAATAATGCTCAATACAGGATTTCGAGATCTAAGAAAGTTGGCAAGTCATATACCTTTAAAATCCCAATATTCACGAAAGACTACTGTCGCTCTTGCTTCATTTGTATAGATTTCTTCCCATAGTTAATGTTTAATGCTTAAAGTGGGTAGCCTGCATTAATCGAGCTAAAGTTCAAATTTTTACTAGAGGGCCCACTATAAATAAAAACTGAGGGTTTATTGAAATACTTGAAGTACAATAAGTTAGAAAAATAAAAGAATATTGAAAACCACGACGTACAATGTGTATGTATAAAAAATTAATATAGATTAAGTCCCATTAAAGTGCTGCTTCACTTCGATCTTTGCCATAACATGTTTAATAGAGTGCTATGATTGTGTAGTGCCTGTGACTGTCTGTATAACACTATAGTGTTACGTCAATTCAACTGTTCTTGCTTATAAAGATACTTAGGAAAGTTTCAGTACTGAAATCATGAAATAGATAAGAAAGTTTCAGTACAGGAGGAAAGAACACTCTTTTTAAATAACCTGTACTGGCATTGTCAAGAATGCACTTCAGACATCGAAGCAAAATGACAATGTCTTACTTGGGTAAAAGATCCTTACATCAACGCACATCGATTTATATCAATGAAGACGGCTCGATAAAGGCACAAAGTACTGCTATGAAGCCGGGTTTAGATCGAAATCAAGCAGACAACAAGCTGAGATTGAATTACAAGAAAATATTGTCTCTAGTCTTTTCTAACCTCCCATGAAGAACGTAACAAGGCATCGTATCCAATGGTCGTTTTTGAGCAAGATGATGAGTGAATTTGCCATAACGACCCGCATATTGAGAAGGTAGCATATGTTCTCTCCCTTTGCTGTATGAGAAACCGTCAGATGCGTAGCAATTATATATGCCTTTGCGGCTTTTTATTTACTTTAAAATCTCAATTGGCTCTAATGTAAACTGCTCTCAAAACAGAGATGATCTAAACGGAGAAAAGAAGGGCTTCTTTTACCAATGGGCCATGTGGACCCCGTGCTCGAGAGCTTAAAGTTTGCAGTCTCGAGTGAAACTTTAAGTGCCCTATGAAGAACTGCTGAGCTACCTGCAACTCAAAAGATATGCAACATTTGCTTAACACTTTATTCGACAGTGTCTGAGTTTTTGCCAACCTGCCAACCTGCCAACTCGTCAACTTTATTGTTTTCCCCTTTGTCCTACAAGTTCAAGGGACCCGTTGTTCTGTTGGTAATCTTCCGAATGGATGACAATAGTTCGTTAGCCTCGATCTGGCATAATTATTGATTTGACGACATATTTGCATAATTTATTAAAAAACAATGCTTTCTTTTCGCGCAGCAGCTTCTTTATCGACAAGAATGTTGACACTCTTGCTGGGGTTGATAGGAGGTTGTGCAATCGCCTTTTTAATTGGAACGCCCAATACGAGCAGTTTAAATCGATCAAAACTTGAGAGCTCTTCTTTTAGCAACAGCTTAGCAGACATCTTTGTCGAATGATGTGACCAATGCGCGCGAAAGAAAGGCATTCTATTTTAATAAATTATTCAAATATGTCATTAAATAAATAATTATACCAGATCGAGGCTAACGAACTATTGTCATCAATTCGGAAGATTACCAACCGAACAAAGGGTCCCTTGAACTTATTGGAGAAAGATGAAAACAATAAAACTGGCGAGTTGGCAGGTTGGCAAAACTCAGACACCGCTTTATTCGATGTTATGCGCGGGTCAGATTACACACTGTTTATGTGCGCGAAAGCTTCCACATGAGCAGCATTTTCTCGTCTCGCAGAGCAGTTCGGCATTTACTTGAAAAATGAAAAGTGGATAACCTTACTTCATTAATCTACAAACACTTTGATATGATATTACATATGGTTGATAGCGGTTCTTTGGCATATGAACCACTTCATAAACTCTCATTTGCGGCTTCACCCATTGTTTCAGTCTATTGATTTGTCAAGCTTTTTGGTTAGTGAATGAATAAAAGAAGTTTATACTAAACTCGTTTACAAATCGAGAAAATGACAGATGAGGCTGAATAGGTTAATTATCAAGAAATATTGCAGTATAAATTATCATAATATATTTCGAAGATTTCTTGCATATACTTTAAGGGCAGAAAGTTTCGCGGGCAGAAAGTTTCGCGAGGATGGAAAATCGCGAAATTTCGCAAATTTAACTTTCGCGAATAACAATTTTAGATTAAATTTTACTGATAAAACTTTCGCGAATCCTCCAAATACTTTACTTTTGGGGGAAAAACTTTCGCGAATGACAATGAATGAAGAAATCTTTTTTGAATTATTTTAAAAATTCTTAACTTTCTTGCAAAAAACTATCGAAATGTAAATAGATTAAAGTAAAGATTGTCTAAAAGTAACTAAAACCACTCCGTTCTTGGATTCCTTGTTATTTGAGAAATTTTTGTTATTGACAAAACTTTCGCGATTTTTAGAAAAACTTGACTTTTCGTTTGCCCGCGAAACTTTCTGCCCTTAAAGTAAGTTAGATTTTATCTATAGCACACTATGTTGCTGCTAGGGTGAAGCGCAGTTATCCCTGCGAGGTATTTTGTAGCAAAATATGATTTATTTACTCGCCAATCTTCAAAACAAGCGTGTCTTTCCTGTTGTAGACAGCTAGTTCTACTTCAAATATCCTGGATACGTTAAATTTTATCTCAGGAACATCTTTGTTCTTCGTGCTTCTTGGGTGTTTTGATTTTGCAGCTTTTGCCGTTGATGAGACTGACTCAGGATTAAGTTATGGGTACGCGTTTGCAGCCCTGTATAACAACAGCCTTACCGGTAACCCACCCCAATTGACTTTTAGAGCTGACGTATCAAAATGTTTGAAGAGAGAATAGAATAGAAAATAGAACATAGCTGCCCCGTTGGTATAAGTTTTTTTCACTCCAAAGTAATATGCTCTTTAACTATCACCAAACAACATTTTCGCAACAGTCATGCAGTACCTGACCCGCCAGATAAAAAGTTGGGGCTACATATACAAAGTTGGGGCTACGGAAGATAAAATTACTTGATAAAGGAGAGGAAAATCAGTGGTAGCTAAAACGTGGGGGCTGCATCCCCCAGCTACACCCACCAGCCATATATTTATATGGTACCAGGCACATTTTTAAACTTCACTCTGGCTGAAATGACCAAATATTAGGCCTCATCCATACAGTATTGTGTAAGAAATTTTGTTCAAGGGTATTTGATTATTTTATATCAAACGTTGCACCAAAACTAATGTCAAATAATTTGATAGTACCATACATAATCAAGATATCTGTGAAAACGATGTGAGAGATCAAAAGCTTTGAATAATGTGGTACAAGTAAACGAAACTATTAAGGTGATAAAACGAAAAAAATTTACAGTAGGCGAATAGACCCACATACCAAGACAAATAAAGTTTTCACAGAAGATTTATAAATGTGAGTACATTTTTCCTCTTATACTAATCCCTGGCTATACCACTGCCTGCAGGTTTTATAAAGAGGATCAATACACCTAGCATATTCGGGGATCTTTGCTCCTCACATCTCCAACTAGTCCTCTCTTTGAATGATAAACTCATTACAGCTTACATACATACATTCATACCTGCATACACATATAGCCTACTGTTGTAAGCAGAGCAGCACTTGTTCATTTGCTAGAAATTTTTCTATTTAAAAGAGTATTTCAGTGTTTAAATAGGACAAAACAAAAAAAAATTGAATAGTGTTATCCACTGTCAATTCATAAATTGAGCAAAGTACTCTTCCAGCAAATGTTTACAAAATACCATCAAATAACTAGCAGACAACCCTGCAATTCTCAGGTTTTCATGCAGATACTGTAGAAAAAATAACAATATTCATTGAGGGAGCTGAATATGTAAAGTAATGCATTTAAGAGAAAACATAATCTCTGCTACACCTGCACTAACTGAGGAAAGAATAACAGATATGGACATTTCAAATGTCAATGTGTTATTGGTACTATAGGATAAGTTCAATATGTTCAATAGTGCATATCATGAACTTGCAACAGCATACAAACAACCCCTTATGGAATGTAATTTTAAGCAAACAACTGACTGAAATGAATGGGCAATGGAAAATGATCTATCACGTACTTGAATTTTCAACATAGATTTATAGAAGTCAATAGGAAACAGCAGCCTGAAGATCTTTGCAACATTACAAGAAAAATAGGAGCTAAATTGACAGAGGATGGAACTAATAATTGAAAGTCTGCGTGTATCTGTGTACGCATGTATTTATAATAGAGCTCACTGTAATTGATGTCATTATCAATCTGATGAAGGGATTGGAGCTATACCGCTAGAATGCAATAATGTAATTGCAATTTATAGAACAACAGAAAACTATGAGGACTTGCAACTGGAGCTATAAGATATCACGAATGAGCTCTCACTGTCTACTATAGGGATCAGAAACCTTCCCTCTGTAGGGATCAGAAAATACTAGTGCAATTGAAAATGAAGGTACCCCCGCCTCGATATCCGATATTGCGCCTCTTAGATATCAATGAAACAAGAAATATAGGAAGAAAGGTAAGATAATTTCTTCTATAAATGTAAAAAAAATATTGATGAACGAAAGCGTCCTAAGGATGAAGGAGATATCATTGTCCTAGCTATAAATGAAACTAAATTATGCAATGAAACATCGAATGAGGTTATATCTCTTGATAACTTTGAACAAAGGAGGAAGATCGCAACAGGCAAGGGGGTGGGGTTGCCATTTACATCAGAGATGACATAATGTATCTTCAAAAAATAATCTGCACACTCACACACTGGAATTAATACGTATAGAAATTCGACCATTTCGTAGTTAGCCTTTCCATATTGTTGCTTGGTATAGGCCACCTAGCGACTCTATAAACAATTTAAATCAATTAGAAAATATCTCAGGCTTCCTTGACAAGGAAGGAAAAGAGACCATTTTGTTGGACGATACTTACTGCATTTTTCTTATTGATCAGGACCAATCTGAAAATTTGTCGTATCGAAATAACGCTGTAAGACAACTTAATTGTATATATAAACTTTTTGGTTTCACACAGATAATCAATGATGCAATACGAATAACGCTCTCTACGCCAACACTAACCGATTACATCGCTACTAATAACAATAGTAACATTGGCCGTTCTGGAGTACTAAACACTACTTTTAGTGACCATAAATACATAAATACATAATGAGCGGGAAAATGAGCAAATTTATTCAGACTGATTTTGTGTTGGATGTTATTAACGTAACTTGGGAAACAATTGTACGATCATATGAAACAGTTGAAGAAGTAGTTTATCACTTCACTGAAACTTTGAACCTTGTTATTGTGAAACATGCTCCGCTGCAACAGCGAAGAGTATCACAAAAATATTGCCCTTGGTTAACACCTGATCTCAACAAGCTAAGAAAATCTAGAGATAAACTTAAAAGATCAGCAATTAAGTTTAAATCGGAGATTCTAATGGAATCATATAGATATATATGTAACAAAGTTAACTTGTTAAATAGAACGCTTAGGACAAAAGAAAATTCTAATAAAATTGAAGAAAATATTGGCAGTCTAAGAGAAATCTGAAAAATTGTTAATAAAATCTTTAAAAATCATCAATAACTACAAAAATTAATTCCATTAGACTTGGCGATAAAGTGATAACTGATAAAAACTGATCGCAAACATTATGAATAAGTACTTCTGTAGCATAGGGAATATCTTAAAAGAAAAATATCTTTATGAAAAGGATCCTCTATTTGAAGGAGCATATGATATTAATACTAGATCTGAAACTTTCACTTTCTCTGAAATTATTGAGTAGGAAATCATACATGCTAGCCTTAGCTGCAAAACGTCTTTCGGATCAGGAATTGACAATATCTCCAGCTTTTTCATAAAATCTGCAGCTCCTGTCATTGCTAAGCATTTAGCTTACATTTTCAATCATTGACTATTAAAGGGCCAATTTCTTAATAACTGGAAAGTAGCCAGGGTAGCACCAATTTACAAGGACGGCTCACCAGACGAACGATCAAATTATAGACCTATCTCCGTTTTGCCTGCCCTCTCACGTCTATTTGAAAAGCTAGTATATAATCAGTTATATAAATATCTTGATAGACACAAATTTCTATATAGACACCAATCTAGCTTCATATCTATTCACTCCGTTGCTACATGCTTAATATCAAACACACACGAATTGTATCTCAACCTAGACTATAAAAGATATACAGACATGGTTTTTGTTGACTTGAAGAAGGCATACGATAAGGTGGACCATGATATTCTTGCTAAAAAAACTCTACCTTTATGGGGTTCGAAATACGGAATTGAAATGATTCCACTCATATTTAAACGATAAGCAACAATTATGTAAAGTTAATGGAACATCCTCTAATGTACCATATATATTAAATGCGGTATACCACAGGGGTCTTTTCTAGGACCTCTGCTATTCCTGTTATTTATTAATGACACGCCACTTTCACTTCATCACTCAAAAGTGACCATGTATGCAGATGATATTAGCATAGCGTACGCTTCCAATAGTATAGATGATATAACGAAGTCCATGAATGTTTAACTAGAGAACCTAAGAAAATGGCTGCATGGACACAAGCTAACTTTAAATGTTGCAAAAACTACACCCATGATAATAGGCACTTACAGGAGGCTATATGAAGACAACTGCGGAGAAATTATACATGCACATTTCATATATCAGGAGAAGGAATAGAGCAGAAAACAACTGTAAAATACCTAGGAGTTATTTTGGATGATCAAATGAAGTGGAAAGAACATATCAGCCTTGTTTCTTCGAAGGTATCTAGGGCTATTGGGATGATAAAATAAGCCAAAAAAATATTACCAACCAATTTATTGCAAATTTTATATTAGGGGCTAGTTGAATCTCATTTTAGATATTGCTGCTCTGTCTGGGGGCCTGTGGAGTCACTAACTGCAAACCCTAGATAACTGCTAAATAGAGCCATTCGTATTATTACAAATAGTGGGTATGATGTGTCTGTTGGGCCCCTGCTAATACAACTACAATATTCTGATATGATCATGCAAGAATCCACAAGTATTGTGTATAAGGCATTAAATGCTGAGGCATCTCTATACCTTACAGAACAGTTTACTAGAGTCTCTGATGTAACAAATTGAACTTTATGTAGCTCTAGCTTGAGCTAAAGGCCTCCAAGATTCAAATCTAGGGATGGCCAAAACTGTGTTGCTCACAGAGGATCATCGGTGTGGAAATCCCTACCTAGTGAAATAAGATCTTACTGTTGGGTCATTGAATAGAAAACTGAAAGCATGCTTGTGGAGCAAAATTAACAAATTTATTTTCACTATTTAATTCTCGTATGTTTTTGCATTTTTGTATTACTATATATTATATTATTTTGTAAAATTCATTTAGTTGTATATATATTTCTTTGTAAGTATTATTTTAATTAGGTTTTAGCATGGTCCCCTGTAAAACAGACATTAGATCTAAGGGGCACCATGTACAAATATTTAAAATGAATGAATGAATGACATATTAAGATTGTCCCCCTGTGCTCATGAATGGTCATGTTCAATGCATTACCAAACACGCTCTCAGAAACTCGGCTTCCATTTCTGAGCTCATGAATTTTTCTCACCCTACTGAATAGATACAAATTCCAGATTCTTCTTATAAAGTTCAGTCCAAAGCCATTTTTCTCATAAATAATCGAAACCTCATTGTCATCTGGTTGCAGATCTTTCTATTTTCTATCGTTATTAGCTATCACGGACATTGCTCACTGAAAATTAGAAATAGCATCCCCGATCCAGTAAAGTGTCTTCAAACCACCAGAAGCTCTACCCATTCACACAATGTCCAAGTTATCCCATCTACTCCACAAATTCTATCCCACAAACTATCTTTCATTCCAAGAACCTATCAACTATTTAATGCCTTCCCTTCTACTTCCTTCCCGAATCCTAGAACTTGTCTTGCTTCAAACCAAACATAAAATATTGCTCCCATCTCTCTGTCTACTGGACCGTTCGTTCTCCCTTTGCTGGGACGTTTTTGTGGGCCCCAAGGCCTTTCTCTGACGTTACTTACTAAAATGCAAAACAAAGCACAAACAGACCAAAAGATTAGGCCAAATCCTCTGTGAATCATGGTGTTTCCGTCATACACTGAAACGGAATAGAGAAACGACTCTGATCAATTATCATCTAATATCAAGTAAGAACAGACAAAGTGCAAGTGACAAGAGTGAATGTCTCATTTTCTATAATCTTAAAATTATCTTGTTTCGCGAATATATTATTGTTCTATAAAGGATTCAGCTCAAGGGCCACTGATCTGAGTCAAGGACTAGTTTAGAAGTTCCTTCTCTTCAGCTTCTGTTAGCAATATTGTCAGAGACCATAGGTGGATGTAGTGTTTGGTTTTGGAGGCCATTTTGGAAAGAACATTGGGGAGGGGAAATGTTTCCTAGCCATGCCTTTCTATAACTTTTGAAGTATTGTGTAGTGCTGTTCCAGCTGAGGCAAGTGACCTGACACAGCTAGAATGGCACTGTCGTGTCTCCCTCCTTCGTACACTTCATATTCATTTCTTTGTCTATTTCATATGGAAAGTCTCCAAACACAAATTTTTGCTATACGAAATGTTACCATTTGAGGGTCCATAGCATCCCGGCTCCCCTGGGCTCCGCACTTGTCAGAGACGTATTAAGTAAAACGGGCCACTTATTCCAGACAATAACTTTTCATAGAAAAGACAAGCGCACCAAGGTTGCATATAATAGTAATGGGTTTGTTGCAAATAGAGGATGATAACATAGAGTGTAAGATGATATGTCTCGAAGGAAATGAAGAGGGGTACTTTTTCCTATTGACATGCTTATACTGTCTTCTGGGTAATGAGCTTAATTTAGCCTATCTAGAGCATTTTATCACTATTAGAAAATATTTGGGACACATGACTAATGCTCTCTATGTCTCTACTCTGAGTAGTATTGCACCACCTTTAGTAAGTCCTTACATTTAGCAACATATGTAATAGTTTAGGCAATATGGGTCTCCATTATTAGATCTGAATATTTCAGGAATTTTTACGCTTCATAGAAAAACCTCATATGAAGCATTTATTAAATCTGTTATACATATTTCTCGATAGATTGACTACAATATCTGGAGCCTGCTCTGTTGTTTGATTTCTTTTAATGTTAAAATAATTCAAAAGATGAAAGATATAATTGGGAGGACATTGTCATTAGTGCTTAAAGTTCTTTAATTGCTCTGACCCTTTACATGTAAAGTCCTTTTAAAGTGGTTCCGCATGAAAGGTATTCGTGTAATTGAATATCTTTCGCAGACTTCTATTTAGTCACTTCCTCAACTGCCTCAAAAGATTTACCACCACCACGTGGCCGTAACTGCGTTCTGCTACAATACCTGTCAAAATTAGTTCAAGCACCCACACAACTGTACGGAGTTCCGGCTACTACCTATTTTCCGTGACACCAATTAAAATATAAACCATATCCTCCCTTAAACAATGTTAATTCGATAGCGAAAGCCCTTAGCTCTATACATACACAGCGCTTTTTCCCTTCGGGAAGCTCACATTTGCTTCATACAACATAGTTGAACGAGAGATGGAATGCTATAGCTCGTCTATAGCGTAAACCATAATAGCAAATGTTGAAAGACTTTTGGCAGGTATTGTATACCCTTACTGAAACGCACAGGAAGAAACTGTGGGGCATTGCCACCGAGGCACGTTCATCTGGCATGTGAAAAGTTTTTTGCAAAGTTTGTAAAGCCTGGTTCACACTTCTCGTAATTCACGTAAGTGTTGGGGAAGTTGGCTACTACGCTGCCTCTCACGTTCTTGCATTCAGAGCGTTCACATAATCTCCAGATCCCAAAGTATAGGACTGAGGACTACAAAAAAAGCTTTCACTACTCAGCTCTTAAGGGCTGGAATAATATGCGTATGGATATACGTGAGTTGCCAACAATAAATACCTTTAAAAGCAAATCAAAGTGTATATGAAGTGTAAGACCAAAGAACATTACCCCCTGAAAGAACAGCTCCGAACGAACTAGGTTTTGCTTCGTTTTATTTGCATTGCTACTTTTAGTAGAAATAACTTAGTTCGTAGTTTTTGTTGCTGCTGTTGTTATTATCTATGCTGAAGGATTGTTTGTGTATAAAAAATTTAATATGATTATGAATATGAATACGAAAAGTATGAACGCATGCTTATGTATGATTGGCACATCACAGTCTCTTACGACGAGTGTGGACACTGTACTTGGATGTCGCCGTTCCCTTAATAGTAGAGAGTTTACGATTTGCAATGTTTCCCACTACAGCAACGTTTGGAAGCCTGAATCGAGCGTGATCAGGTTGTCTAGCAAAGTTAGCTTACGAAAGAACAACCACGAAGGCAACGTTGGTATTTGGCTCCAAATTGCAAATCTACACTACAAGAATGGCGGCTAATATCGTTGAAGGCAATGATCTTATCTTAGATTTATACGATGATGATATCCTAAACGATTAGGATGTCTTGTTGCTGTTACATGCTAATAGACCTAGAAGGAATCTTCATTTGGAACAACCATATTGGTAATATGAACCATTTGATCTTGAACGAATGGAAGATCACGAATGTGAAATCGAGTTCAGGTTCAAGAAGGACGAAATCTACACACTGGTAGGAACTTTTGAGCTTACAGATGTAATCAAATGTCCAAAAGGTACTGTCGTGGATTCAGTCGAAGCCTTATGCATTTGCTTAAAGCGATTTGCGTATCCATGCAGGTATGTGGATCTGATTCCAAGGTTTGTAAGGCCAGTCCCTCACCTATGCATGGTTTCAAATCTGGTAACTGATTTTATTTATGATAGATTTCATAATTTACTCACAAATCTGGATCAGCCATGGCTGTCTCCTAGAAATCGTTGGGGACGTATTGACGGAACTGTAATACCTATTTGCAGACCAGAACGAAACCAAAGGGTTGTGTACAATGGGTACAAGAGAATTAATGCCTTAAAATCCCACTCTGCTGTGACACCAAATGGTCTGATTGCAAATTTGTATGGACCTGTTGAAGGAAGGAGACATGACAGTGCCATTCTAGCGGTGTCAAGTCTCTAGTCTCAGCTGGAACAGCATTCTTTCTAACCAACTGGACAGGCCCTTTGCATCCATGGAGATCCTTCATATCCACATAGAGTTCATCTTCATTATCCATTTCCAAGAAGAGCCCCATTAACAGATCAGCCGCAAGACTTTAACAGATGTATGAGCCAAGTTAGCGTGTCTGTAGAATGGGTGTTTGGAGACATAGTTCATTATTTTAAATTCATAGACTTTAAAAGAACCTCAAGACTGGTCTCAACTCCGTAGGGAAAATTTATTCTGTCTGTGCTTTGCTTCGCAATGCATTAACATATCTTCACGGCTCGATCACTACAGAGTATTTCAACATGTAAGCGCCCACACTCAATGAATATTTTTTTGTAGACTGTTGGCTGGCTTATTCAAAGCTTGCTATGATGGAAGAAACACAGGAGGACACACAAAGTTAAATTTAAATTACAATCATCAAAAAGATTAATATATTAGTTTTAAATTAAGATTATTTTTGCATACTAGACAATAATGCAATAACAGCATTATTCTATTGCTGTAATTGCAAGATTATTGCCTGCAGCTGCTGTTGCTCTTGCATTACCGTTGTTATTAATTTGTCTTGTGCTTTAAGTTTTGCTTCTTGCTCTCTTGCTTTCAAATCAAGCTCCATTTATCTTATTTCCAACTCCTTCTTCTTTAGCTCCAACTCCTCTCTTTTCAAATCCAAATGTTTTTGGATCTCTCTCCTACATAATCTATTGTATCTCCATCACCAGGTCTTCTACTTTTCCTTCTACCTTCATCCACCTCTCTTTTGTCTAGTTTCTGCCAATCTTTCCATTAACCTTTTCTGACACCTTCTGCTATCTCCTTTTTTCTCTCTGCTTTTCTCTGCTTATTTGCATCTCCTCTTGCCATTTCATCCTCTGTCTCTTCACTTTTCTCAATGATGTTCTCCACTGCTTGGTCCAGCTCAGTTAGTTCAGGATTTGTCCCACTTTCTTTCTCCCCAGCTGCCATCTTTCGCTTAAAATTTGCTTCTAGCAGGGCATATCTCTCTCTGACACCCCTTTGGTGTACAACAAACCTTAGCTCCTTACAGCTGTTTAAGTTGTGAGCTATTTAGTCCCAGACCTGCCCTCTCTCTTGTACCAGCCTTAAACCTAAAGGGCTCTTCCACTAAAATATCCCGGCACAGCAATAAATCATGGTCAACTGACCAGGTCATCTTAGGTCTGCATTAAGAAATTATGCAACATAGTCAAAAGGAAAGAGACACATTTGAGATCCAGGCCATAACCATAACAAATTTATATTTAATTACTACCTACTCGGCCAACATACCATAATCATAACAAATTCATATTTAATTATTACCTACTCTGGTAATATACAGCTTAGCATTGTTGGGTTATCAACTTTAAATAGGAATAAAACCTGAATAAAGAGTCTCCATACATAAGAGTAGTAAATATTACGAAAGTCTCAATTCACGAGCATCTGGTTTTGCTTTTGGGCTTTTGTTGATGGTTGAATGGCGGCCATTTTGAGCAACAGCAAAACACGACAAGAACAGAAAGAACTGAAAAAGTAATTTCACAGGTGTTATAACAGCATTCAAGTTGCCAAATGACAAATCAAGTATGGTTTACCTTAATTCAAATGAATGATCGAATTTTACAGTTAAAAATAATATATAAAATATGCACCGAATTACCAACGTAATGATCACAACGTCAAAACTTGCTACGAAACGTTTTCAGAGTAGAGACTGCTACTTTTGGACAGGGGAAATACCCCTGATCCCACTCGTTTCAGACCTCCAAACGTTGACGTACTGGGAAACGTTGCGAAAAGTAAACTCTCTAGTTACTAAGCCGCTTGATACATCTCAGTACAGCGCTTTTCTGAGCTTTAGTTGACGCGCAACATGTAACTCGCCGACTCTCATGACAGGTGTTGAACGTAAGAGGCAGGGTAGTAGCAAACTTCCCCGATTCTTACGCGAATTGCGGCAAATATGAACCAGGCTATAGAACTCATTTCTATTTAACTGGGATGTTATTATTATTATTATTTATTTGAACACGACATTCATTCAGTAAAATTACAAAACTCCTAATTGCAAATAAGGGTTCTAATTATAAATATAGGGAGTATGTTAAATAAACAGATATAAGAACTAGTACTGTTCTTGCATAGATTCGTGCGCAAAATAGTTTTATTATAATTGTTTTCTTCAGCCTAGAAAATGATGTTTTAGCCCATTCTTAAACCGGGTTAGTGTATTAGACTCTCTTATGTGTGTAGGGATAGAATTCCCGGTTTTCAGACCAATGAAGTTATAACCTTTTCTACTGAAGTCTAGATTTAGCCTTGGGATTTGGATATCGGTCTTGCTTCTTGTACTATTCTTGCTTATCGTGGATCTTTCAGCAAATTTAACGTGCAGACTCTCAGGACTCCCCAGACTACGTCAGTATAATGAAGATGACTTTTTAACAATTGCTTTCTACACTTGAAATAGCCTTGATTGTGGGAGGATGCCCTTAAATATTTTCATTGCAGCTAGGCCCCAAGCAATCTTTTCATTACCGATTCATACAATACTGTTCCTCCCATCCCATGGTATCGTCAACTACTACCCCTAGATGTTATGTTTTATCAACCCGTTTAATTTTTTCTCGGACTAAAAATAATAGAGGTAACGATTCTTCTTTTTTCCTTCTACGAGGATGATCTATTATCGTGTATTATGTTTTTGTGTGATATTGACTGAGATCCCTTTACTTTCAAGGACCATACTGTTTTAACGAACTTCCAAGAGACATGCGTTACTTGAAATCGATTGTAATTCTTAATTCCAAGTTGAGAACAGTATTATTATTGTTATTATTATTGAGCATTATTCGTCGAGCAGAGTAATAGGACGCGCTTTGTACACGATCTACATGTTTCATCTACTATTTACTTCGTTTCGCATTGGAATTTAATATTCATTGCTTACTTACAATATACTGATCAGTTGCTGTTATGTTTCGTTCGTTGGTTTATTCGTTTTTTGCCATTTTTGTTGTTTGTTCGTTTTGTGGAAATGAGTTTCGTTCGTTAGGCCGGCATTCATGGCGATGCAAGGAAAAGTTGAAAAGCAGTGAAAATGACGACTCAAGTCGAAATAAGGGCTCAAGGAAAGGGAACATGTCTACTAACAATAAAGATAATTGCGTTACTCCTCAAAATTGTCGCCAGGTTAAATGCTGTTGTGGAAAAATCTGTAACGGTTAGCGCGGTGTAAAGTGCACCAGCGCAGCTGTCATGTAGTTCAAGACCTAGGTGATATCTCAGTCGAAGATATTCGTGGCGTATCTGAAAATGCTACTAGATTTGCTAACCCACAATCGTCCAATCACTATATGCTACCCCAGTTACCCGATGGCCCAGTCAAAATGAATTTGCAAATTAGCCTGGGAAAGACTAACGCAGGGCCAATCACATCATCTTCTCTTGTTCCTATGCGAGCTTTTCCATCCATGCTCATCGACAATGCGGACCATTCAGCCTGGATGGGGTACTGCGTTAGTCTTTCCAAGGCTATTTGCAAATTCATTGTGACTGGACCAGCGGGTAACTGGGGTAGTCACTATATACTAAAATGCTTAAATGCAAATGAGCTCCACCATTGTTTACATCAAATGGGCCTGCACCCTTTCTCTCTAATATAACACTTAATATGCATACAGTTTTGCATACAATGATATGACACAGTTTGAATCGCCAGTTATAGTATTCAAATCATTAAATCAGCTCACCCCACAATACCTCTCAGACCTGTTTGTGGCAAACTCCACCAATCCCTCATACAACCTAAGGAGTACGGCCCCCTATCTTACGCTGCCTAAGAGAAACACCTCGACTGGCCAGAAAAGCTTTTCGTATAGGGGTGCTAAACTTTGGAATCGCCTCCCAGATCCGTCAAAGCGAGCCTCTAGCCTGATCTCCTTCAAGAGCTTGTTAAAATCACTTTATACTATTGAGATTTCAATCATCTCCTTTATTTTATTCTTTTTTTCCCTCTAACTGGTATTTTTAATTTTTCAAGTAGAACTTTATATGTATGATAGAACATTTTTACTTATTTTAATTAAGTTATATAGGATTTTATTTTTATATTTTGTAGTATATTTAGATGGAGGGCCCCTTGAAAGGCAGCTACGGCTGAAGGGCTACCCTCCCTAAACATTTATAATAATAATAATGCAAATTATTAAGTCCGGGATTAAACTTCCAATAACCGATTCTCAATTATTATTATTATTATCTATTTATTTACAGTAGGCGCCTAAACATAGCTACATGATAGAGCTTATTAAAGCCTATTACAAAGTAAATTGTTTAAAATAAAAAAGAGAATCACAAATACATCTAAAACAATAACTAATTAAAAATAAATACATATATACAAATGAAAATGATAAAATGTTTTTTTACAGTATTTTTAGTATTTGCAATGGCATTTACTCTTTCAAAATCCCAACCTGAGCGAAGAGAGGCCTATACAGTTGATTTTTTGAAAGAGTAAATAACTAATTGAAGTCTGCAAATGGCTATTTTCAAATGATGTTGCCAATCTCTATCATCAATCCTTCGAATATCGGAGATGCAATCAACAAAATGAATAAAATTATATATGATTACTTTAAAAATACTTATGGATCTTTGAAGAACATACAACAGTCACAATGGGAAGACAAATATGAATCAATGCATAAGAAAGAATTGAAATTATGTTTACGGACATTAAAAAGGAATCAGGCTCCATATAATGAAGTCAAATACATTTCACATCTTCTATGATCGAAGATAAATAAGTCGGACGCTGTTAACATTACTGTTTCAAAAATTTATAGACAGATTAGCGAAATTCTTTTGAGTTATATAAAACACAGCTTTGACAATAAGACCCCGTTTACACTGGAACGGATCCAAACGGATTCGTACCAGTATGGGTACAGATAGGCTTCCCGTTTACACTGGAACTGTTGGATCCGTACCGGTGCGGATCCGCTATCCGTACCAGTTTGGGATCGCTCTCCAATGTGTACCCGTTTGTATCCGTTCCAGTTGAGGTCCAGTTGGATTCACGAAACCTGAAAAGAATACAAATAATTACCTTGGTAATGAATATGGCTGCCAAGTGAAATGCTTGTAGTCCAGCACAGTCTGGAAAAGCAGAGCAGATTCTTCATTCATCCAAGCAAAAATCTTTGATTTCGATTCCTTATTCGCCATAGTTGTTTTTAGCCGTTTACTTTCCAATGAAGGGGGTGAAAACTTCTCAAACGAAATCAGTAATTCGCGCGAAAACAGCTTGTGACCTCTTTTGTAGCTCTCAGGATAGACAATTCAAGTGGAACTGTTCCAATTCAGTTCCCAGTGTAAATGGGGACTGATTTGGATCTGATCCAGTGTAAACGCTAGAAAAAATTGAAACGGATTCATCTCGGATCCTTACCCGTTCGGATCCGTTCCAGTGTAAACGTGGGCTAAGAATGCGCTCATTCACAGTCAAATCTTGCACTGAGTTCTTTGATAAATTCTTTTCTGCCATTAACCCTGTAGCGTCGTTCATAAGTCCAAGCTGGATTCCTTCTCTTTCTCAGCCTTCTACTCCGTATGATGTTTCTCCTCCAACATACCAGCAAATAACAAAAATCATCAGCAGGATTAAAGCTTCCGGTTCTCGTTGCCCTCTAGATAAAATCCCAGTCATTTAATATAAAAGATGCCCTTACCTCAGATCCTTTATCACTGAAGTTATAAGAGTTGTTTCGCTACCGCGTGAGGTTCCTAATGGGTGGAAAAGTGCATGTACGATATTGATTCATAAAAAGGGCGAAACCTCTCAACCAGCCAATTTCAGACCAATAACATTAGAGAGTGTTCCACTGAAAATTCTGACATCATGTATAAGAGATTCTATGTTTACTTTCTTATCAAACGATGGGTATTTAGAGCACCGTATTCAAACGGGATTTCTTCCTAAACTCTCAGGTACTTTTGAACTCACTGCACAAATGGCTAATATAATCAACAAAGCAAGAATTAAGCAAAGATCTCTTGTCACAACCTCACTTGATCTCAAAAATCCCTTTGGTGAAGTTCATCATAACTTGATTCCAGCTGTGCTATCATACCACCACACTCCTGATGAAACACAACATTTGATTCGCAGTCTTAATTCTGATTTCTGCATTTCTATTGTAATTGATAGCTTCCAAACACCATTTATTAAAGTTGATCGAGGTGCTTTCCAGGGGGACTGTCATTCAACCTTTTCATCCACTATATCTCCTATCAGAAATTCAATCAATTTGGCTTTTCTCTCGACTCCCTTTGTCATGTCTACTGGTTTCAATTCGCAGACGATCCTGCCGTTATAACTGGTCTTGAAAACGAAAACCAATTCCTTCTCAATTATTTCTCTCCAGTGCTCATGGGCAGGAATGGTAGTTAGAGCTGATAAATGTTCAACTTTTGGATAAATAAGTCTTCAACTTCCTCTACACAGTTTCTTCTGAAACTCATCATAAATAACGTTCTTGTTCCCTCAGTTGACAATGGTAAATCATTTAGGTATTTAGGCCGATATTCCAATTTTAGCATGAATAACCTTCAGCATATGTCTAATCTCCCTGATATAACCAACACTGTAATGACTAAAATTAATGATCTACCTTGTCATCCAAAAAACAAGCTCCTCATCTATCATCGTTTTCTACTATCTAAAATCTCATGGAATCTAACTATCCAATATTTCTAAAACTTGGATCGTTGAAAACCTTGACAGCATTGTTTGTTTAAAACAATAGTAAGTGTAAAACAAGAAATAAAGGGTAATCCCAGCAACGACTGGCAATGGGAATAAGGCCAATGAGTCACGGTGCACAGAAGAATATGGATGAATATCGTGTATAATATGGACTAGGGATGTAGAAAATGGAAACTATTGCTATCTCAGTATCGTCCACATACATGTTGGCTCTTGAGTGTTCAAGACAGTGCTCAAAATCATTGAAATAAATGATAAAAAGCAACATGTTCGGGGGACGTGGGGATAGCTGATGAACACATATTCACACTTGTGGTACAAGACGTATCACTGATTCTTACGACTAGTGTGACACAGGCTTAAGGAAGGCATCTCACCACAATAACGCAACTTTAATCATCGCTGATATGCTATTAGTCTGAATTCTCAAATGGCCGCTTCATTCTGAGTAAATAAGAACTTTCAATCTGCTTTATTGTCTAAGTATGCATAAACCTATGAAATTATACCAAACTTAAATCGGGATCCTCAAGACAGAAGCATTATTTTATAACTTCTAGACTGAAACTGAAGGGGAATGTCTACAATGTAGCTGATGTTGCTGGTAGTCGTTCTGAGTAAATTTCAGCTAAATTCAAGTGTCAAGTCAAAAGTTCCCTAGGCTGGTGAGCCCATTCTCTTTCACCTATCACTCATTAAAGCAATGTTAGGTCCTTTGTCAAGGTACTCCGCATATACCGAGCTGAATTTAGGATTATCTACCTAATGCATTCATATAGTGTTGAAGATAGCTGGCAAACAGTGCTAAAGATCACCTAAACAAAGGGCATTTCAAGGTTTCAAAACACTGAAAGACAACATGATTATTCCGCTTTTCATCACCACCACGTGTTTTCTTATGAAAATGCCCTTTTGCCATTATATACCACTTTATATCTTATAATTTTGTGATGAGTATATTCACTACATTATAATAATGCAGGAACCTATTATACAAGCTAAAAATAGTTTCCAAGATAATTTGATCTTGACGTGTATTGTTTGAATGTGTATCTCTCTTTTCCCTTCCACAATCTAATCTTAGTAGCTTTCTATAATCATCCTACTAAAAACTATATTCAATGTAAAATCTAGTATTATTCTTAACATTGGTGGCCATCACCTGTGTCTGTAAAGTTTTGCATTGTCTCTTTCAATGTTCAACAGTGTAGCGTCCAGCACTACATCACTACATACAATCATAATCTATAGAAATTTGAGACGATTGTTACCATCGAAAACCACTGACAGACTTCATCCGTAGACTTGCCTCTAGACAGAATTTAGCAATCATTATGTCAGTAGTTGGAGAATAACTATATGCAACGCAACATTTTGAAGTCGCATGTGATATTCACTACAGTGAAGAATACTACTAGGATTTACTTTCAATGAAAATGTCCCTATGGTGATTATAGGAAGTTAATTAGATATGTTTATATATACATACATATACATACATATATATCTATATACACTTATGATGTATTATTTCATACACTATATTATTCGTATACAGTATAAGAAGAAAAGTCTCAGTTACATCAGGAATCACGATAGGGTAGCACTTCTAAATGAACTAAAGAAAGACAGGGTGAAGGTTTGCTTTCGGATAGGGAAAAGGTTGCTTTCGGGTTGGGAAAGTAGTGAGGTTACTTGGTCAATTATTTCAGCTATCAGATGCATTAGTAATGGATTTCTCTTTGCATTTAGGCAGAGTTGCTGCACATCCAGTGATCATTAATTGGTTCCTCGCTTTCAAGCATGCAAAGTTACAGCCGGAATAATTATACTGCCAATTTTACATCCAGTGTTATTTCATGGTCTTCCAGCATGATATCAAACTCCAGTATGTTTTCCAACTCATCTACAACACAAATTCCCAACACCCAAAGTCTTAGTATCGCTTCTGTATCAGTTCTAATGATGCTGTGCTGTCTAGCAATATTGGAAAATATATTTACATGCTATCTGATATGCACAAATAAAATACTCCACACAGCTACAAACACCTTCATTTTCAGCCTCTGTATCACTGATATTTTGTGTGCGGGTGTTCTTGTTCCAATCGCAGTTTTTTGCAAAGGAAGCACTATTTATCTGTACCTATCTGGCATGACTGTGTTTACGTATGCTGCAAACCTCATGGCTGTTACATATGAGAGGCTAATTTCTATTACAAAGCCGTTGCAATACCGGTCGATTGTAACAAAGAAGAAAGCTCTTCGAATAACACTGGCAGCTTGGATCATTCCTATACTCTACTGCCTTCTACCTATCACGTGGGAAACTAATACCCAAAGTCTTGAACATAAGATCTTCCTTCTTTTTGCATTGCTGATATTCCTAGTTGCCCCTTTGTTTTTCATTTGTTTTGTATACGTTAGAATCTTTTTCGAGGTGCATCGATTGCTTAAAGATAGCAGGCATCTAGTCGTTTACTCACTAGAGGATGATTCCGAGGCTGCAACTGAAACTGTGTTCCAACGTCTGCAAAATTCCTGTTTTTCAATGGCAAACAACTGTAACTGGAGAGTAAGCTGCAGAAAGGACGCCACCAAGAAGCGCAATCGTGCAATGGAGGATTCTAACGATGACGAAACGAGCCAAACATGTAAATCGGAGCTTTGCACAAGCACATTTGTCCATGAAAGCCCTCGAGTGCCGGATTTACAGAACAGGTGCCAGAAGCATGTTACGCTGAGAAGCTGTCAAAAAAAGCGTGAAGATGATACGGAATGTTGCAAAATGAGTTGCTTACTAGACAAATCAATCGAAGAGAGTAAAGGGATGATAGCAGCCAATCAGGAGATTGCTCATGAATCAGCTCAAGATAATTACATGCCAATTACAAGGAGCAAGAATTTACAAGTAAAAACCATTGCTCAAGTCACATCTAACCAATATGGAAGGAAAGTAAACGAGTGCGATACTGGTATGGAAGACTGCAAACATCAGAATGCTGACAGAATATGTGATATGGCAGAATCTGCATGCTATGATGCCATAGTAGTCATTGAGAAGAAATGCTCTCCAAATTCACTCATTGGTGCTGATACCATTTGCAGAGAGGATGAACGTAGAGGGGAAAGATGCACTAGAAAAGCAGAAAAGTCTGCCTTTGCAACCAGCGAAGAGGATCCATCTATAAAAGAAATTTTACTCAGCTGCGATGATGGTAGTGATAAAGGAAATAAGAAGATTGGAAAATCAAAGCAAGGCGTCTCTATAAAGAGACGGAAGAGGTCATGCAGAAGACAGCAGATTTTTGATGAAATTAGAGCAACCACAGCATTTGCAGCAGTCGCTTTTACATATATGTTTACATGGATCCCAGTGATCTACATGACGTTAATGGAAGCCATTAATAAAGCTGAAATGATACCTCAAACAATTGATGATGCAAACATGTGGACCATAGCATTGAATGCTACTATTGATCCCTTGTTCTATGCCCTCATTTTAAGGAACTTTCGGAAAGTAATCAAGAAGAAATTCCGGAAATTGAGGAACAAATACAACTGAATATTCAATATATTCCAAATCGAGAAAATGAAAACTATTGGGAGCTTTGCTTTCCATCACTTTGTGCATTTATCAAACATTAAGAGACTTGGGTCAAAATGCTCCCACTATAACTCAGACATTTGGTATTTTCCATTGGTAGAATGTTCTAAAAATCTCTTGAAGGCAATTTAGCATGATGTTGTCGTTGATAAATTAATATGCATGAATTCAACTAATTTATATTTGATAAGTTGCCCAAGAGAGGCATTAACATTTGATGCCAATCCCAGTTTGGAAGTTATTAGCATATTTCTGGGGTTGCAAATGAAGCTGGTCAACAGCTTTTGTTGCTGAAATCAACAAGATATAGCCTTTTACTTTAATTGTACCAGGGACTGAGGTATCAGGTGTTAGGGAGGCGCTGAACATATTAAATAAACATAAGATATTCTCTGTGCAAAGTTGCATGCCGAGTTTGAACCGTTATGGTGAGCAATAATTACCAATTAGGCTCCATTCTTAGCA
This sequence comes from Mastigias papua, assembly GCA_964019165.1. Classification (NCBI taxonomy): domain Eukaryota; kingdom Metazoa; phylum Cnidaria; class Scyphozoa; order Rhizostomeae; family Mastigiidae; genus Mastigias; species Mastigias papua. The sequence goes on along the minus strand of OZ025287.1, from coordinate 6,742,241 downwards.
GCAAGAAAGCTATTATGTTTGCAGGATTTTCATGTTGACAACACAATGGCCCGAAGAGAGCACTTTTCATGTTGTTAAGCCATGTACATCTTGCCTCTATCGGGCAGCTTCTCCACTAATCAATATCACTTCAAGGGATTTTACTTTCTGACTTGATAAACTAAAGAGCCTATTTCTGCCTAACTTCTGATGAAAGAAATCTTTACAATCTGCGATACAATTTGACTACCCAGCTTATCAAGTATTCATAGTGTTGATTCGTTAAGACCCATCCTGTCTCGTAACGTCATTATATCGTGAAAAATAATCTTACTTGGTTGCTCACTAACTTTTCAGCTTCACTTCCTATTCTTATAAGATTTGTGTTATTCTTACCTTATTTGATAGAGCATGCAAAATTAATAATACTCTTCTTGAGCTTAATGGCGCTATTGAAAACTCAACTCTATTTTAAAGAAGAATCAACATCCTGAGTATATGATAAGCCGGGAAGTCAAATCGTATCTTGATAATGCTCATAGTTCTTAAAACTCAATTCTACCTACTAAAATTTCTCCTGTCATTGCTAAATTGCCATATCTTATGCTTTCAAATTTTACCCAGATTAAGGTGTGTATGCATGTTAATAATTATTGTAACAATTTCAAAATAAAAATAGCATTTTCTTCTCTTAAGATTAAGAAATTGATCACGGTTAAAGTCTGTGTGCGCAGATTGCACCGTTCTTAGCTATTGTATAGATTCAAATGTGCAAGATGTAATTCCGTATTGATTAATCTGTATATAATATTTAGTTGGATCTCCAAAAGACGAATATAGTGCTCAATTCTAAGAGAAGAGCATACATACGGTAGTATATGTAGAAGTGACATTACGGCATAGTGCCGTCATATAAATAACTACTGGCTTGATAGCAGAAACTCGTATGTAACTAGTATGTTCTTTTTAAAGTGTTCGATGTAACAGTTATAAGTTGGCTGATGAACGTAAGGAAGGCAACTATTATTTCTTGCTAAGTCGTTGTGCCTCTTCTGACTCATATCCTGCAAATATATGGCTTTATTTCGATATGCGAAAATACAATATGAGGATTCATTGTCCATGTTTCTGACAAGCAGTTTGGTGGCTGAAGAGGCCGATACGTGAACCACATGTAAGGCCACAGTTTGTACATATGAATTCAGTATTCATATTAGGATTTGCAGCCGCACGATCCTTTCTTTCTTGGTGCTTGATCTTCAGCGTGTTTTGGAGGGATGTTTCGAAGTCAGTCACTGAGTTGTGGGTTTTCGCTCGCCAGGGTTCTCTGTCACTGGCTGGAAAGGCCCAGTCCTTGTGGTTGATGTTGCATGCATTCAGTGTCTTTTTCAGGGAGTCTATGTATCGCTTTTTGAGTGCTCCTCTACCGCTCTTGCCTTGGCGAGCCTGTTAGCAATCTCTCGGTCGATTTTAGCATCAGAGGATATTGTGCTGCCAAGATAGCAGAAATGGTTGACAGGTTTAAGTTCTGTGTCATTGATGTTTATATGTGGGGTGTTGTGTGCCACTCTTGGTGCTGGTTGGTAGAAGACTTCCGTTTTCTTCAGGCTGATAACAAGTCCAAATGTTTGGACACCATCTGCAAAGTAGGATGTCAGCCTTTGCATAGCACTCTCGGTGTGAGTAACTAAGGCCGCATCATCAGCAAAGAGGAGGTTTGTGATTAGTTCTTCCCTTGTCTTCTTGCTAGCTTGAAGTCGTCTGAGGTTGAAAAGATTGCCATCTAAGCGGTAGCGCACATATATAGCATCTTCAACATCAAAGTCTTCTAGGGCTTGCTTCAGCATCAGGCTAAAGAAGAAGGAGAAAAGGGTAGGAGCTAGAGCACACTCCTGTTTCACTCCGTTTGAGATGGGAAATGTTTCAGAAACATCGCTGTTCGTATCCTGCAAATGCCTCTTTGAAGTATTCCTCAATAATGGCATTTATACCCTTTTCTCGTGCGGTTTGGACTGGACTCAAAAGCTACAATTTCTAAGAAATTTTCTAAAAAACCATATAGAATTCAAGAAAAGAAACTTCAACTTTTTAAAACGTTTCGACTTGCGTTTTCACCAGTTATAATTTTTCAGAAACATAAAGCACATTTATAACCATAACAACAAAAGAGCAATATGTAATTACGCATTGACAATAAACATTTTACACAATAAAAAACGACTAAAATGACTAACATATGCAATTGAAAGGAAGGGAAGTTAAAGTTGGCATATTGGAACAAGGTGTTGGAGAAGAAGATACCGTCTGTCTCCTAGAAGCTGAGACAACGCTAAGCAAGAACAAAGTAGGTGTTAGGATAGGAGATAGAGAGGGCAGGTGCAAACATAAATGGGTAATGGAACGAAATATGAGAAAACATTAAATAAAAGAACATGCAACAAAAATGTGCGTAAAGCAAAGTCATGATATAAAACAAAGCAATTAGACGAAAGAATAAGCAAACACAAAAGAAGCACTTGAATTCAAATAAATGATAATACTGTTTCTATTTCATTAACATTGAGACCCCGGGGTATGAATTATCTAGCTTGTGTTGCCAGAAACTATCACGTACCCTATCCCTCCCAATTAGCCTATCAATAATAGTGATACGAATATCTTCCAGAAAACCATGATGTCCCTTCTCAAAGAAACGTCTGAAAAATTCCATCTGAGGAATTGAAGACCCTGTAACTGATATAAATATATATATATATATATATATATATATATATATATATATATATATATATATATATATATATATATATATATATATATATATATATATATATATATATATATATATTTATATATTTATATAGATATATATGTTTAAGAGTATAAAAGAGAGAACGAATCATAAATAATGGTCACTTAAATCATAGACGTTTCGATAAATATCTACATCGCACATTGTCAATTAAACTGGAGTCTATCAAATACATGTCTTAGAGACAAATTGGCTTAAGATTTGAGCTGGCTTAATTTCAGCTAATGCGCTGTTATTAAAAAGACAGCTCTTGAATTGCTTCCGTTATTCTTTGGTTATTTGGTGATTATTCATAAGTTATTTGAATGATCTATCATTAGTTCCTACATCATCTTGAAAAATCAAAGGTAAATATGTCAAGCATCCACTCTTGACTAAGTGCGCTAACATTTACCTTTATCTGTAGTTACTGTCAGGGAATCTTGAAAATATATAAAGGCCTATGTTATTCAGTATGAAAAGGAAATTATTTCCTGCTGTGAACTTGCAAGCTGACGGAAATTGAGCAATCATAGACAATCAGTGGATTTTGCTTTGGTGCCATTGTCACATATCATTTGATGAGTGCTACTCAAAGGCATAGCCAGCGGACGTGCTGGTCGTGCTGAGCACGACTAATCGTTGTATGCAAAATAATTTCGAGTTTCATTTTAATAATAATCTGTAAAACCAGCTTTCTGAAAAGACGTTACTTGAGAGATAGCGTCTCTTGTATCCCTGTTTCTGGTCGTGCTCATACCTGAGAGAACAAAAGAACGTTGGAGAAAATATCTCTCATATCCCTGTATATAGTCGTGCTCTAACTTTAGAGCACGACCAAACAGAGGGTTTCCAAACAAATAGCCATCATGTTGACACTACTTCAGTACTACATTTGACCGTCTATTTCACTGGACACTCTGTGGTTGGTCGTGCTGAAAATTCAGAGCACGACCTAGTTATTTTGGCCCTTATAATATGTGCAGTACATTAGTAGCCGTAGCGGGTTTTGATTGGCTTATGTGTTTCAATTTGTAAGTAGTTGAAACCTTTGGTCGTGCTCTTTGGTAATAGCACGACTGCACTGAAAGGTATCGTGATTCAGGATAAAGATGCTTAATTCGTCGAGTAATTATGGAACCCTGCCAGCAATAGATCAGAGAATCGCAAATTTGGAAGATATCGTCTCTTGTCCAATAGTCAAACCGTTGTTTTCAACACATTTAACTGAGAAGGTGATAAGTTTCTAAGAAGACTGGCCTAGGCCGAAGTTGGTAATGAGAATTAAAGACAGAGTATTATCAGATTACTGGTACGATAGAGAAGAATGGCTAAAGTTCAGTGAAGGTAGGGGCTTTGTTGGCCTTGTTTTCTTCTTTGCCCTGGGTGTTTGATTAAGCCACGGTTGTACCAAGTGCCTCTGTTCAAAGGACCCTTTCGTGCTTGAACTCAGACATTTGTTGAGGAGTAAAATGTTCCAAGAACTCTTAGGCTCTTTTTTCAGTATTTCAGTACATAAAGATATTTATAAAATGTTGCTAAGAAACCAAGAATACTTAACTTTCTCCACAAAGAACTTATCATTGGCAAAGCTGGAAAAGGCCATTCCGAATAAGAGATGAATTCCCATCATATAGCCAAGTAGAGTTAAGTTACTATTTTTTCATTGGATATCAAAAATAGATATTGCATCCAACTTGGTCATATTCCTTCTAGGGTATGCCTGAGTTAAGATGTGAAGAGTGATGAGTAACACAGCAATGTGCTATGCAAACCAGATTGGCTCCTACCTATCAATTCAAGAAATACTGAAAGTGAAAAGGACTAGATCCATGCCATCTCAAGGACACCTGACATTCATAGAAAGCTGTTGGAGTTGCCAGAGCCCTTCTTATGTTCAAATACATTGCTTTAGAGAAGGATTTGGTCAGCTGCAAGTGGCACTTGCAGATATATATATATATATATATATATATATATATATATATATATATATATATATATATATATATATATATATATATATATATATATATATATATTTTGCTCTTTGTCCATTTGTTATTTAGAAGAGAGTAGCAACTGTATGAAGCTCGGCAGTTTCCCTTTCTGCCTGCTACTGATTAACTGCCTCAGTGCTAGATGATTTCCTTCTAGATGACAAATAATTGAAAGCTTGAGCAAAGAATCAACCCATAATTTAGTTTTACAGCTTGCCTCAATCACAGTTATGTGGTAGTGGACAGCTGTAATGTGCCTTAGGTAGCAAGTGATGTTTGAAAAGTAAATGGTTTTAAGTCAGTTGCTTCAATGATTAAGAATTTGTTGAAAGAGTGGAAGTTTTCATGTTGTTCATTTGCTACACTTATGTAATCTGTAAGAGAAGTGTATTAAGTGGATGCATTTTGTCATATGTTTAAGTATAAAAATTAACCCACTGTATCTATAGCCTCCTAAACCCATGATCTGGAATCACTAAGTGGCATGTCTGTATTGTTCATTGCAGTAAGTCTGTATGCAGAAATTGTGCCACAGGGGACATTAGGGGCATATCCTTTCAGTAGTCTCCTTCATAAATTTTGTATGTTGTCTGAATTTGAGGAGAATTCTTTTTCTTTTTTAGCTATGTAGCTTTTACTCACCCTTTATTTGCATAGCTTAGTGTAGGGGAATGACCCAAGAAAGCTTCATATGTCAAAACCACGCCCAGATGAGTGGCTGGCCCGCCCATGCCTGTATATATCACTGATAGCACAACCAACCAGTTACGGCTGGCTACGAAACTGGTTCTGTGATAAGGTCACTTACACAATTGACTATCTCCAATGGTAGCGCCAAATGAATAAAAGAACCTTCTTGATAGAGTAGGTTAGTATTTACACTGGAAACTGTGTAACCAATGCAAGTTTCCTGCACTCAATAACTGGTTTGAGCAGCATCGGCAACCGATTGTTGAAGGAGATAATTTCACAATCCTCTAGGATTTCCCTATACAAACTGATCGTACCATCCATGTGAACAGGCAAGATATTATAGTAAAATTTAGTAAAGAGAAATCCTGTCTCGATTCGAATTCGATAAGCTAAGCAAATATAAATATTTTGAGATTGAGATTGGCAGAACGTGGAACTTGAAAACAACTACTACACCTATAATTGTGGGATAAAAAAAGACTGTAAAAATCGCCTAGACTAGCTCTTAGCGCAACCATAGTTTCAGGAAGTACAAAATATAGTGTTGACAAGTACTGCTCATATTCTACTTAAAGCACTGCCTGAATGAGTTCAATCATATGAGTACTAATCTTTGAGAGACGTTTTTGCTTCTCAGACCTTTTCTCACCTTAGGTCACTGGGGTGGTCCAGTTAGCAATAGCAACACAAAGCGCTTTAGTAAAATAAATACATGATAATAAGATAGACATTGTGGAAAAACTTGACCCATTGGCCTCCAAGCTTCTGACCTCTTTCTTATATTTTTTATCTAAGCCTTTCTTATGTCACCTAAGTAGGAATGAATTCTTGTTATGTTCTGACGCCATTTCGAACTGATATAGTTTAGAAGAAACCTCAGTTCGTCGAAGAATAACTTGTCTCGTTTGGAGGAAATTCTATTGTTGATGGACACTCATTGCATTGAAGGACACTCGTATGGTTTAACATATCAAATGCGTAGAACGACATACTTGCAACAGAAAAGAGACATCTTATATATGTTTATATATGCTCTGAAACATAGGCGACGCCCATTCTTTATATTCGTCTTTATTAGAACTGTTTTTATCTACTTTTCCTTTGGAACGAATTAATATACAGTCCTCTTTACATATAGTTTAACTTCTTGTCTCTGAACCACCTTGTTGGTAATCTAGCTTGTGCCCTCAGGCCCTGTTAATTGCTATTGAGACAGGGACAGGTCAAAACCGTAGATTAATGCTCTGCTGTCTATTGCTAGGAGATTTGAATTCAAAGGCACGTCACTTAAATTGAGTGATGATATGCCCAAACCTTTTATAAAATATTATCCCAATGTTGAATTGCAATTCGTATTTACTTCACCGTAACCTTTACCATCCCTATTCAAGCACAAGAATCACTTTCCTACCCTGTTGTGTTATAATGTCATCCATAAATATTCGTTTAGTGGCTGTACTGCAACTTATTGCAGTAAAACATCTAGAAATCTTTGGATTCGTAGTAATGAGTACCTGAATTTTGTGTGTTTCAAGACTCGCCTCTCCTAATCCATCAGCTATATGCAACATATGAAACATACTGGACATGTTAATGAACGGGTCTTTTGATAATTTTAGCATAATTAGCATGACCGACAACTCTTTTGATCTACTTATCCACGAAAGCCTTCTCATTTAAAGGGATAATCCTTCTCTCAATTTTAAACAATCCTCTTTTCCCATGGTTCACTTTTAGGCTCCTTTCGTCAGTTCTCATTGTTCTACTATAGGTTTTTTATACCGCTACTTGTTTTGCTCATCTGAGAGGCTATGTATGTGCTTCTTTGCGCGTTTCTCCAAACATATGATCACATTGGCATAAACTGGCTAGTTTCAATGACAATTCTGATGATGGTCAACAGCTGGGTCGAGTCGCATTGACTTTTTAATAGTCTATGGCACTATCAAAATAACGTCTTGAATATGTCATAGAAGGTATTGTCGAATCAACATCTTCATAATAGAAAGTTGTTCATAATAATCTTGGAATTGTCTTTGATATACTTAGGAATGTTCTTCACGTTTCAACTTTGTACTTAATGGGGACGAGGGCATTGCTTCAGGGTGGCTGGATGGACTATATAACTAAACATATACATAAATATATAAATATAAATAAATAGATATATATCTATATATGTGTGTGTGTGTGTGTGTGTGTGTGTGTGTGTGTGTGTGTGTGTGTGTGTGTGTGTGTGTGTGTGTGTGTGTGTGTGTGTGTGTGTGTGTGTGTGTGTGTGTGTGTGTGTGTGTGTGTGAAAAGTCTGTTGGTACTACAGAACTTCACTATAGCGAGAAAAAGCAGGAACATTTCTTTAGCATACTGAAAGCTTTATTCGTCCGACACTCGTCAGAGTTTGAAACGTCGGATAACGACCGAAACGTGAACAGAAATATATAGCTAGATGCGGGTACACGTGATAAGATGAATAATGCGTCTATTTGGCCCTGTGATTGGCCACTTAGCACCTATTCACCATTGTTTACTGGAAGAGTCCAAGTGAAAAAATGAACTCTTTTTGTTTACACAAGACAGGGTTTTGAGTCTTAATGTAAACTGATTTTAAAGCACCTAAATGAAAGGACGATCTTGCTTGCCCTATGATCCGAAAATTATCGTCTGAATATGTTTTGGCGCATTCTGGATTTGCAATAAGATGTTGTCCTATGGCCGAATCACTTTTCATTTTAGAACTAGAGCTTTTACACATACGAGGTGACTGTTCTCTTGTTATAGTGCTTTTCGTCCTGATGCTCGTGGGTACATGTTGTTTTATTCTGTCAGCTAGCCTCTGCATAGTGCGCCCTACGTACCGAGCTTCACATCGGCACGAAAATTCATAAACTGCACAACTTTTTTGAGTGGTAGGAACGCTATCATTTTTAGCAGATGGTAGCATGACCCTAGTATTGTAAACCACACGGGGCTTCACAGCACAGAAACAAGATGTAATGGCTGTATTATTTTGGTTTCAAATTTTGATGAAATATTTCCAATCCAGGACAATTTTAAGTAAACTGGGCACTTTTCAGGACCAAGCCGTTTTTCTGATGAAATGTTGGCTAGTTTTTCCTTAATGCAAGAAACAAGGACATCTTCTGGATATCCATTGTCAATTATTGAATCCTTCTGTTGACTCTATCGAAGGCCTTTTGTAGATCAATAAATAGAGCATACTTGTCAACACCCCACTCCCAGCATTTTTCTAGGATCAATTTCACTGTGAACACTGCGTCTGCAGTACTTCTTCCTGGTCTAAACCCAAACTGACAATCATCTAATATATCCTCCACTCAGTCTCTCAATGTCATTTCCAATATCCTGGTGTAGATCTTTCCAGCATGCGATAGCAATGTTATTCCTCTGTGGTTATTACATACTGTTTTCTCTCCCTTTTTCAGGATAGGGCTTATCACTCCTTTCTGCCAATCTGAAGGTACCAATTCTGCTTTATAAGCTGCGTTGAATATCTTGAGCAGCTTATTAGCAGCAGTTGCTCCTCCCGCCTTCAACACCTCCACTGGCAATCCTTCATCTTCAGGTGACTTTCCATTCTTCATCCTTGAGATTGCTTTTTCAAACTCTTCTATAGTTATAGTATTTTGCTCATCTTTCTCTCCAATCCTAAAATCATTCTCTTCATCAGTATTATCCTGGCTATTTGGTACATTTAGCAAGTCACAAAAATACTCTTTCCATCTCTCTGCGATTTCTTCTGAATCTGTGAGAAATACTTCATTTCTGTCTTCTATAGCATGGCTGACAATCTGTCTTTTCTTCTATAACCATTTGCTAAGCTGTAGAGAAGCTTTCTAGTGCCTCTAAAATCTGCTTTCAAGTCTTCGCCAATTTTCCGCCAACTTTTCTCCTTTGCTCCCCTTTTCACTTTCTGCGCCTCATTCCTAGCAATTCCATAATTCCTACTATCCTCAGCTGACCTGGACTTCATCCACTTTCTAAATAGCTCCATATCAAAGTCTCACTGAACGTTTTACTTCCTCTCCCCACCAAGGGGCTCTCCTCTTAGTACCTCTGTATGAAATCTTCTCTCCCAGTACCTCGCTTGCAGAATTCAAAGCACACTCCTTAAAAGTGTTCCACATGCTGTCAAAATTACATTCATCGTGCTCCCCAGCGCCTTGCAAATTTTTCTGCATGCACTGCTGTAGGTCTGTAATTATGTTCTGTTCCTTAAGCAAGCCCAGCTTGTATCGCTTAGGTCCCTTGCCCATATGCTCTTTTGGCTTCCTAATTCTTAACTTTGCAAGAACAAGTCTATGATCAGCATCCATTGACACAGATGGGATAGCCTTCACATCACAGAAAGTGCCCTATTGTTAGTTATAAATAAATCAATAATTTAACTTTGAATATAGCGTTGTTGCTGCTGGTCATATCTATACCATGTCATCCATGACTTTCTCGATGCTGGAAGAAAGTATTCATTATCTTCAGGTTGTTTGCTTGAGCAACATCCAACAGTCTCTGACCACCCTCATTTCTATTCCCAATACTATGAGTCCCAATAGTTCCCTGTAATTTATTCTGTCGCACCCTACATGGCAATTAAAATCTCCACACAGGATAACGTTGTCTGAGTATTTCATCTCATCCATAAATCTCTGCAGTTGTTGATAAAATTCATCCTTTTCAGCTGCTGGCCTACCTTGTTGAAAGGCATACACCTGTATCATACTACTCCTTCTCTCAGCTTTAAGTCAACACCTATTAATCTTTCATTTAATTGTATTACCTTTTCTACAAACTGTGCTATGCTAGGCTCTAAAAGTACCAATCATCGACATTACCCACGTAAAATTAGTCTCGGTTCAAAGCTGGTTTGTACTTTTCTATGAAATAATTTTCTTTCTCTTCCCTTTCTATAATATCGTTTCGTTCAAATTTAAGGAACGGGGTAATTGTAAATGGTATAGGTTCGTTAGTTAAGGAATGTGACAAAGGAGGTGCATGTGTCATAATGGATGCAAAATTCTATAACGAAAAGATGTGTAATATATTACGTGATGAATTCACTTATAAACAACTTGAAAAGAATATAGACAATAAAACAAGGAAACTAATCGAAAAACTAACAGAAAAGACAAGGCATCACTAATAAAAAAGGAAATTGACTACTTAACTAAATTTTAATTCAATTCTAGCCATCTATACGGGTTACCAAAAATTCATAAGAGCACTATCATAAACAACGAAATTAAGAAGAACCCATCGGAAATAATAAAATCACAGAATCCCGAAGATCTCACATTCAGACCAATAGTAGCTGGCCCAAACTGTGTTACAAGCAGACTTAGCAACTTTATAGATATAATTTTGAAACCTTTCCTACAAAAAATCAAAAGCTATGTAAGAGATGACCTGGATTTCTTGAACAAGATTCCTAAGAAGCTTGCTGAGTATGAGAGTTTAGTTACACTCGATGTTTCTAATATGTACACAAATATAGACAATGATCTAGGAATATATGCAATAAAATACTGGTTACAATAACATCCAAATTTAATTACAAGAGATCTAACAAATGAGCTCATAATAGAAGCTTTATCCATCATTCTTGAATACAATACATTCACTTTCAACTGCACAGACTACATTCAAATTCGAGGTACAGCTATGGGAACGAAAGTGGCACCCACATATGTTACTCTTGCAATGGGATACTTGGAAAACAACCTCTACGAAACTATCGAAGACAGGTACGGAACAACTGCGAGGAATAAATTTACCAAAAACTGGAAACGATATTTAGATGGTTGTTTCATAATTTGGGATGAGAGAATAGATAAAATTGAAAATTTCCTATAAATTCTCCAAAACCTACATAAGAACATAAAGTTCACAATAGAAGTTAGCAAAAACTCCATTAATTTCCTTGATATTCATTTAACTGTTAGGGATCACAAAATCACAACTGACATTTACCGCAAACCAACCGATAGTCAACAATACGTCCACTATAAATCATGCCACCCAAATCATACAAAACGCAATATTCCATTCAATCTAGCAAGAAGAACATGTACCATTGTAGAGGATATTAACTTAAGACACAATAGACTAATAGAATTAAAACTCAATTTGATCAAACAAGGTTACCCCAAATCATTAATACAAAATTGCATAGACAGATCAACAAGTATTCCAAAAGAAAAATTAAGAACAGGAAGACAAAAAAGTCTCAAATGAACAAAACGCTACCTTTTGTCTCTACCTTCAATCCTAGGAATCCAGATTTTTTCTCCATTGTTAAAAAAACATTCTCGTTACTTAATGCCAGCCCAAAAATGCAAAAAGCACTCAAGAATATGAAACTAATCAGAAGCTATAGACAACCCCCGAGTTTGAAAAAATTATTGACAAGAGCAAAATTCACCTATTCTGAAAATGCGCACATGACAAGACCAGCAGCACTAAATGATACAAAAGTTACAAAATGCAATGATAAAAAGTGTGGTACATGCCCCCTTATTACAGCAACAAATGAAATTTTATTCCATAATAACACTATTCCTTTTAAAATTAAAAGCAACATGGATTCCAATGCAACAAACATTTTATATCTAATAAATTGCAGCGGGTGCCAAAAAGAATATATAGGCCAAACATCAAATTTGCGTGCTAGGGTCCGTGTCCACAAGCAGCAAGTTCTTAATCCAAGATTACGAAACCTACATGTCAGTAAACATATAGCTCACTGCTCAATCGGCGAACCTATACCATTTACAATTACCCCGTTCCTTAAATTTGAACGAAACGATATTATAGAAAGGGAAGAGAAAGAAAATTATTTCATAGAAAAGTACAAACCAGCTTTGAACCGAGACTAATTTTACGTGGGTAATGTCGATGAATGGTACTTAACATTAGGAAAACGTCATATTCATGCAAACTAGGATACATATATCACGTGCTATATCGTACTTCCTTGCCTACCATTAATCTAACGTCATATTACTGTATGTAACACTGTAAATTTAGTACAAATTTTGCAAATATTAGTTCGCTGAAGATTCTGCATAACGGATGAAACCGGTACGAACGAAGAAGTGGTTTATTTTCTGTTATATATATATATATATATATATATATATATATATATATATATATATATATATATATATATATATATATATATATATATATTGGCAATATATACAGATATCGAAATTCAAAGTTGAAAGATTTCTTGCTCTCGGGGCTTACTTATTGATCATATCAAAATCTCATTTACTTAATAAATACTGTTGTGCTAAAGCAATCAAAGTTCTGTATTACTTGGTAATTGGTTGTGGGAAATTTTTTATCCATCCCACATCTATTAGAAGACATGTTTATTACTAAGGTTGCTCAGACGTTCTATATTTCAAGGTTAGACACAACGGTAGGCCGTTTGTAAAGATACAGTAATTGTAACATATAATCCAATAGTTAATGTTTTTTCTTGCAAAGCACCAAAGCGCCTTCTCAGTCAATTTTCTTAACACTGTAATCAAATTGCATTCTTTTCTCCAGAAATCATAATGCTTTAGAAAATTAGGCTTAGCTTATAAATCGCTTTGGAGCCAAGACTATAATTCAAAGTTGAGCATTCAATGTGCAAGAGTAACTTCGGCCATGAAGGCCTGCAGTGTTTATGTTGATGATTCTGGGTAGTGAAAAGGTCAGCTCTGATTCCTGCACATTTCTTTCTCTCACTAGAGGGACCTGGAAAGATTCATATAGGTTTCACAAATTTTATGTCTTTATATGCAACTTATGGTCAACATGCGGGTAGACAGTGGGGAAAAAGTGGCTGGGTGGGCAGTTCCGTCTTCAAATAATTCACTGAGATTGTATCTCGACCAGGCATGTGATCCTAGGGATACAGCCCTCTCGTTAAGCATATATATGTTTTTTTTGGGGGGGGGGGGCTCAGCCCCAGGAATGAATCTCCAGTTGTTTGAAAAGTTGTCCATAATTTCTCTAACTGACTTAAGACTTACATATATCTTATACTTTTAAGAGCTAAAATTTTACCAACGGGAAATCATAGCAGAATTTTGGAGATGCCTGGGCGTGGTCTCCAAAATTCTGATATGAATCCCATGGCTAAAAATTTAGCACCATACCCCTAATCTTGAGATGTTCCAGTTACTCGTTTTAACTCATGACAAGCCATTCTACAGCTTTATTTGATAGAAATACATCGACCAGCTATTTCCCCAAGGTTTCATAGCTAAATAGCATATGAAATGTTCCGCTATGGTTTCTTCACTGGATATTGTGTGCAAATATCCTAACATAATAATGAAGGTTTCATACACACGTAGTTTACTTCATATGTCGTTTCTATCTACAATCAAGGGTAAGGATGCACCATTATGTTTACAAAAGGCGTTACCTTGTTATCTAAAAGGCGTTGTTGAAAGATACTTTCTTTGAATCTTCACCCTTAGACCCCCACTCCTTTCTACATCACGACCACTGGCTCCATCACTTCATTCCTGCCTCTTCCATCCGGGCTTAGCTGCCAACGAGCTTGGTGGTCAATTGCTTATGTGATTGTATGTTAAAGAATACTTTTCCGTTTGTCAAAGTTTAGATCATATTTCTGATATCTGTGTATGCTTTATTTTTAAACTTAATTAAGAACAACATTAGAACTGTTGGGAATCAATGTAATGACCCCACACTGGAACAACGTTTCTGACCTCTAGCATGGAAAAATATCCAGAAATTTCCCTAATTCAAAAAATCGATGTAGAGTAAGAAAACAATGAAATTTGTAATGTATATCATATTTCATGGGAATGCAACTCCTTATCGACAATTTAACTATCGTTTACAACCTTAAAATATCTCGTGCGAATTTGCGTCCTTTCCATAGCGTTTCGTATTCGAAGTCCTTACGTTTACACTGAAATAGTATAGTTGGATTCTGACGATATACATCACCCCCCTTGGTTGATTGCCTAATCAACCGATCAAACAATATGGTACGAATTGTCAGTCTATAGTTTCTTAATGATTTCTGAAACGTCTTCATCTCTTATCATTTTTATGGATATCTCCGCAGAGCTTTGGTTACTGTTTATAGAGTCCTTCTCTAATCGTTCTTGGACTTCTATAAGGTATAAATGTTCCATTGATCCTTTTAGAACTATTGGTTTTCTCGATTTATCGACGGTACGTACAGATAGTATTTACTACAGCTGTTTCTTTTTCATATCATCAAATAAGTTTAAATCCCCTGGTACTAACGTTGCTGTAAAGGATATTCTGTGATCAATTTTCATCTAACACAACCACTAACAACAATTACATAATAAGATCTCTAAAAAACTCTAACGGAAAAAGAAAATGAAGAAAAAATAGTTAATGTAAACCAGATCTATGAGACATGAATCCCCTGGACCTTAAAGTACCTCAAAGTAGCTACAGATACATCTACCAGAAATATAATTTCCATGGGAAGAAATCAGCTGAATCAACAGATAAATCTCGTGAAATAAATGATTTGGATTTTGGCAAGACCGTTTGCATTGAATACGTGTGGGAAAAGATGAGATGCATAAAATTCTGGACGCCTTCATAACTCAGCACTTTTCAAGTATATCAAACACAGAGCCAGCTTTTCATCACCAACTGGTGCTAAAGATTGAGGGTTATATAAGCACGTCTAATCAGCAGAAGTTCTAGATTTTCGAAAGTAAAAAAAATGCCAATTCATCTTTAAATTGATATCTTGTGAATTACAACATTCTGAGCCATTTAAGCAAATTGGATTGCTCAAAAGATTTATTTCTTGAGATTCACAATTAACACTTTTTAATTGAGACTGATGCTTCAAATTAAACTTGGTATTGGTGTTTTCATATGCAGAGTTAGGTTTCTGGTAAGCAAGCAGTATATTGAGCATTATAGCAGGCACAGTATACAGCTTACTGAGAAGCATTCTTATGAGAAAATATGATAGCAACACAACTTTGTGAGTATGATTATTGATGTTGATTATAGTTCAGTCTGCATGGAATTAAAGATGTCCTCATATTATCCATTTGCAACCATAATGCTCGGAACATTCAATTTTCATATTTTTATCAAACATTTGTCTTCTTACAGTATCATTTTCTCAGTCACTATCCAATGAGGGAACTTCCTCCTACTTGTCGTAGCAGAGTCAGAACAAGGGACTTTCCGTATACCTGCTAAGTAAACATACTAAAGACTACAACGGCGAAGGGGCCTAAAGCCCCATGCAATCTGACTACATTATAATTCAGCGTTTATTTACTTATACGGAGTCAAGATTCCCTGCTCGTGTATGCTTGGATTTTGGCAACTACAGGTTCTCCACTTTCAGCCTGTATGTTAAGTTGATGTCTTCTCCAGGAATTGTACGTTTTTATAAAATATCGTTTCTTTGTGCACCTGATTGTACCTCGTCTTTTATGAGACTTTTCACCTTCTCCAAGATAATTTGAGAAGTATCTGCCATTATCACAAACACAAACATTACACTATTCCTCTCCCGGCTAACAGTTTGAATCGAGTTTCGTCGGTAATCAGTATTTTACTTAAGTAAAGATTGATTTACTTTTAGATCTTTGAACATCAGTCAACTATGCTTGTGATTTTATTGCAACAGTTGAGCATCAGTCAATTCCCATTCTGATTGGCAAGTTTGAACTGACTGTTGCTCTCGTGAAAGCCTGTGTTGCGCCCAAGAGTACTCTGCCACCAGTTATGAGACACCAATGAGTAATAGGAGATTCTTTAATGTCTTCATAAACAAATGTAGGTGGACGTAAACACCTTTTAGATAGTTTTTCCATACTCTCAAATACAGTAGTCCACCCAATCAACTCGCCTTTGGAATGTTAAATCTCTCCAAACTATTCCTTTCCTGCGTACAAGGGTGCTCTACATTCTAGAAAATCAGACGTGGGTGCTTACACTTGATAGTGAGAGTTGACCCACCGGGAAAAAGTGCTACAGCTCGATTTCTTTTGCTTTCTTGGTTTGGCTTTTGGGTAGGGCAATCCTGCTCAATGCTGCACTTCCATGTACGATAGCGAGGCATCTTTTGTTCGGCCTATTTGCTTACTTTGACCTTTAGCTTCAACGAGTTGAAAGAGTACCTGCTTGCGTCTGTTTAGCTTGAGAACCAACGAGATCCAGGATGTCGTCTAGAGAGCCAGCTCTTGAGCAAATATCAGAGTTTGCCTTTCATAAAGGGGTAGGTGTAGAATAGTTGTAAAAATTAGTTTTGAGATATGTTGCACAAAGTCCACTTAGTGAAGGATTCGTGCAGAGTTTTATATTTTGCCTTTATAACTGCAGTCAGTAGGATGTCTTACATATACAGGATTTTAACGTAGGAAACACTTTATTTCGATAGCTTTCTCCCATATTTCAGCATTAATGCTATGAAAAAGGGCTTGGGTCCGTTTATCTGTATGACTTTTCTGCTTACCAACTACTGAGAGACGCCCACATGGTGGACATAGTCTGTGTCTCCAATCTAGTACATACACACATACAGTACATACATGTTTGTATTTTGCAACACATGTTTTAATGGTTGGTAGCCTCTTGTTGGCTGCTGTAGACCTGCAACTTGAAAGTTCTAAACAAAATAATTTTAAAGCTAGATTCTAGTATATAATTTAGAACCTAATATCAGTTCTCTATTTCAAGTATCTCGAATAACCAATTACTAAAATGCACGCAAGTATCAAGATCTTTTTTCGTGTTTACAATAGTTCCTATATTGAATGAAATTTGTTCCCAGGATTGTTTTACAAGATTGTTTCCTTAGATTGTCAGCACTCTTTAAATCTGAAGTTTAGCATGTTCCATAGTATCAATCCTCTGTATTTTAACATGTTTCATTCAGTTTCAGATTTCTATCTCTCTATTTCTAATTTCTCTCCTTTCCATGTATTATATATGATAGTATACATCCCTTCTAGTCTATGTGTTTCTTCTCCCTTAGCAATCTTTTACATCTCTACAGCAGTCTTCCTTTCATATATGTATTTGATCTTATTCCAGCCTGCTCTTTGAAGTAACATTGAATACATATAAAAAGAAGTTCTCAGCATATTGTGAACCTGTGCAGTGCAGAGGTTCTCAGTCCCTAGGCTTCCTAGGGGTTGACTAGGTAGTATACAACAAACTGGGGTCCATAGTGATGCTTTGGACATCCACGAAGCAAACTTTTCTGACACTTCTAGTTTTACATCACATAAAGTTAGCATTGAACATTGGCTTTAGGTCAGTTTGTCATGTGATATGTTTTTGAAGGATTCAGGTTGTAATGATTTTGGTACTGTTTCTAGTTTGCCATATGGTTTGCCTCCAAATCATGATTGCTATTTGCTGTTGTTCTTTTGGCTGTTGTTGCATTATTTATGCAAGAGTAGCACTGAAGT
Organism: Mastigias papua; assembly: GCA_964019165.1. Lineage (NCBI taxonomy): Eukaryota > Metazoa > Cnidaria > Scyphozoa > Rhizostomeae > Mastigiidae > Mastigias > Mastigias papua. Next base: position 6,724,299 of record OZ025287.1, on the reverse strand, counting down.
ACTTTGTACCTCTGTAGCCTACCCTGACTGTAACCTACCCTGAATTTACCCTATCCCCTAAATGCTCTGTACATTGAACAATAATATGACATGTGTTTTTACTAGTAAGTACCCTTGCAACTATTACACGTAAACATATGAACAACCAAAGAGCAAAGATGACTGAGGATATCATCCTTGATTGGAAAAAAAATTTCAATGCATTTAGTTGACTGAAAATAAACTTAATGTCAACATGGGAGGTAGATTTTACCTAGAAATTTGTAAAGTTTCTTCTTAAAGCAAATACTATGCAACCATAAATACAGTAAGTCTTGTTAAAAAGGCCATCACGAAGTAGATTTTGATATTCTTTCGACACTTAATCTCCTTTTTTGTGCAATGTTGTGTTCTTCTGCTTTTGATTAATTTATTGGTAGGTGTCTTTCCCAAGTTTACTAGGAATGGTGAAAATTGTTAAAATATGATCAATTTAGTGCTTTGCAATTGGTGTACTTGTCACATATGCTGATTATTAATATGCCCCTTTTGTATTTCATTAATGAAAATTAGAAAATTACAATAGCTTGCATTTTGTAGAATAGCTATGAAGAGACCCACCAAGAAGGGGAGTGGAAGATTGTCCCATGCTTTAAACTTGGGAGGGAACCAAACAGTCATGAAAAGATGCTTAGTAACATTTAGATTTGACAATGACATCATCAAGATCCCCATGTTTGCTATGCTAAGGAACATGGTGGTGGCATGCATAAGACTATTTCTGTTGAAAATCATTAGTATGGGGAGAAGTAGGTTGTGTTCATGCTGATTGCTGTAGTACATGCAGACTTGCATGGGCAATATGTGCCTGTACAATAACTATGCTCTGGCAACACCTCAATACACCCATGTATGTTGTCTTTTGACAATGTTAAGTGCAGTTCTCTCTTTTTCATCTTATGATGTCAAAGCTAGGACTAGCAAGGTATGGTAGCATATTCATAGAATGAATATTTATGTCTTTAACAGCATGGAAATGGCTGATAAAATAATGGAAGATCTGGCTTATTAAATTTGATTTGAATCAGTTGAATATCATCTATAAGATGAATAATACTAGCAGATAGCATGCACCATTAATCTGTTGTAGATTGTATCAGATCTGCCAGCTCATATGATTTTATTATGAATCCCACATTTACTTGATGTTGAATGTAAATCTCTAACTTGTGGTCTGCTCATCAATCTCATTATTTTTCTATCTTTTTCACAATTCCTTTTTAATTCTCTGTTTACTGGTATCCATGTGATGACAAATGTAGCTGCAGCCATTCGAAGACGACATGGAAAAGGAACTGCAAAGCTTGATTGGTATATAGACCTTCTCACATAACCCCTTATACTAGGCAAGAGAGTGAGATTGCAGTGATGTGAAGTTTCTCTGCCTGGTTCTGAATCTCTGAATAAAGTCATGTGTTATGCAAATCTTTTAGAAAATAAAATAATTCTAAAATGGTGACAATTTGGGTTGCATTAGACAGTGGTAAATAAGTTTTTTTTTTAACTGCAAATTTTCTTTCCAAGAAATTTTTGCATTCTCCCTATTTTTCTCAAGGCTCAAAATTTTTGGATGATTTGTTTACAATTTTCACTATTTGTGTTTCCCTTGGTTTGCCAGGTTTGCTTTTTCAATTGTACAATTGACATGTGTTGCAATGACAGCAGATCTTAGTTGCTGCTTAGAGCTGCTCTCTCTATAAAAATTCCTCCCAAGAGTTCCCTGTCAAAGGTTGCAGATTACAATTTGAAGCTGATATGAGTTGTCAACCATCTGCATTGCAATTCTATCTACTTTGTTACTTATAACCCCAGCAAAATTATCAAATTTGTTTCTTATTGAATTACTGTTAATATACCCAATAATTGTATATCTTGGGTTTTTTGTTCTTTGTTTGCTCATAACTTCAAAGCAGCCCTGTTAGGGCTTTTGGTAGACTTGCACTGTGGGGCATGGATTCGCTTTTGCCAATGTTCAAGGAAGGTCTAGACTCTATATAGCCTACCATATTGTCATAGTTAGTATCAACATTTTTGTCTGACACTGCTGGGGCAATAGCATGTTTTGATTGATCGATCTGTGGGATACCATCTATTCAATTTCTTTTGTAATAAAATAATTATCAACAATGTCTAGTAATTTTCTTGCTGAAAAGCTGTTACTTTTACGGTTTAGATGTAGTTTACCCTTTCCCAAACATTGGCTATCGATGTTTGGATGGCAGATGATGGGTAGTTGTAGCTTTTTTGCTAGGCCTTTTATTTTCTTGTTTAAGTCCTCTGACTTTTGCTTCCTCTGAAGGCTGTCATATCAAATTGTTATTTGTGATAATACCAAGCTTGTCAATGTGGACATTTTCTGTGCTTCCTTTACCATTTCCTAGATTTTTTTTATGGTATCCTTGTGCTTTCTGATGTCATTAGTTCCTGCATGTACAATGACACAGTCATGATTTCGTCTCATGCAGGGTGTAATATGATCTGAAGTATTAAGTGGGGATGCTGCAGCATGGGGCCTGATCTGTATGTCATGTCTCTTTTCATTGTGTTCTGTTCTGGGCCATGGAGCACTATTGTAAGTACTGCCTTTCTGGTTGGCTTCTTTGCAGTCTTTGTTTGGTCGTGTTGTTCTTTTGGCACTCCTTTTGACGTTTGGTCTTTCATGTAGTCAACTTTCTTTCCTTGTGGCTAGGAATTATTCTGCTCCGTTTTCTCATTGCTTGGACAATTGTTTTGGACCGCTTGCGCTTTACCCCCTCCTATTGTAACCCCAGTTGACATTGTGGAATTAGCATCGGCGTCTTTGCTTTAATTGTCCGCCTTCCCAAATATAGGTCCTTCCATGAGTTTTTCAATTATTTTCTGTTTTTCATCAAGCTGTTTTTCAGGTGAGGCTATCCTGTCTTTAAAATTTTGAACTATCATAATTTCACAAGTGGATCCATACTAGTCAATTTCTCTTCAGTTGTGTGGTTAATCTGCGCTTTTATTGATTCTACTTCGGAGTGGAAAAAGGTTTTGAATACATAGTAGTGATCAAACTTGACATATTTTCCATAGGCTGTAAATCTGCTCATCTCCACTGAGAGGTTAGTAAAATCCTCGATTGTAATCTTCTTCAGGCCTCCCAGACAGCATAAAAAGAGGAAAAGCATAAAATTTTAGGCTTAGCATAATGTTTGGTAATTTGGTATAAAATATAGTATCTAGGTATAACTTAGCATAAAATTTCAAAGGCATTGAGCTCAAGAAATATTTTTTCCATATTGTATCCCTGAAGAGATACTATCAGAATAGAGCTCTACTTTTGTAAGTGGGATCTGACAATTGATGCTGAGAAATGGTGGTAATAAGCCCCTGCACAATAACTCAGTGATGTACAATTTTAGATGAAGACTAGAACATATTATCTTTACGGGGGATTCATTTTCTTACCAGAGTGCATAGAAAAGAGAAGAAAAGGCATTTCTTAGAAATAAGAAGGCTACTCACAAGACATGTATTTCATAAGCATTTTGATTTACCTGAAGGCATATCAATGCTGGGAGGTGTGGTGTGTAACACCCCCAAATCTTCATCCAGTCAGTAAATTGAAGCCAGAGACTTCAATTTTCCAATTGCCCTGAGATTTTCTGACTGTTGCATTTCCCGACTAGTATTTCAACTTCATCTGAGTCATACATTCATTTTTCAGACTGATGCAACTTTTTCTGATCGGGTTCTCCTTCTCAGTGTGAAATTCAATGACAAAAACAAGAACGTTCTATTTTCTAAATAGGCATTTTTCAACGTTTTAGAGGGCATTAACTCAAAAATTGTTCTGGGAGCAAGCCCCCAGACACCCAATTTTAAGCACTATAACTATGAAAGATTATATTGGCACATATTCTTTGATCCATTGGTGAAAGTTTTTGATATGCAAGAGTTTCAGACTCTGAATTTGGTTTCTACATAAACACAATCCTGTTGAGCTCTTCAGAAGAACAAAGATTGAAAAATATCTAGAGACTTAATTCGGTGTTAACACATATCACCTTAATATTAAGTCTCTAGCTTTTTTCCTTATTTTTGTTCTTCTATTCTTGCGCAATGTAATCTGCTGCCTATTCATTTGCTCCTACTCTAATTCACCCATATCCCCAGGTATTTCTCTATATCACAGCCCGCATTCTAAGCACTTGGCACCGATTGGTATTATCGCAGAATATGTTATAACCCTCATTTTGAGCACCTGACACATTTGATCTCAATAGAATAGTTTTTGCTGAATACCCAGGGGAGTAATCACTTGTTTTTATACCGTTTGCACCATGTAATATGCTGTAGCTAAAGATGGTTTTTGAAGCAATCGAAACATGTTTTACAAACTGAAATCAATTGTCGTTTTTCTAAGGGTTATTTCTCATATAATGTTGTTGCATTGAAATACCTCTAAAGGCGAAGAAATGCCTCTGTTATTTGTCGCAATTGTGGTTCTTAAGGTGAAGATGTGTTGACAGGGTTCAACTTGCTAATCTAGGCCATGCTAGATGATGAAATAGTTCAGTTTAGTACTGGAGCTTCATGGCATCCTCCTGTTTGGTAGATTATGGAGATTCGCACTGTGATATTGAAGATAACTAGCGTCTGAAATGACTGTAGAAGCCGATCCTGGATCTGCATGCACAGCGTGCGAAATCAGGTGCACCATCGCTTGTAGAGTGGTCCTTTTGCTGACTTCATTTCCTTTTCTTCCTCTTTTCATAATCTAATTTGGTGACATATAGGTAATTTGTTCTCCCAGAGCCATACCAGCTTTGGCAACTCCCTTCCATCAATTCTATCACCTGCTTTGGCTTCCCGTTCATTGGGATCTATGTTGCAAGCTGTCATATTGGGTATGTAGACGTCTTTGAAGTGTAAGTGCGGGCGCCCTTGGCTTCTTTTATCAGTGTCCAATTCCCCATGTAGAAAATCTTTGTGTACCTGGCCGTCATCCATTCTGTAGATATGATGAAGCCATCTGAGGCGGTGCTGTTGCAACAGTGTAAATGTGGGTTGGATATCTGATGTCGAAAAGACTGTGTTGTTTATGACAGTCTTGCCAAGTGATTTCCAGTATTCAACGTAGGCAGCGTATGTCGGAGAAGTCAAATCACTCAAGCGGAGTATGTGGTCTATAGCTCACTGCCATGCATCAAGCTGTAAAGGATGCAGGCCTGATCTACGTTCATTTTTGTTGATGTGGTGAAAACTTTGGTATCCCATACTTTTTTGTGTGAGTTTGACTAGAGCAGTTGAGGCCTTGTCGATTGGTCTACTGATTTCCGTTTTAAGCATGGGATTACCAGTAGTGGTAGACCCCAGGTATTGGAAGTGATGGACAAACTCACAAAGTGAAATATGATGTCTTTTTCTCAAGGAAGCAGATAAGCTTACAACCAGCAGTGGAGCACCACTTGATTCTAAAACAAGATCGTTGACTGTTGGGCCTAAAGGTCCAATCCTTCTGCAAGATCATGGCTTTCTTGATGACATGGCTCACTTTGATAGAGAGCGTATCCCAGAGAGAGTGGTCCACGCCAAAGGTGCTGGTGCATATGGAGAATTTGTTGTAACACATGACATCACAAAGTACTGTAAGGCTGCTCCTTTCTCCACCATTGGCAAAAAGACACCAGTTGCCTTGAGATTTTCTACAGTTGGTATGTATTTGCTATAACTCTGATCTGATGAAGATTTTGAAATTATGTAAGACTAAATTATGAATCACTTAGAGGTGGCATATTGCTTGTGCTATTGAAGGATTCTAGTAAACCGCATGGAATCCATGCAGTATTCATATTGCTTGGCATTCTTTTTCTTGCCAGTTTCTTTTATTTAAGTTAACGTTATCAAATGTCTTTTATTATGATTTTCAAGTTAGCTTATAAATTGTTTTTGAAATCTTCTTCGCCGCTGCAGCTTTAAACTTGCAGCTTTAGTTTCACTTGATTTCAACAATATCTGTTTATTGAATGAAGTTTGATGGTCTTGAAGAAACTGGTTATTAATAATTATTTAAGAAAAGGGCTTAAAAGCCATTTGAACAAATGGTGGTTTTGGTAGAAGTGGTTATGTTTTTAGTGTGGTCATAACGTTTGCCCGACAGTGACAGTGTGATTTGATTGATGATGGCACCTACCCTCGAAGAGACTTATTCAAGTGTCAGTAGGCCTACATCACATCACTTGCAGTGAATTTTTGTGTAATGTTATTATAGTTGGAAGAACGTATAAATTATCTGAACTTAGTATTTTTCTTTTTTCCCATTTTACGTTGAGTCTGTATAATTTCGATTTGAGTTAGATTCTTACATACATGGTAGATAGAGTAGGAGAACTGTTAAATATCAAATGGAGTTAAATACTTATTCTTTTGAGAGCTTTCCGTACTGCATATGGATTTTATTGTATTGGATAGATTAGAATCTTCTAGAGTGAAAGCGTTTACCTGTTTTCTGCAAACTCCAGCATTTCGTTTCTTTTTGTAATCTGGTTATTTTTCAAAGTTTAACAGTTCTGTGTTAAACTAAAGAGAGCAAGAAATAGCCCTTATTTTTGTTATTTTACAAAATACACATTTGTATTAGAAACAAGATTAAAAGAAACTTAATGTTGGAGTATAAGTCCATATCTCAATTTTCCAAACCAAATTACTCTTGTGTATTTATGAATTTTTCTTAGGGGGAGAATCAGGCAGTGCCGACACAGCTCGAGATCCACGTGGTTTTGCCATAAAATTTTACACGGAAGAAGGCAACTGGGATTTGGTTGGAAATAATACACCGATTTTCTTCATTCGTGATCCAATTCTTTTTCCAAGTTTCATCCACACCCAAAAGAGGAATCCCAGAACTCATCTCAAGGTATGCTGTTTATCTATACCATGCAACGCAGTACAGAATTCAATTTTATTGTTCTTTTTCATTGCCCTAGATGCTTTGAAAATAACTCATATACATCAGATGTGGAGAGTATCTCCTACTGACTGTTATGTGTCTGCAAATATTTAGGATGAACTCTTAGTACTTCTTGTGATTTCCTTCAGTTCTGGATGCATATCGGCGATGCCACTGCTTGAGTACAACTGAGAATTTCTATCTTACAAACTTTATTGACTTTCTTGTGTAATATCAGCTATTTTTGTCTTATTTTACGGGCCAGTATATAGGGATAGGGAATTTTATAATTCTATATAACAGTTAATGATCATAATAAGGCAGATCAGTTAGTGTTGATTATCTGATCGTTTTGCTTACTTAAACCATTGCTGTACAATCGGTATTCAGGTCTTTATCTCATATTTGAAAGTTTTGAGCAGTTGGTGGTCTGTTGTGTATAGAAGTCTACTTTCAATGATCGAGAGAAACCTCTCTATGTCATTAAATCTTCTGATGTGGGCCTCGGTGAAATTTAATGATTTAATAATTTAATAATTTCCCACTAATAAGAAGTCGTCCTCAATATGTCTCAAGTTTTGTTATCCAATCAGAATAGATGGTTACCAGGGCTCTATAGATGGCTCAGGAGCTGTGACATGAGTATACACATGTCACCTCTTAAGCAATACTTTATCACATACTGTCTTCCTGCATGTCAGTATGGAAGCTTGGAAACTAAGACCCTGTGCACACAAGAGCGGATCTGTTGGGCTCCGTTCTTGTTTGGATCCGATTCAGAAGTTTTGTTGCTCCCACACGGGAACAGAGCCAAAATAATTTCCGTTCACATGAGAACTGATCCAAGTGAATCCTGGATCCAGTGATTTGGAAATGCGCTGGGGAGTTTGTCAGATCCTATATCTCGCACCAATATGTGTTCAAATTTTCTGTTTAAAATGGCTACTAAACAGGATGAAAAAGGCAAGAAATCAAGATTTGTTTATCTGGACAGACCTTGCTTTTGTGTAGTGCAAGAAGATCATACAGACATTGATTGACTGTTTTGAGGAGAAAGAACTAGTAGCACAAACGCATTTTACAGATACAATTGAATATAAAAGGTTAAAACGAATTTAACCGAAAGGATACTTGCTTGTGGGGAATCATGTGACAACTGATGGGAAGATCTAAGGTCATGATAAGGAACTTCCCCGATTAGTTTGCATATAAAATGATCCCCTACTATGGCCTCCTTTGTATACGAAATTAGCCTCATTCCCTATTCGTACTCTTTTTGGATTAGATCTGTGTGTTCTCACGGGAGCCAGATGAATCAAATCAGAACAAGCGTGCTCCTTTTATCCTTACCTCTCTGGTACGGATAGTGAAGGCAAATTGGATCGGATACGTGCGATCCCTCGTGAACGGAAAACCTTCCCGTAACAGTTTTGGAACGGAGGCAGACGGACCCATTCTCGTGTGCACGGGGTCTGAATTTCTACCTACTCATCTTGACTTTGCTTTCCCAGAAATGTGGGCAGTTGCTACCGAGTTGTTTACTTGTACTTATAATGCCATTTTTGAGAACTGCTTTCATTTCCAATAGTTAGATCAAGCTATCGGAGAAGTCAGCTAGGTCATTTCATTTTAAATTATTTATACAGGGTAAAGTTTACAACGCAAGTTTTGATTTTCAAACTGCCCTGTCAAAAACCTATTTATAATGCTTTCTAAGTATAAAGGTAAATAAGTATATTAATACACAGTTTGAAATGTATCAGCCAAAGGGAAAATTATAACCGCAACGAATAGATATACAAGTTGCCATAGTGGTGGCATAATAAGAACCCATTTTCATAAACTGAACTTGAAAGCCGGAAATGTCTTAGCTGTTTTTGCCTGATTGCTAAGGTTGTTCCAGATATGTTCTCCTCTAAATTCAAAGCTTTTCTGCCCATAAGACACTTTTAGCATAGGAATACGGAGATCAGTTTTGGAATTACACAGGATCTTATTGTGAGAATCCGACAGCCTGTGAAATAACTTATTTAGGTAATTCGGAGCCTCATTGTGGAGAACCTTGTAAACTACATTCGTAGTTTCTGATTCAATTGGCTGCATAACAGTATACTTTCCAGGAAAAATGTTTGATGGTATAGCGAAATATGGAATGCTATACCAGTATCAACAACACATTTGGATAGTTTGTTCCTTTTCAAAACAACCTTTTGATTTGACTTATGTATCTAGAACTTTCAGGATACATATATTTTGTAAATAATGGTTCATACGTTTCATTTTATTCTTTTTGTTGTAATACACGTGTTGTCTGTATTTCCCCTTGTTTTATTCGTGGTTGACCCTGTTGTAAAATATTGAGCATTTGCTCGATTATACAGGCTACCCACTTTAAACGTTAGCTATTATTATTATTATTATTATTATTATTAGTATATGCTGGATAACATTGTTGGAAAGTATGTGCGAGGATGGTTTGAACTACCAATTAGCGCCACTTTAAGTACTCTCATTATCAGCAAATCAAACTATGGCTTAAATCTCGTTCTTCCCTCCACGAAGTTCGTTCAGTGCCAAAATATAATTCGAAACACTTTGAAATCTTCTCCTAACTCTGATATTCAATCTTTATGGCATGATTCAAATACCTTTACTAACATCCAATATGATCAATACAGAAACACCAAGCAAGTTCTCAAATCTATTCAAAGCCATCACCACCATCGTATTACAAATGACTTAACATCACAGGGATTAGTTATTTCATCCGTCCTTAAATTTGCTTCTCAATCTACTACTACACTATGGTCAATTGTTCATCAGAAAATGCCAAAGAACATCTTTAACTTCACTCTTAAATATTTAAATAACACTCTAGCCACTCGCAAAAACCTCTGTAAATGGTCCATTGTTCAATCATCAGCATGTTCTTTCTGTCTTCAGTCCGAAACTTTACAACATATTGTATCTAGTTGCAAGATGTACCTTGAACACGGAAGACGGAAGATATACTTGGAGACACGATTCTGTTCTTAATTTTATAGCCAAGTCCTTGTCTGTAATACCAGATTGTTCACTGTACGCTGATCTTAACTCTTTTCTATCCCCTTCTATTATCACAGGTAGTTCCTTCCAGCCTGGTCTTATCTTACTCACTAACGATAGCATCTTATATATTCTTCAGCTCACCATTGGCTTTGAAACTAATATCAAAATCAATAGTGATCGTAAGGCCTCTAAATATTATCCTCTAAGACAAACTTTACTCTCAAAATATAATCAAGTCTCATTTATTAACCTTTCGCTAGGTGCCGTTGGCACTATTGGTGTGTCCTCTGAATCTTTTGTTAACCCTCTCAAATCTTTAGATTTTAATAACAATTTACAAAAACACATTCTGTCCCAACTTATCAACATCACTATTAGATGTAATTACTTTATATTCTGTTGCCGCAATAAATCATGGACAAATCCCGACTTATTAGAAATATGAAAATCATTATTATTATTATTTTATTTTGTTTTCTATACTCGTTACTATTGATGTTATCTACTTTATATATATTTTTATGTAATCTATGTTTATTTAGTATACCTGACAGCCAGTTGTACGTTGCCTAATTTAGCGAGACGTATGATTTTATTATTTAGTTGATATGTTTTATAAATGCGAAGTTTTAAAAAAAATTTATTATTATTATTATACTACAATGCTATTATTATTTTTATTATTTTTATACTACAATGTATTAAAAACTCCACTCTGTATGTTGACCTCCCAGGTTTTCTCTCACCTTGCATTTTGACAGGGGAACTGTTGCGTGCCGATTTGCTTCTCTGCATTGGAACGGCTACGATCTATATCGTCGAGCTTACCGCTGGATTTGAAACCAATATAACTACCAACGCAGATAGGAAGCGTAACAAATACCTGCAGCTCACTCGTGACCTCTCTTCAAAATACCGTAATACCAAATTTATCAACCTATCTATCAGCTCTATAGGAATTTTTGGGAAATCCTGCAAATCTTCTATTGAAATGTGCAATGATCGTGGTATTGAAAAACAGCACTTAAACTATATACTAAGCAAAATTACAGCCATCATCATTCGATCCACCTATTATTATATTTTCTGCATGAGAAACAAATCCTGGACTAACCCTGATCTTCTAAAGTACTAAGAATTATAGTTACATCTAACTTCAGTGTGTATGGACTTGTATTCCTAAGTGCATTGTTTGTCTTTTTTTTATGATTTTGTTGACTATAAGTGTGTAGCCTTGTTTGCCAGATACAAATTACCTATACTTAGAGAGATTTGTATTTGTATTAGTAATTTGAATATATACATGAGAGGTTTCAAAAAAAAAGAAAAAAGAAATATTATTACAGTTGGTTTTGAAACCAACCTAGAAGTGAACGCTGAGCGCAAGAGAGCTAAATATCAATCCCTTATGGAAACACTTAAATCCAAATATACAGATGTTAAGTTTGTCAATCTTTCTATCAGTTCTCTTGGAATTTTTGGCCTTTCTTGCTCTTCTTTTATTGAAATGTGCGATGCTCTAGCTGTTGATATGGGACACCGGCGCTACCTAATCTCAAAACTCTCTAATACCATCATTCGAACGACTTATTACATCTTTTACCGTAGAAACAAGCCGTGGAATAGTCCAGAACTTCTTTCCATCTAAGATGCAATCCATTGTAGTTTTGTTATTTCCGTGTTTTAACTTTTGTTATCGTTAGTAATTTTGTTTTATTGTTATCAGACTAGCCAATTGTAACTACCTTTCTAAGTGAGGTTACCATTGTACGTAACGGAATATAAAATGAAACTCTCCATTATTATTAGTATTATTATTATTGTTATTATTATTGTTAGTTTTTGTTTTTATTTCATTTTATTTTGTTTTTGCTAGATACTTACGCTATATTGGTAGAGTAGCAGATAGCCAATTGTACGCTACCTTACAGAGAGGTGTATGATTGTAAAGTAGTAACAAATATTGAATTACACGAAGTTTGGAAAAAAAATTATTATTTGTTTGAAAGAAAGTCATAGATTTAACCCCATTTCTCCTAAAATTTAGAGCTTATGCATCTTCTACGCCATTTGTTTTAGGATCCTGATATGTTTTGGGATTTCATATCGCTCAGGCCAGAAACAACACACCAGGTCTCTTTCTTGTTCTCAAGTCGAGGTACTCCAGATGGCTACCGTCATATGAATGGGTATGGTAGCCATACTTTCAAAATGGTCAATGCTAGCAATGAAGCGGTCTACTGCAAGTTTCATCTGAAGGTGAGTTAGTTTATGCAGCATCACTTGTCTAAAAACTGACTTCACAAGTTGGTAGTGTGCAATGCGGAATAATGCCATTATAGCTCCTTTTGTATTAGTAAATCAGATTTAAAGGAAAACCGGGGCAATTACATGGACAGGAGCTGTTTGGTTTGGTATGTTGTGCTCGTCAGAGTTTACCATAAGAATACATCATCTGTAATCGTTGAAAAGCTATCAATTTGGCATAAACTGGTCGCCAATATCATGCGATAGGGCACAAGCAGAAGAATCTCATCCCTGATAGGGAAACGTGTATCTATGGTATAACTACCTGTGGACTGTGTCAGATTGCAGAAGTTTGATTATGAAAACGTTCATTGTATTTTAAATTAAAATTTAAAAATTAGGCCAACCATGGGCTGTTGTCTACAGAATGCTTCTATTTGGGTTACATGATTAATGCTGTCCCTCGAACACTTATAGTGAATATGTGGAGTTTAGTGCCACATAACTTTGAAAATGAGGAAATTATGTAATGACAGCACTATATATTTATTTCATTGTAAGATAATAGCCCATCTAATTGATGATGGCAGTTTATCAATAAAAAAGTTATCATATTTCTGTCATTGATTCATTTTCTTCCATATAGTGATTATCTCGTGTATTTTTATCTTAGTATTCAATGACAACATAGTTCGTTTGTTGTAACCATAGCAGCTTTTTTAGGTTGGACTAAAATGGCAATGGTGAGGATTAGTTGCTAGGGAAGGCTTATTTAAACTTAGTCTTTTATAAGAAGAGCTCAGTAGACAGTTAAGCTTATCTTTTGATAGTCTTTTCTGTTATACGGGGGCTGTTCATTCTGTTCATTACAATAGTAATAGATCTAGCGTATAGTATGTTTTTGGCCATAGGTGTGCTAGAATGTGCCAACTTAGTAGAATTTGTTTGGGATTGAGGGGAATGTACTATAGTATTTTCTCAAGCACTTCTGCATTAAAGCACTTGTTTTCTCAATTTTATAAAAGATATGCTATATATCATGATATGCAACAGATGTTGTTTTGTGTTAAAGTGTTCTGAAGAATCTGTGATCAATTGGCTGCTATGTGTGAATGAATTTTGCAGTGTGTTGGGTTTTGAGAATTAGCGTCTGGAGAAATAGTGTGATTAGGGTATTTTGATTATACAACTAAGCAGTAGGCCTACTTTCGTGAGATTGGAATATCTGGGGAACTTTAGATGCCCTGGAAAAGTCGGGTAATTCTGAGCAATGTATTAATATATGCTATAATTTAATACGACCTGTTTTCAAAAGAATGACCGTAAGACTGTAGCCAATAGAATTTGAGGCTTGAACTCTGTACACTTTTGAGTGAACTTTATAGTAGCAATAATTTTTGACTGATGCTAAGCCAAAACACTTGTAGACTGAAAGTTTTCGGGTGAGATTTGTAAAATTGGACTGGGATGTGGTGAATGATATAATGCAGATATCGCAGTCTACAAGCACAAATCAGGTGCATGGAATGAGACCTAGAAAGCAAAGCTAAATGAAAGTATTATGAAGGTCTCATTCAGTATTTTGGAGGGAAAGTAGTAACTAAAGAAGAAGATGCTCGCGTAGGCTTCAAGTTCTTGCTGGGATGAAAACGATGATATATTGAATACAACAAACAGAGTTTTCAGGACCATGTGTCAAGTAAAATGTGGGCCGGACTCAGTTTTGTATACTAGTAATTGCACAGTCTATTCATGTGAATAGAAACAACGTCAAAAATATGTTTATGCCCTGCCCCTTTGTATGACATTCGTTAACAGAGACTTCCATCACCAGCGCACACTGTAGTTATTTTTGACCTACGCTAGCGGCTGTTGTTAGGTTTAAGTTTGCAGCCCAGAAATAATGCCATTTTCCACTTCTTTAGTAATGCATGAGATAGAGAAAAGCCCAAATGATCACGAAAAAGAGAGGAGTAGTTCTGTCAGAAAAGTTTTGCTGCATAGGGCTCCCCATAAAATACATCATTTCGCGATCGGTGATGGGAACTTCCGATTGACCTCTTATAAGTGAAATCCCCCTTCCCTAGGGAGGTTCTGCACAAGTTTGGACATGTGACCCTAGATAGAACTTGTTTGCTTGTGTTGTAGTGTTATTGTTTTTGCATTTGACGGTTTTATGGATATAGCCTCAATATCAAGGTGTATCCAAGATTAAAAGCATTATTGAAAATATTCTTTCTATCCTATATATTTCATTATCAGTTTTACGTACATGAACATATTTGTCACTTTATTATTATTTTAGTATTTTGAAATTTGCAGACAGATCAGGGCATAAAAAATTTTACTGCCGAAGAGGCCGACTTACTTGCTGGTAAAGATCCCGATTATGCAACCAGAGACTTATTCAACAGCATCCAGAATGGCCAATTTGTAAGCATTATAGTACTCAGACACAAATCCGTAAATTTTCTGTTTTATGCAATGGGAAATATTTGCCATTTATTTGATGACAATAGTTTTGTGATTTGTTTGATGTCAGTTTACCTATCTTCTGTTGTTGTATTTACTTGAAGAACTATCAGTGATACTGGTACAGCTACCTAAGTAGAACTAATGAAAGTTTCTTGAACCAAGGTACCTTTGATTGTTGTCACAAACGTTTTGTGCTACATCTGATACTTCAGTTTTGCCTACTTTCTGATTTTGACTTCAAAGTTAAGGGCCCGATCCCAGAATTAACTTAGTATTGTTTTCATTTTTTGTCTCAACATGGTAGATAGTTTATCCTTTTATCAGAGCAATTTGTTCAATATAGGCATTGCGTTCATTTGGGAGCTTTTCCCACCTGCATTATTAGCACATGCTGGAGTTATTCCCTTGTAAAACACTATGAGCTTCTTTTAGATGGTAAATTGCTACTTTTTTGTTGTTATCTACAAAAACCATTATCAATTGACGAAGTAGGCTCATATCAGCTGCACCTAATCTCTCATTTTCCTCTCCATTTGTATTGCCAGTACATAGGTCGTTTCCGTGTTTCTGTACTCAATCCTTTAATACCCTAAAATTTGTATATGGTGTACATAATTTTTTATCATTGTTTTATAAGACACAAGTATATTAGAAGTGTGAGGCTCAAATAAACGTGAAAAATCTGTTTTTGCGAGAAAATGTTTGATTAGACTGGAAAAGAATACAAACAACATACATCTCTCAAGTCTTTTTAGCTAAAATTTCTATTTCTCGTCTCGCGATTGCCTTGTTGTGATAGGAAATTTCAAGAATTTTAAGACACACTTAAGATACAGTGAATGCTCTATTTCACAGAATGTTATGAAACATCCAGGCTGAAAAGGGAAAGGTTGTTTCTTATGAAAGGAGTTAGTAAGAATCATTAAATCAACATTTGTAGAAAGAGATGGTTTAGCATCCCAACGACGTAATAGTAAGTTCTAGATCTCTGTGTTTCCCTTTGCCATCCTTTATAGACATATTTCTACACATGCCATATTTTCTTCTTGAAGCCATCTTGGTCCATGTATATTCAAGTGATGACCTTTGAGGAGGCAGAGAAGTTTAGATGGAATCCTTTCGATTTGACTAAGGTATGTCCTCCGTGTTCTTCTGACTGAGCGTGTGAATCATCCACGATTATAAATAAGTAATTCCTAGCGGCTTTCTCAATGTTTTGATATAACTATGAAATCTTCGTAGATATTCATAAATAAAAGAATTCCATTGGCAGATCTGTAGCATTCATTCTAGAAAGCTATTTGGTTGGTAGATTCCAAGTTTCTCATATATCACTTTTGGATGGATAAAATACCCTTAGAGCTGAAGTTCCTTTATGGTATAGCTTGCCAATAGTCATGTTAAGTATTCACCACTTTGTCTTTGATTGATAGCTATTTTTGCTATTAGTAATGTTATGAATATTAGCTATTTTTCAAACTATCTTTTTCATCATTTATCCTCCTGTGTCGCTGCTGTGTGCTGTAGTGTCATGTCGAAATTGCCAAAAATTTGTCATTCTTTAGGATGAAAGTACTTTGTAAATTAGGGTGGTACATAGTATAGAGCTTTGATTTTAAGTTTCCTTTACATCCAAGAACTGGTAGGTATGGTTTTATTGTAGTTAGTAAATGATAATGCTAACAGTTATTTTTACAACAACGTTTTAGTATCAACCAGACTGCATTATAGAGCTAGATGAGTCAGAAAGCACATCTTCTATATATGCGTGTATTTTTGAAATATAAGCTAGATGGGTCTTATGCCACATGTTGCAAAGCCTAACCATCAAAAGCTTTAAATCCAGAGTGCTTCTTAAAGTAAACCATCAGTTAAAATACGTCTACCTTTGACCCTGTAGCTAGGAAGTTAACCGAAAGTTTGTGAGTGAACAGTGTGTGGAATGGAAAGGCATACCTATCACGGCAACTTAATTCCGAACTTTTGAGTCATAAATGTTATCACTAGAGAATGCATTTAGAACGGGCATATTTTACGGGCTATCACCACAGTTTTATCTAGTTCGATACGTATAATCAGCTCTTTTTATTTCCATAGATTTGGCCTCAGGGAGAGTATCCATTGATACCTGTTGGAAAATTAACATTGAACAAAAATCCAGAGAACTATTTTGCTGAAGTTGAACAGATTGCATTTAGTCCTGCCCACATGATTCCAGGCATTGAACCATCTCCAGACAAGATGTTGCATGTAGGTATCTTTCATTTAGATCAATTTGGACATCATCAAACCTATTTACAGATTGATGTGTCAGAACTGGTTAAAGTTATGGATGATTAATTTGTGATATGGCCCGTTCACACTGCTCCATTTCTGTTATGCAAAAACGGAGAGAAAAATATAAGTTTTTGTGAAACCATTCACATTACTTCGCACAAAGGGCACAAGACCGGCACAAAGTGCTCAAGACCGGAGATTTCCAAGAATTCTTTTCGTAGCAGATTTTTACAAAACTAGAAGGTTTTGAGACGTTGTGACAACGTTGAGACACTGTTTCACCGAAAGCGAAGACTAAGCGGGACAGAACACGAAAGTGCCAGCTAAGCACGGCCTAGTGTCGGAAGTTGTCAATCATATGCATCGACGTGTCATCTCTGATCATTGTGAATATCGGAAGAAGCAGCAATGTGAACAGATTAAAACGGAAAACGGACAGTTTTTCCTCCGTTTTTATGAGCAGTGTGAACACACAAAAATGGATATTGCTTGTGTCCTTTTTCTTACAAAAGTGGAGCAATGTGATCAAATGATATATAGATATAGAAGTGAAGTGTAAAGCTGGAAAACGTAGTGTTGTATCTATGACCGTCAAATAATTGTTCCTTCTTTTGATATTCCTAGTCATATGCTTCAAAACAATTCTGTAGTCAACCTTTCAAACAAAATGCTCATTGCCGGGAACTGGTTAACCAAAGAAAAATTTCTTAAGTAGGTGCGGAAATTTGAATTCATGGCTTGGGACGTATGCAGAGCGATTTTCTCATACGTGTATGCATTTCCCTTAAATATATAAAGCGCCAATTTTTGCCCGTCATGTCGTGTATTTTTTGCATACCCTGTTCAGCCTAGTTCTATTACATTGCAATGTAAAATTTATTCTTTTGGGTGCCTATTGTATAGCTGATTGCAACTTGCAAACATTGTACCTATGTATTGCGATTATAGATGCAGATCTAGATGCAGTGAAGCTCAATGTTGAAGCTAACATATGATTGATGTTATTTGTCGCAGGGCCGTCTGTTTTCATACAGTGATACTCACCGCCATCGTTTGGGAACCAATTATCAGCAACTCCCAGTTAATTGTCCGTACAGAACTAAGGCCAAAAACTATCAAAGAGACGGTCCTCAAACATTCGATAACCAAGGTCAGACTTAGCTTTTAATCATTCAATGGTAAACTCTTTTCTTTCTGCCTTAGGGCAATCTTGGCCTGTGCCTATGGGTAGAGTTCTTGAATGTACTTGGCGCAGTCTTAAAGTCGAATGTATTATTTATGCGCTGCATTGGGCCTCGAAGGAAGTGTTTGTATCTCTTTAAGCCTTTGATCTTGACAGAGGAGGAACCCTTGCACAGTGTGTCCATATTGGCAAATATGCGAATAAAATCCATATTTTAGTAGAAGTGACTTCCTGAGGCCGTTTCAGGACTTACTAGAAGACCAATTCTATACTATTTATGGCGACAAATGAAAAGACGAGATAGATTTTTTAGGGTCTAGATCCAAATTTACTTGCTCGGGCATTTTGATACAGAATGACTATCTTTCACACATTTAAGCCATTGGTGATCCTCTATGGCTGGTGGGTACCTTGTACGATGCGAAATTTGATATTCATTATGATACAAAGAGGAAAAACTACAAGAAAGTTAGATTTTGGGGTTCTATGCCCAAATTACCATATTTGGCCATATTGGTCCACAGTCACTATTTGGGTACATCTTATCTCACAGAGATTGCTTGAAGCTGGTTAATTGCTCGTTAGATTTGGAAATTTGTACTCTCCGAGATGAAAATAGCGAAAAAACCGTGAAGATGAGAGCTTTGTACCTTGTGTTCGTTATCCGACATTTGGTACTCTGAAGATTGCCGGATAGAAAAATGCTTTCAGTATGCATAAAGAATGTTCCCGCTTTTACGAGCTGTAGTGAAGACCTAGACCACTGTAGCATATTTGAGCATTTTATTCAAATTAATTTTTGTTGTAAAATCTCAGCCAAAAGTGACTGTCTATAGCTGATTGAAGCCTTGGTAAAAGCTAAATTATGCTTTTCAATGATGATTGCATATATGCGGTGGTGGATCTAACGCGTTTTGTTTGAAGGGTGTAGAAGGAAATGCTTTGTGACCAT
The DNA here is from genome assembly GCA_964019165.1 of Mastigias papua. NCBI lineage: Eukaryota > Metazoa > Cnidaria > Scyphozoa > Rhizostomeae > Mastigiidae > Mastigias > Mastigias papua. Next base: position 6,705,162 of record OZ025287.1, on the reverse strand, counting down.
GCCCTTGTCTAGTACTTAAACCACGCCCTATAAGGAAGGAAGTCTCTATTCAAAGTTAATGAAAAATATTTTAGCATTTACTGGCAATACAGGTGATTATGAAACGGAGGAGAAGCAAAGACCCCGAAAAATTTATAGGGCTGTATCTTTTAGGGTTAGGAAAATGCCTTTTTTGATTATAGAGATATGGCAACTTTAGAGAGAAGACATCAGACGAAACTATGGATGAGATCATAAATATTCGTGCGACAAGCTCTAATAGTTTTTGTATGCTTTCTGACTAATCTAGCTTACCACGGTTCAATAAGGGAAGAGTCTTATCCTTCCTTTGTACCCTGTGGCTCCGCTCAGGTCTGTTCTATGCATTTTTGTAAGTGTAGGTTGGGAATTCCAGGTAGAAAATCTCGGGAACTTTCATTCTTGCTTAGTTTTTGACACTATAAGACTGAACCAACATGAGGGGTTTTTGCGAATGGAGCAATGATTTCGTGAAGAAGAGCAGATCATCAGGGGGTGTCACATCCCAACATTCCTCTGGTAGCTCCATCACGGGATATGTGTGAAGTACATTCTCACTACACTCATGTCACTAACTAGGATATTGGTGTTCTGACATTTCACTATGTGCTAACCCATCCTACATTTTTCATCTTTTCAATGTATGTACATGCAATATACTGTTTTGGGAAAAGGAAAGAATGTTTCTATTTCCTCTTGGGGATTAAGTTAGTTTAATAAAATTGCTTTAAGGTAGATGTACACAGATTTTGTATCTTTTTCCGTTTGAGGTATGGCAATTTTTTGCCATTTCCCCCTATTGCAACCCAATTATGGCTGCTGTTTTGGATATATGGCTCAAATTGAGATTGACAGCCAGCTTCTATACCTGTTTAGTTGATTTTTGTGTCGGAATTCCTTACACTTCATAATTGTCAGAAGGAATAGTCTCCTTCATGTGGAAGCGTGCTAAAGTTCTGTAATCTTTCTGTTAGATGGAAAAAATATAACGTGTTTGTAGATGCTAGATGTTGATGTAGAATAAGAGCCTTGATGTTAATGGAGAGCTAGTTGAGAGGACTGAAGTAATAAAATACGTTGGAGCCTATATGGATGAACAACTCAATATGCAAAAACATATAACGGAGATGTGTCGAAAAGCAATGTATGGATTGTACAGATTGAAACAAGTGAGGAAAGTTTTAACAGATGAAGCTGCAGAAACAATAGCTGTGGGTATAGTGATGTCCCACCTAGACTATTCGAATGCAATCGTGATTGGCCTACCAAAACATGAAATTAGTAGGCTGCAAAGAGTACAGGTGTTAGCTGCCAGATCTGTACTAGGAAGGAAAGCTCATGAAAGTAGCACAAGATGTCTTAAACAACTTCATTGGTTACCTATATATCTCAGAATTGAACACAAAGTTCTAACTCTAGTTTTTAAGGCATTGAAAGGCAGAGCTCCTCAATATCTGAAAGATATGCTGAAGCTAAGTAAAAATGTGAGACTATTAAGATCAAACAATATGTACATGAAACTAGATATTCCCAGAGTAAAGAGAGAATCATTTGCAAACAGATCATTCAGTGTAATGGGACCACGACTGTGGAATGACATTCCTTATGATATAAAACAATGCGTTAATGTTGAAACAATTAAGAAATGTTTAAGACCTTTCTTTTTAATAAGTTTTAAATGGATATTTTAAGCTTTTAGGGACTTTTAGGAACTGTGAAGCGCACTTGAAGATGTTATATAAAAAATGCGCTACATTAAGTGATTTATTTGTAATTTGTAATTTGCTATATTTCTTACCTTCCATACCTCTTGGGCTTCCTTCCGTTGCACAAAGTAAAGCCTGTTTAAAATATTTTGATATAGCATGAAAGAGGAGAAGATGTACTTTTTATAGGCCCTGACAGTTCGCTATTATCATTTTTTGATTCATAATGAGGGAAAGTCGAAGTCGTCCATATTTCAAATGCATCATGTTTGATTTCAAAATAATATGTATATATCAAAATCCGTCAGTTTTAGATGCATCCTGAATTTGAACTGTGTGGAATTTCGTCTCCTGGCTATTTGCATTCTTTTCAGTGAACTTTGAAGTGTCTGAACATGCACATTTGATACTTGTCCTGAAAACTTCAAAAACTAAAAGATTCCCTCCCTGGACACACTGTGCCGTGCTTTGCTCGTAATTGAGATACTTTGCTAGTAAACATCTACAGAGGCCTGTCCGTTTTCTAACTCATACTCTTATTGCTAATAGGTTCCATAATAATTACATTTGTTTTTTGTTGACGATGGATTCTGCACACTAACTCTAATTTTTTAAGTATGAAATCTCCTTAGTAGCAGAGCTGAAGCATAGAGAGCATTTGTTGGATTTAAGCGGCCGAATTTCAGATAGAGGCGGTGTTCTTTGAAAGTTTTCGTAATAGTTGATATCAAGAATGGGTTCTGGGGAAACTGCCATATGTTACATATAAATTTTTTATGTTATTTTCTTTTGTATTTTGATGTGTTCTTTTTTCAGGTGGTGCTCCTAACTACTTCCCAAACAGTTTCTCTGGACCAGCTGAAGACTCACGTGGTACACTTCATTCAGTTCACGTGAGTTGGTCGTGTTTTTTCATGTTGTCTTTTGAGTCTCTGTTCTTTTTATGTTTTCCGACTATTCTATATTTCATTTCTTCATTATTATCAAATGGTGTAACTTTTGAGGTGTATAGGAACATATTTAGGCAATCTAGGCCTCATTTCTAGCTGAAATTCTATGTCGATTAATTCAACCTGTTACAACCATTAATTCGCTGTCTTATGCATGTTGATTAATGCAAAGGTGTTTAGATCATGTGCACAACATCTTATGTTTGAAAACTATCTGGCATTTTTTTTCGAAACTGTATTGTAGGTGGAATATTGAATAGTAGAGTGATAGCCGACTTGAATTCACCCCCCCCCCCCCTTCAGACCATCTCTCCTGTATCATTTGAATTCCTTTCATATATTTGAATTTAACCAAAAGATGAAACAGTTTAGCCACTGTCTAGAGAATCCCTCATGTTTTACATGTCTGATATCTGCTTCTTAATTAAGGTCTATGATTGTTATAAACCAGAGAGCATTTATCTGCACCTTAAGTCTATTATTTGACAAAAGAACACGAAGACCCTTTTATATCTACTCAACATAGAACGCATAAAGAAAGCATTTAAATATGCTCATTACCATAAAGCTTATCATTGCAGTGCTCGCTATTTTAGTTTTTGTACTTGTAGCGGTAGAATTGCACACCAAAGAATATCACTGAAAAGTTTGATGATAAGTTTGGAAAACGCGGTTGAACTATGATCGTTGTCTTTTAGAAGCAAATTTCATTGCAAGTTTTCATTACCGTATACCTTTTTAATTTCAAAGTGTGCTGAATTCTCATTTCTTATCGTTTGTTAATCTTAGGTCAGTGGCGACGTTGCAAAGTACAATTCGGCTGATGACGACAATTTCAGTCAGGTTTGTTTAGACCTATGCCTTTTTGGCACGTTGCGAATTCTTTCTGGTGAGCAGTATAAGAAGAGAACGTTTACAAGTTTTAGAAGCTATGAAAGTGCTGAAGGTTGCAAATTATTAATTTTTGCAATTTATGAAGGTATAATTAGCTAACAGATATACTTTTCTTCAATGACATGGCAACATTGGTCTGTAAATCTTTTAATGCTAGTATTTATTAAAAGATCGCACAAAATTCAAGGATTTTGCCTTGCCAGGTGACTACATTTTGGGAGAAAGTTCTTGATGATGTAGAACGTGAAAGACTCGTGGGAAATATTGCTGGCCACATGGTGAATGCCAAGGAATTCATACAAAAGAGAGCGGTATGCGCTATGCTTTGTTGTACATAGCTTAGTCTGCATTATTGGCTTTATCCACCTAGATGCTCTCGATGTGGTAGAAGAGGTTATAAGGATTATTTACTTTCATCTTATCGATCAGTTTATCCTATATTTTACTGAATCTATGGCCCTCTGCAGTGTTCTACAGGCTTACTTTTATTCTTTTTTAAGTTATGTGAACTATGAAGATTGAATGCCTCAAATATTGTTTCACGTTCTTCTTAGCTATTCTTACCAAATGAACCACGCTTTTGGCTCATGTCTAGGCTCTTTTTCTTATTATAGGCCTCGCAACTGTTTGATTATGGTACATAGCTAGCAATAATATCTTATTTATTCAAACTTATCTCTGCCCCATATGCCAGTGTATTGGGGATGATCATGGTGATGACGAAATGCATTCGAATAGGAACGAATCCCAAAGGAACTTTGAAAATTTATTCTTTTATGAGTTTTCATGTTTTGTAGACAATTCTTTGTATTGTTTTGGTTTTAGTCGAATACTCTTGCAAAGCTTTCGTGTTGTTTTATGTTTTAGTTCTACGAAGTTTAGTTTGGCTGTTTACCTAAATACATATGAATGTATAGCATTGTGCTTTTATAGAGGAGATAAATATTTCTTGCATTTTTGAGAGTGCTGGCAGATCTCCTGATAATTACTGCACCCTAGCTGCATCAGGACATCTTAGGCATCGCAACTTTTCACTGCAGCCTCGGTTTGCCTTGTGTGTCCGTCTCGAATCCCTTGTTTCGAATTGCTTCGGTAGACCTTTTACATTCGTAGGTACCAATGGAACTAAACTACATGAGTACACCGAAGCATTTGCTCCCATATACCTACATTTTATATGTTCTGTAAGTTTGTGGTAGAAATAAAGAATTGCAAGTTTCACAAACTGCCACTGGGATCATGAATTAAATTCCCAATGCAATGGAAACGGAATTTTCTTAACATTATCTAAACTTTGATGTCTTCTGAAACTTCAATGTCTTCTGAAACTCTCTGAATACTTCAGTTCTTTTCTCCGCACAGCTATGACCCTCAGGACCTCCAGAAACAGAATCGTATATTTCTGATGATTACAGCATTGCAAAGTCTTCTACGAGACACTCGCTCTTCCAGTTGTCTTTTTTGAAGTCTTTATAACTCGCTTTTATATTGATTATACTGACAAGTTATTTTGCTCATATTATTAGCAGTTTTTTGTCTGATAGGGTCCTTTTGTAGGCCTTTATATCTTCTCATGCATAATTCCAACTCATGAAATATTGTCAACGTAAGCTAGTTTTACTTCAGAGTCTCTTATGCAAGCTTTTGTGTTATTGTCTTTTCCACAGGTTGCTAATTTCTCAGCTGCCAGTGCTGAATATGGAAGGAGAATTGCGGAAAAGCTTGCTTCATTGAAATCCAAGGTATGCGAATGAACTCTGATCGTCTTAGTTTATTTTCAGTTTTTGTTGCAAAACGCACCTGGATATTCCGGTAAGTTTTTCCTTAGTTGTGGATGGGCAAAAGTTACATATCTTAGTAATTATTGACCATTGCCATTCTTACGATGAATGTGATTGTATTTGTATCCGTAGTCCCTTCACGATTAAGAAACACAGGCAGGCTGAGTTTCGAGAGTAAACTTGAAAAATCTGTTTGTGTGAGAATATTTTTAATTGACCTGGAAACAGAATACAAACAACATCATTCTTTCAAATGTTTTCAACTAAACCTTTAGTTTTTTATCTCATAGTTGTCTTGTTGCTATAGGAAATTTCAAGAATTTTAAGATCCACTTAAGAAACATTTAATGTTGGATTTGACATACTATTAGGAAATATCCAAGCTTAAGGGGAAAGTTTGTTTCTTTTATAAAAAAACATGCACTCGAATTTTTCCTTCCCTCTTGATAGAGTTCAATTCAATGTAGCAAATTTACACACGTAGTCTCTGTTAAGCCTAAGTTCCACGACCAATTTTCGATGAAATTTATCTATGACAAATTTCCTTGCTCGGGTAGATGGCCAACCAGTTTCATTTGACAAGTTTTTCATTGACAAGTAGATTTGTCCGTGTACATTAGCAACAAGTTTCTTTGACAAGTTTTTACTTTCCTAACGGTCAGCGGTATTTGGTAGACTAGCCTTACTCTTTGCGTCCCTCTGACTTTCAATTCCACCGACTTTCACAACTTTGAAGAGCTTCTAAAAGTATTGATGTGACTTGGCTACTCTTAAACATCCTACTGGCAGCCATCAGAATAAACATCAATTGGCGTGAAGAGCCCAGCCATGCTAGATATGAGGATTTTAAGATCTGGGATTTAGTAAAACTTGTTAAATTTATTTGCCAAGCGGTTTACACGAGCACTTATACATATGACATTTTTTTATATGACAAGTACGCTTGTCCCAAAGCTGGCATGCCAGATTTTGAACAAGTACACTTGTCATATGAAACATTGTCATCTGGCTCCATCTGCACAAGAATATAACTTGCCTTAGAAAAAATTGTCATAGAAAATTGCTCGCTGAACTTAAGCTTTATATCTAAGAGTTACGCCGTGTCATAATACTTTGACGTAAGACACTTATTTGCAGTTCTACAGCTTTGCTATTTCTGTACTAAAACTCTGGCTTTAGCTTCTAGTATCCAGCTATTTTTCGCTTCTTTGCTTCTTTGAAAATACCTTGTCGTATTTTTCTATTCCTTTGTACACTTAAGCATGCGTTGATAGTGAGTTTCTTCAAAGTTGTTGAGGAAATTGAGATGCATATGTGATTTGATGCAAATGGAAACTTTCATTATCACCTCAAGCATTATGAAGTTTTAAAGTTTCAAGTGCAATACATAGGTTAATATTTTGCTTGTGCATTAAAATTGCTCAGTGAGCAGTTGATACTGTATTGCTTTCCATTAGAATTCGAAGTTTCAGACTTCAGCCCATTGTCTCATAATATAGATGATATTGGTACAATATGTTACAATCAATAGGATTTCACTGAGATATCGTTACAATCAATAAGAATTTTACATTATCAATCAAATATATTAATCGAACAGAGGAATGAAAGAAACGAAAAAAGAATGAGGCGGTTAAACAACGGAAGCTAAAGACTCAATGAAATATTATAATGTTGTAGTTGTTTATTTAAGTTAGGCCTTTCCACATGATGTGCAGCGCTTCCTTAAGTTTTAAATTCTGATAAGTACTTGCTGAATCTAGTACCTTGAAACAACTTTCACTGCAAAGATTTTTACACTGAGTTGAATTCTTTTAATTCCTAAAAATATGTGAATTCTTATCGGTGAACAAATGCTCACGCACTCGTATAGATAAATGACGAGGTGTTTCGCCAATATATATATATATATATATATATATATATATATATATATATATATATATATATATATATATATATATATATATATATATATATATATATATATATATAATATGTAATATATAACCGCGCAAATACTCTCATTCAGATTACTCTTTAAGTTTGATATGCTACATGGTTCCCATCGTACTATGTTGCTATAAGGCATTGCCACTATTGGTTAACTCTTCAATCTTAGAAAGTGATATTCCTGCCAGATATGGGGATCATTTGGTTTATAGACCATGGTTCCTGATGGGATGTTCTGTCAGAGTAAGCCACCACTACGCTAGAAGTGGTTATTTGTGCGAGCTTGAGCACGGCTATCCATATTGCTTTGTTTTTGTTATTATTGCTCCATCGTGGAAAGTCTGGTTACAGAGTCACTCTATTCTACAAAATTTGCGCGATTTGGTCCCTTGGCTTTTAGGTCCCTGTCTTTCTAGCCCCTTATATGTTTAACCTCCTTTCTTGTTAGTGACTCTTTTTACTTCCTCCCTCCTCGTTGTCTAAGTATCTCGTCTTCAATTAGTCACCCTCAAATCATGAATATTTTTATTTAATCTCTCTCTACCCAGCCGCTCTAGGTCACTCAACATCAAGTCGTCTAGTTGATGAACTTAGTATCTTCTAAATAGTCATTATTTTTACTGCACTTAATACATTGAAGTTATCAAAAAGCAAAATAGCATGGAGGGAAAATTGACCACTCCTTGGATTGGAATCACACCAGTTTCTGCCAAGTTCTCCAGAGCGTTGGTGTCTGGAAACATGCCAGGTCTTTTGTACCGCAAGAACCTTTGCAAACGCTCTACATAGTTATTGTGCAGCCGCACTTTCAGTATTGCTGCTATGTTTCGGGCTGCGCCAGTTTGATTGAAATTAGTCAGTTGCAGACACTTACAATATAGTTGCTATGACACCCCAAGCAAACCTCTTGTTGAAAGGCTGGGATGAAGCACTGATTCTGAGCAGCATAGCGTTCAAATCTTGATTGGTGAACTTTCAGCCTGAAATGGAAAGCACAATGCTACCTGTTTTATGATGATCGATCGTCTTTGAGTTATTTTTATATCTTTAGTATTTAAGTATCTTTAGTATTCCCAAGTCCCTTCAGCCAACCCTAGACATGATTGTGCAATTTTCTCCCTTAGTAAATCCAAAGCTGCAAGCATTGCTTTATCACGGAACTCATAGAACGATGACTTTGCAAGATTATACAGCTGGCTGTTCACGATTGTAATTTTAAATGCTGCTAAAATGTATTGCCTTACTCTCTCTTGCATTCCCACCCGCTCTATCTTATTCTCGCCTCTCTAAAATTTCCTCAGTTCTTCTATAATTTAGCAATTCAATCCCCTGCATCTCTAAAACTTCAGCATACGGTTTTGTTAAAAGAAAGAACAAAATTTTTGGCAGATGGACTCAAGTCATCTCTCCGAAACATCTCTTCAATGCGGTAAAAAAAACCTACTATCAAGTGTGAAGAAATTTTCTAGTATGTGAAATAGCATTCAATAATTTTCTCTGCTCGGATATTTGGATTACATAGAAGGACTGTACATGAGTACTAGAAGGTAGAGAACAGTATTTCATAAGTACAGAAGCAGCACAGTATGATTTGTCCTTTTTCAGGATCAGGAGGACACTTTGGAATCTGTCGAACAAGCGAATATTGATTGTATTGAAATTGCCATGCCAACGAGCTCCATACTTTGAGAGCAAGGCAAATTAAAAGTGGTGGAAATGTTGCAAAAGCCATTTTGAACCATTGCTCTCGCCTAGCTAACAATGCCTCATTAAATTAAGAGATTGAATCATTAGAAGGAATGCTAGAGAGAATACGGTGTCGAAATATCATAAATTGATTTAGCCATGTACACGATAATCAGAATATGCTTATAATGCGTTAATTATTAAAACTGATTTTCTTCGCCAATAGTAGCGTGTCCATAAAATTTTATTTCGATATGTTATTTTCTGGGAGCCGTATATACTTCCTCAATTTAAGTATGCATCAAATGGTGATGCCATTACAGTAATAGCCCGCATGGAAGACCCAGGGTTTAAGAACCTGATGTGCAAAGATTTTCATCATTTCACCCCTACTACACATAAAATCCTTCTAGACGAAAGTAGTTTCTTACGAATGGGTATAAAATTATATATATATATATATATATATATATATATATATATATATATATATATATATATATATATATATATATATATATATATATATATATATGTACGATATTAATGCTATATATAGTATATTCAAATGAAATTCGTACGAAAATTAAGGAACTTATTTTAAGAATCATGGAAATTTGCTTTAACTGCCGTTTATTTACATAAGAACCTATGTAGGCTAAATTGAAAACTTCCGGTTCTTATACGCAGGCTATTACTTTATTTGCTCTTTCGCGGTTTGTATCTTTCCTAGACGTTTTATAGGTTTGATAAACAGTATTCGTCTTAGCACTTTATTTTTTCGTGGATAATACAACTTTAGGTGATCATTGTGGCGCTTGTGAAACTTGGTTTTATTACACAATCCTGAGGATTGTCAGATCATAAATCAGAAATCTTACTTGAGACTGGGTGTCTTGTTTGATAGTAGTGTAAGAAAGTATGTATAAGATTTTGTGACTGATATGCTACCTAACGCTATGGATTTTGAAATCTCTGATGTAAAGGTAGAAGTTTTGTGTTGATCATAGTGGGTCATTGAGAGTTCACCACAGTTAAGACAACTAGTATAGAGCGATGTTGTGTGTGCGGTGGTTATTTCCCCAATGGTCTTAGACAGCGTATCCACGAAGCTTGTCTAGTCATCTATATTTGACCGTACAAAGCTATGATCATAGAAAAATGACTGTTCAATGCTGCCCTTCTTAGAATATTCAGACGTCCTGAGTACTTACGTTGACTTCATTCTGTGTGATTTATGTGCATTTTGCCAAGCTAAGACAGGTATTTTTACGTGCATTATCCTGGGTACACACACATACACGCACACTCACACGCACACTCACACTCACACGCACACAATCGCATATGCACTCTCACACAATTGCATACTCACACACACACACATAATATTTTGTATGTTTCCTTCACCCTTATGATCGTTTGTTAAACTGATATCATGGAAGTTATGATCACTGATGCTAGAACTCAGTAATGTATTCCGGAGTTATTTCTAGTTTCGAGTTTTTTGCATAATCTGTGATTTTTAGAACAAGTTTTTATACAATGATTGTTAATTGATCAATAATTTGTTGCTTATCACAATTGTGACTGAGTAATGAATATGTAGTTTTATTGAATGTACTTCCTGACCGTTCGCTGATTTTACTGCTTTCTTGATCATGAAGATTTGATATGAACTGTAAATATGTCTATTTGATCAGATATGTCAAATCAATTTATGTTACTTGGCAATTACCAGATCTTGCTCTAGTTTAGCACATTACTTTATCTTGTTCAGTTTCATCACAACGTAATGATTAGGTTGCTGCTAATGAATTAGACATGGTTGCACAATAATCCCAACATGAGAAGGGGATCTTGGTATCGATTGAATGGTGAAAAGTCTCAAATATTGATAAATGTATCTAACTCGGAATCCATTGAGATCTCTTTATCTTACTTTATATCACAGAAAAGTATAGGTCTCGCCTGCAAATGGGATAGTCAATTGATTTTTTCGGCCAGCTATATTCCCAAAACACCTTGCAGCCGACAGCCATTGCCTCTGTTTTATTTTGATAACATAAATTCATGAGATTTCTTAGCATATCTTTGGCTGGAAGTATCATTCTGTTGACATTCTTTTTAGTCACATTTTAGCCGTTAGATATACTGAGCCGTAGATAGCTGTAGTTCTGTCGTGAGACATAATTATGCCACAATAAAAGTAGTATTTTGCAGAGCAAGTTCGAATTAAATTTAGAGACATGAATCTGAAAATGAGCCATTTTTCAACTGTTGAAAATTCCTCACAGGCCAGAGTGCGAAGCTAAGAAACAGGGGCTCAGTGAGATCAGTTATGTGTAAGTTTGCTATCGGGGAACATCGAGGCCCTTTTATCCTAAATGTGGTGGATACCGCGCTATCAGTTCTGTCTATCGTACGATTTCGTTCAATTCGTTTATTTTTATTTCTTGTAGGAAAGTTCATCATTGCCTTCAAATCTATGAAGAACGAGGAGAATTGCAGTTACTTAAAATGAAAAACAGAATTAAATTTTATCGCAATCTATTTTTCTGTGCTTTTTGCCACCATATTTGAGTGTATTTTCGGAATTGCATGTTATATGAAACGTCTCAGAAATTTCAAACTTTGTACGCAGCTAGCCGTGATTGTATACTTCCAGATAAAATTTATTAGATGCTCTTTCTGCTTAAATTTAATTGATTCGATCCACATAAATAGTTTGTATCTTTCTAAGTAACACTCTACCTCCTTCATTAGAGCTTGTATTTGCTCCTTCGTCAGCAATTGTATGCGTGCTGTCATAGATCATGCAAGTTGTTAAATCTGAACTGAGTGTAGCCCTAACTTACTGCGTATTTCCCTCATTTTGTGAAAAAAAGGTGCTAATAATGGGCAACATTTTTCAAGAAATATCAAATAAACCTCCGTCCGTTCGTACAGAGGTGGGTGGGTGGGTTACATCACTGGCTAGTTCGACAATTTTGCTTGCAATGGCGTTTGGGGTATCTTTTGATTATATTGGTTCCAATGACATAAGACGCACGTACAGCGTGGGAGGTGGTCAAAAATGTGATGATTTTGAGCGTACGTACTTTACGGATGACCCCTAGGGAAGATACACTATTTCCGGTGAAACATTATTTGAATTTAATGTGTATCCCACAGTTGCTACCATCGTCATCCTCCCTGGCATTATTTCGATACGGTAAATCCCCGCCTATAAGAGCTACAAAAATAAGAATCTGTAGGGTGTTTTTCTTGACATATGCACCGTTTAAAGAAGAACCTGTTTCAGTTCTATAAAAATAGATTCCTATTTTCCAGTAATTGCTTTGACTTTTGATGCTTTAGACTGCCCAGACTTTCAAAGAGAACTTAAAATCATTATAGATACAGTGGTTTCAGTTGGGCATGCTATAGATAATAGAAAAGTTGTGGCATTACTTTACCTGCAATAAGTTAGTCTGTAGTCTGTGGAAGCAAATAGAAGTCAGTTTTTGCTGTCATAAATGTGAAACAAATTGAAGCTTTAACCAGTTCTTTTTTAAATAAAAAACCTGCTTCAGCTCGACCATCAAAACTATGTTGTTATATTCGAAGAGTTACTGCACCCACCTTTTACTTTGTGGCTAGTATATTGCCCAGTTTTCAACCTTATTCCCTCTCCACCAAAAGGAGGGAAAAGCACAAATATGTTTGAGAAAAGGAGATGTACAGGATCCGTCTCGTGCCAATGTAGATTTACTTTTGTAGAATTGTTTGGGCTATTACTATACGGATTGCTATCTGACAGTATTTACTCTTTTGCTTCACTTTTTGCTAGCTAATGGTAGTTATGAAAGGTCTGATTTAAATCAAATATGTTACCAAACGCTTTTTATGGATCAAATTTTGCGAAAGTTATAATTAAATTCCACCAAAGGTGATTATTTCTGGAATATCTTCTAGTTGTAACATCACTGTGGAACTCTCTCTAATGATTTTGTTCGATAAATTGCATTTTCTATCATCAATCTTCTATTCAAAATTTGATTAACAGACTTGAAATACAATTATTGTCTTTTGTTGTATTAAAAAGTTACGGATAGGATGAAACTGCAAACCTTTGTTTGGTGTGACTTTACTCTGTACAAACTTTCATCCAATAATTTCAAAATATGTTGTTGTAGTATATAATATTGCGTAATTTTGTCACCTTACTCAGATAGCTAGAAAGCCACACCCTTTCGGATCCAGTGAGAGAGCACGAATTTCAAGCTCAATTAATATAGAAGTTATAAGTAATGTCATAAAGGCTAACATTTATTTTTATATCCACCGGGTGCATACTGATGTCGTAAAAAGGAGTAAACTACTTGCATACTTTGTATTATTTTGTGCTTTATACATCAAAGTCATCAAAGTAAGCCTAAAGACATTCTTGCCACACGTTCTCGGTATGTTCTACCATGGAGACGAGATAAGATTGACAGAGTAAGATTTATCTGTTTCATCACATCGTTGAAGGTAGCAGTAAATTGCATAAATTTGTTCAAGTCGCGATAAGACTGATAAATTTGAACCTTTGCTTTCTGTTTGGCACACATTTTTAGCGGTACTACATGTTTAACTTCCAGTTTGCTTTTAGAATCCACCGAGAATTTGAGTTTGTACAATGATTTTTATTCTTATTCAAAGAGCAAAACCCGAAAGACGATAGAATTGTTTGCAAATACGTACTCGTTTTATATTATTGAAGTACCTATTACATCATACCTGAACAAGTGTGCAATCTATTCAAATGCAACCACCATTTGTGAAAAACTAACCAAATTTACAAGAGATAGTGACTACAATTTGAGCTTTACATGTAGAAAATATTGTTTGTTAGCAAGTTTGAATATTAGCCTTTAAGAAAAAGCGTTGTGTTAAATTACTTTGTAAAAAATATTTGATAGAAAAATATCAGCCATTTGCACGCATGTTGGCAATTAGGATTGCCCGAAAATTTCAACATCAACTATGTCAATGACATCTTTACAGACTCTGTATTCTCTTCTCGGAAGTATCACTCTGTTGAGAGCATGGGCCTCTATTCGATCTATATTATCTGTTTATTTTCCACATCCTCGGAATCCACACCCAGCAGGAGCTGAAGGGGCCTGGTATTGCGCTGGGTATGCTTGGTATTGTGGTTGATACTGAGCCGGATATGCTGCTGCCTGGTATTGAGGGGCTTGGTATGACTGTGCAGTGAAAGATCTGCAGCAGGTATTTGGGCATTGAGGAGCACAGAACGTGTTGCAGATGGCTGGACATGCTGATGAAATAGGAGCTTGTGCAGGCATTGGAGCATAGTTAGGATATGGGGCTGGCTGAGGAGGAGGAGGCTGATAGACTGGAGGAGATGGTGGTGGTGGTGGTGGTGGTGGCGGCGGTGGTGGAGGTGGAGGAGGGGGTGGAGCTGGTGCTGGAACCGGTGCTGGAGCTATGGCATGCATATCAACTGGCATGAAGGTGTGTACTGCACAGCATCCTTGATCACAATAAGAGTAGCATTGAATTCGACAGTCAGGTGTACAAACACGACCCTTTGGCTCTGCTGTGTCTATAAGAAAGAAATTTGAGCCGAGTTATTTACATTAAAGATACCAGAAATGCTCTTCATTCTGACTGAATTAACTGACTGACTTAGTGAATCAGTGGTATTTTTCCATATATTAATAATATTATATTCACTTCAGTTTACGCAAGGTCTGAATTTGCTTTATAGCAGAGCAACTGCTTGAGATATGAAAATACCAGTACATTCGTTATGAAAATATAGTCTTTAGGATGTATAGCAGTTGCTGTTGTGTGTATTTCTAGCACTACAAAAGATTGCGAATATCATATTATTATCAATGAAGATTTTTTAGTAAGTAATGTCAGGGACAGGCCAATAGAGCCTATAACACACCCTTGACAACGGAAGAAAGAGAAAAGAAAGTTAAGTAGATAGGGAGATGAGATCAATCTTCTTGATGTTAGATTTGAAGCAAGATAAGTTGTAGATTTCAGCATAGTAAATAGATAGTGACTAGTTAGGAAACCTATTGTTTTCAATCACCGATGTTATTGTTCTCGATTTTCGACGTCATGTGACAACGAGGCAGTATTGTCCGCATTGTTTGACTTGACTTTAGTACTGAGACACTCAAAATGCCTAGCAAAACTTGTCGAGGT
Source organism: Mastigias papua (assembly GCA_964019165.1). Classification (NCBI taxonomy): domain Eukaryota; kingdom Metazoa; phylum Cnidaria; class Scyphozoa; order Rhizostomeae; family Mastigiidae; genus Mastigias; species Mastigias papua. Next base: position 6,689,961 of record OZ025287.1, on the reverse strand, counting down.
TTACTAGAATTTACCAATGATCGGATAACTTATTTAAATTGAATAAACAAATACTCATCCAATGTTAGCATTTTTAACTTCCAATTTTCCTCCCAATTCAGAATTTAACATTAAAAATATTAGAGGAAACTTAGCTGTACGGCTTGAAACATTTGCCTAGTGTTGCACGCGTTGGAAAGAATTCCAAACTTCATAGGGCAGTTGACAGAGCACTAAATTTATCTACACCTAATGATATTCATAATTTTCCAACCAAACAAGGATTTTGTAGTGGATCATTTCCCTGCAACAGTCTACGAAAGCGGCCAATATGATGAGTTGAAAGAATCATGGCGATTGCTTGTAAGATATCATTAGAGTCAGGAAATAGAAATCTTTAATTCAGGAGAAAAATACTACTATTTGTCATTCTCAATCTTTGGTAGCTATTCCTGACAAAATACGCTTGTTACAAATAAACCTAAGAATGATCTTATAACATTTATCAAATGGCCCTTATTTCTTTTAACTCGTTTAAGCCTACTTCAGGAGCTCTACGTTACCTCTTAGGTCTATCTTCAAATTGTAATGGATTGCCTTGTCTTTGCCAGCTTTTATACTTTATTAACATTGTACCTACTGTAAATCTGCCCCCACCCCAACCAAAGTCTAGTCTGCAGAAATATCCGTTTAGATTATAAGAAATATCCTTTACAGAGATGCCAATTAGCATTTTGTATAAAGGGCTAAACTGCACTAAGCATTTTATATGACAATTAATTCTTATGAATAACTACTTTCTTATGCCTCTCGATGAGTTAGTTACAAGGCCATTTGAGTCGTGATTTCAGTTTTCACCATTGATTCAACCTTTTCCTAGTCAACGTTTTTCCAATGTTTTCCAAAAAGACTTAAGCTTTCTGACTTCTGTTAGATTTTCTAATTAGATGAACGATTGGGGATGTCACAACCCCACAGCCGCATTTACTTACCTGCCTGTACCCTTTCGGTCGTTAGCAAGACCTCAATGTCATAAGATAGGTATTTCGCTTAATCAAAAAGTGGTGAATTTTCGTATAGTAGGCTGAGTATCCGGTGTAAAATCTACTATATGTAATTATTTTTGTGTGCGCAACGATAAAGTTGCTATGTGGTTATGTATTAAGATGCTAGGAGTCGTTTGAAATCGATCCAATACAATGCATGGAAGTCCTTCAAGAACGTTCACTACAACGTCTGCCAAAAGTAGTTGGAAAACCTACAAAATCCTTTGAATTTCCGACTTCTGTAACTTTTCCGTGGGACTATTTAAAATTTAAACCCCCTCCCCCTCCTTAAGCAATATTGGTACGATATTAAAACCCCGTAGCTTACTACACACACACATCACTTTGCCCTTTGAGCTGCTCATATTTCTTTCATACAAAATTGCTGTAGCTCGTCTATATGATAAAGCATAGTAAGTGTTCCAAGACTTTTGGCAGACATTGCAAGTATAAACTGTCCGTACATAATTATTCTCTTATTTCTTTTGGAAGCAACTGAAATCATAATTCGCTTAAACAGTGTCTTTCAGCTGAGATAGGTGTAGATCTCGGTTTGAGATTTAGGCCATCATTCCATATAAGATCCTCCAACAGTGAAATTTTGGGCTAACTGTGAGTTTATGAACACCTTCAGCAAGAAGCAGTGTGTTGAATAGCTTCGTCATCGAAAATAAATCCCTTGAAAGCAATACGTGCATCTGAAAATGTAGAATATCGTGAAACATTTTGTCTGCGCCCAGTTGTGCACTGTTTTCATTCCACGATGATCGATTTCCTCACCACTTCGTCATCACGTGACCATTTTTCAACATAATATAATAGCTTTTATTGTTTCTATTGTTGTTGAAAACAATAGGTTTTCTAACCAGTCATTCCATTTACTATGATTTCAGGAAAGGAAGTGGAAGGTAAGATGTTCTAAAGTTGACAAGTTACTGCATCATACCATCATTTAATTGATTTTTAGATAGAATGAAGTCATATATATTTTTCTACTTACATGCTCTTACAAACTTCTTGGAAACTGGGTGAGTATCCAACTTTCCATCTTTAATTTCCTGTGACAATTCTCTCAAATGAGTGCCAAATGTATGGAACCGGACGTAGAAATCAGCAACCACACCCGGTGGCGGTGCCTTAACACTATAACAGAAGATATAAAATCAATCACGTAAATTATAGGCAGCAACGATTGTTGAAATTTGTCAATGAGTTATTCAGAATATCATGCTATTTATCATTTCATTTCACGTGCTTTTTCTAATTGTCCAGTAAAAAATGTGACACTTACGTTGCTCTTCTTTCTGCTTTCTTTTGATTTTGACTGTCACTGTTGAAAAGAAGTAGAAAAGTAATGTTATTGTGAAGATCATTAGCATTTCGAAATTCCAATAACATCAGGAGAGTTCTAAAGTTTTATGATTGGAGAAGTTCCTAACTGCAATGACAAATCAAGTTGAGCGACCATTGGCATTCGTTGTTCATTAATGAAGCCTTTTTAAATCTATATCAGCAATTTTAAAATGAATTAATTTTGCATAGCTATATTGCAAGATTGTATAAAAGTTATGAAAATAACATTCTTTGGAACGAGATAAATGACAGATATTCAAATTTAGGAGAAGGCAATCTACCTGAATCCAATGAGAACAACTTGTTTGAATGATGTATTTGCTTGGTACAATTTCTCGATCTATTATAGGAAGGCATTGTATTGAAATTAGAAAAGGAGAATACAGAGGGAATCTAATTTCTTTCCATGATTCACTTCAATAAGAAAAAACAACTCATTTTAAAGTATTGTTTCTTATGACAGGAAATTATATTCATCTCTACTTGTGGAATGTCTTCCATAGACTATTTGCTAAATAATTTGTGACTTTTATCCCCCATGAGAATGCTATTTTTGCAGCTGATTACCTACAGTTGAGGTGCATTAATGTTACTGCTATAGTCAAAAGCCTGCTAGTGAAAATAGGCTTTACAAGTTTACTATTGCATCGTACCTTGCTTACAATGATTTCGACAAGTACATAACTTCTTAGACTCCTTGAAGACAGACTTCATCAAAACATTACACATGCATGGCGACTTTTGCCAATAGATAGTTTTAGGCTCAAGATTCAAAGTAAGTGTGCACGAATAGTTATTCATTTCGTTTCGTCCCTGATAAAGAGGGTGGCTTTCTCATATAATCATGCCCTCAGAAGTCCTGACAAACTGATGAGGGTCTAGAAAACGAACAGATTAGAGTGCTTACAGTTTTCAGTTCAACCATGAAACAAGACAACGCAATTCCTGCATACCCAATATATCTGAACGGGAGATGTGTTGTAATACTTACAGCTGTTAGAACCAATTGTTTAGTCTTTTCATAGACAGGGTTGACTGTAATCTGAAGGTCATCTGTCCACTTTTCGGCTGTAAATCGTATGGCAACATGGAATGTGGTGGCTGAAAAAGGGAAATTAGGGTAGTTGTTATATATCATTGAACTATTCTTGGAAATTTTTCTCTGGAAGAGAGTTTGAATTCTGATGATCATGAAATTTTTACCTTCATCCTCTAAAGGATGTTTTGCTATAGCATTATTTGTAACAATATAAAACGAGTTTTTCAGTTTTGACCAGAGATTGATTGAGAACATGATATGAACTGATACAACCCTCCCACTCTGAGTAACTACTACGAGGCAGAGTCCTCTATAAAATATAAAGTTTCAAGATTTTTTGGCTAACAGTATCTCGTTTATCCAATGGCGCATTTTTGTTTAGTTTATCATGTAGCTTCCAGAAAAACAATGGTGTCCAAATTATAGATCCCGTGGTTATTTTGGCACGAAGGCAAATGCGATATCATAAATTCCTTTGCATTTGATATAAGATGCCGTTCAGAAAGTAGGTACGCTTTGAGGGTCGGTGGATGCGTAAATCCAAAAGCGTACTCACGCGTACAGGGTGGGTGGCTAGCAAAAGTCAAAGCGTACGTACGATGCAATTACTTCAACAAGTGAGAACTTAATGCATATTTTATTCACTGTGTGAAAAGCTGTTACTAAATATGGGAAAACTTTTTCACAAAATAAAGAACCTTTGTGTATTCGTACATATATGTCAAAACGCAATTGCGCGTAAAATGTGTGTGGGTTGCTAAAAAATGTGATGATAATGAGCGTACGTACTTTCGGGGTGATCTCCAACCAACCCCATTAAGTAATATTTATCATTTGATATTAATATTGGTAAGCTTGCAATCAATTACTAAAAGTATTTTTATATATTTCAAACTATTAAATGCTCTGGATAGTCACTTTTCTGCTGGAAGGAATTAACTGAATTACATAGAATAATTTAGTATTATTGCAAATCATAATTTGTACCATTATATATTACTGAAATAAGTTTTATTTTCTATTATTATGTTGATTTGCTGTATTATAAAAAAGTGCAAGCATCATTATTTTCCTCATGTTATCTTATCATGTGCCAAGTTGAAACTGGAAATTATATACTCCTGTGTGAGCCTATTCAAATGAACCAACTATCGTCATTGTTATACACAGTGAACACAGCCAATTTTTGTCGTTATTCACCAACAACAAGATGCCAAGATTCTCAAATTTTGCTGACAAGAAGAGTCATTGCCAAATCAACTCCACACACAGTCAATTTTCCTTGCCAACGACCAAAATCGATGGTGTTTGCCATCTAAATCTTCTATTATATTCATCTCTCTAGCTCTATGAATAGGGCTTTCATAGCACCTGTCCGATTCATTTCATCTACAATCAACTAAGCAAGCGAATCTTCTGAATGATGGTTCTAAACACATACTATCCACAAAAGAAGCAAATATCTTACCATTCATATTTTTGGTATTGTTGGCTGAGTTCTCAACATCTCCTTCTTCTTCTGGGATTGGTGGCTGTTTTGACGGTGGTACAGTTGGAGTAGAACCAGCGATTGTTGTCACAACAGGGGTTGTGACCGGAGCTGTTGTTGCGCCAGTTTCGGAAGGAAGTGTAGTAGGCTTAGGAGCCTCTGTTGGCTTAGTTACTGGTGCTTGTATGAAGAAAGGAAGAAGATTATTCAAGAAAGAAAATAGAAAAACTGTAGAAGGTTGTGCAAACGATAACTCATAACGCAAAGATAACTGACAAAGCAGGAGATCAGTCACTTGCTTGTAGAGGGTGATCTAAAAAATTCATAGCTCTCAAATCAAAGAAATCTTTTATTCTCATTGCGGGTCGTGATATTTAATCACGATTCGCAATAGCTCTTTTGACTCAGATTTTTAATGACCTTTACTTTGCATTAAATTCATATCACTTAGAGGTGATGATTTGATTTCCTATTAAAATTAAAGTTACCTGTAGTAACTGGTGCCTTGGATGGCTCCGTTGCTGCTGTTGTTACAACAATCGGTTGGGTTGTTGCTTTTGTTGTAGCTTTAGTTGTTTTTGCCTTTGTCGTTGGTTTCGCCGTTGTTACTTGTCTTTCATCTCCTGTTTCTTGAGCATTCGCTTCATCTTTGCCATCCTTTTTCTTATTGTTTGCTACTTTATCTCTTTTTTCAGTTAAAGCAGCATCATCACCCTCTTTCACTGTTGATTAGAGTGTTGAATCGAAGTCAAATGTTCTGTCTTTCCAGGAGAATGTTGTTGCTTAGGGGAATCTCCCGTTTTACAAGGCACCTCAGCCATAGCTTGCTTAAAGGGACCTCCCATTTATATACTTATTCAAAGCCAACTATAGCTACCATACCGAGGTACAGAGTAGCAAATATAATTTATATCATTTATAAAACGGTTTCAGAACATATCTACGTAGAGTAAAATAAGCCAAGTCTTATTTCCTTTCTCCCTTCTTGAATAGAAATCTCCCATTATTACTGTTTTTTGAGTAGAAGATAGCTGTATATATTTTTGAGCGACAATCTTTAGACGCTTAGCAAATTAATATAGAGAACATTGCTGAACTACAACACAACATGCGAAAGTTTGTTATAGAAGACTTAGTTTGGTCATCTCTTTGACATAGTTGTGTTTATAAGCAATGCTATAGTTATTTAATTCACAGTTTATAACAACTCTCAAAGAGTTTAGAAGACAAGAATATGGCTTTTTGTTTCACTTAGTACCCTTCTGTGCTAAATGAACTGTTGGACGCCTACTACTTGTCTAAAAGTTTTCATTCCTTTTATAGATTATTCATTTTTTCACTTTTCAATCCAAGCAAGGATTTTCTTACCAATAAGATGTTGATCACAGCCATAAAGATCGCTTCTATAAAATAGCAGTATTATCATCTTGTATTAACATTCTAAAATGCATACTTTTGAAGGTATGCTAAAGTCTACTAAAACTATATCATTGAAGTAATCCCGGGTATTTGGACCCTCATCTCATCTGCTCTATACAGTACTATTTCCCACTCACCGTTTTAGTAACACCCTCTCCGCTTTCTACGTGTTAGGAAGGCTCACTTCCTCCCCGTTTATTGCGATCCTAATTTATTTGTCACTGAAGAGTAAACTGTTTACAATTTATAAACAAATATGTAAATTATTTTCTGCTCTACTATGCCATTGGCAAACTGCAGCCTAATTATGTGGAACTTCTGAAAGGGTAGTGGTCTGCAAGCTTTGCAAGAGTACCTTTCTTCATAATATTTTGAGAAGGCTTTCAGTGTGATGACAACTTGAGATAATATGAAGCTATGTCATAAACGATTTTGAGTAAATGTCGAGCTTCATCATTAGTATATAGTGCTGGATGGGTTTCACTTTTGAAATAAAGTTAAATACCATATAACAAAAGACGTATTTCTGTTTGTCCTCCTTGTTCCTCAGTGATTTCTTGCAAACACACCAATCGACTGTGATATTTATCACACTTTGCATGTATATCGTGGAATTTCCCTACCAGATGTTGCTCTATGCTCTTGCATTATTATGTTTAATTTACCAATAACATAGTAATATGCAGATGATAGTGAAGAAAACAGTGATGAGCTTCCACTAGTCATGATTACGAACAAACTTTGAGTATATAAATTCGTGAGAAAGTGCATTGGTTAAGACATCTGTGACATATTCAAAGATCATTTCATCATACAAAACCAAGAAAAACATACTATAAATGCAAACAACAGTTTGAAGTTGTCAGAAACTAGGACTGAATACTTCCGCAAGTCGTTTTATTCGACTGGTGCAAAAGTCAATAATGACCTGCCGCTAAAAATCAGATCGATCCCAAATGCTACTGAATATGGATGTCTATTTAAGTTAAAGCAAACACTTCAAACATCAAAGAGCGATAATAGAACTTTTAAATCTACTATTGTAAATCATTTGTCAACTTTTGATCACTTCCATGTGCTTTCAACTTTCTATTTCATTGTAAATTTGTAACTAGGAACCCTTTATTAATTTTAGTTTATTTGACTTCCAAAGGACACACATTGGAAAAAAAACCAATGATATGCTGAATTGCTCATATCCTGTATAAATATTTTTTTATTACTGAAATATTATCATTTCTATTAAATTAACAGAGAAAAGGACAAGGTCTGCTTGAATTTTATCCAATTCTTATTGACTACAATGCAACATGTACAGGGCAAGTCATTTAATTATAAAGGTATTTGTATTTGCCTGCTATAAAATTTTATTGCAGTTTTTCATGGGATCATGTAAAGCGCAAAATTAAGCATTTATATGCAAGTATAGTTATTATGATTAACTTTTCGGATAATATGCAATATCATAAAAATATGATAGCTTTAGGAAGACAATCATAGTATACCATTGTTTTCATCATCTAATGGTCTTCCATATCCATGATCGATTGTTACTAGAAGAAGACCAAGTACCAGCAGTGTCAACTTCATGTTGATTCTGGGAATGAAATTGAATTTAATCAAATCTTTGACCTTAAAGCAGGTGGCTATTCTTACCAAATTCTAAGCTATCATTCTCAATATCGATCATGAGAAGCTCGTAGGTAACTCAAAATGGGTCATGTTTGCAACACAAATTCAACCAACACAAGTCCCTATATAACTTCACCAGTGCCAAATGTATAAAAAGTTCTGTTCAAGTGCCTTCTTTAACTTGGTAAAGCAGCTTCATTTTTATTATGTTATTACATGGTTTGACCATTGAATTCCCAGACTTCGTACTATGGATATCAAAGTTATGGTTACTAAGGGTAGAATTTGCAGATCACCATACAGTTAAGACTTAGCTAGTCAATATATTTGATTGAAAGTTCACAGTTATTCGAAGTTGTGATATCTAGATGCAGGTAATGTGACTCAAGTTTTAACAAATGAAACAGAACACAAAACAATTATAATCGATTAATATAACTCCGTAAATGTACAAATGTCGGATAAAAGCAAGTATGAATTGCTGGGCTGCCGGTTTTAAAGAAAACTATGCATGACTTTTGTTCTCTGTATCTAGGATTGTTCTGAGTAGGGTATCTTTTATCTGTTAAATGATCCATGTTATCACCTAAAAAAGATACCTCTAGCTGGTAGGTTGTTGCATCATTTTTTGACATATTCTTTCCACGATTTAGATAATGTTTTGCAAATTTTCACATATCAATGGTAATCAGGTGAAGGAATTGTCTTGAACTCCTATTTCATATTGCGAACAGGAATGATAGAAAAACTGCGGATAGGTTAATTAAACTCTTAAACTTACTGAAAAGCTCCATGTGGTTATTTTGCTTCAAGCTCAATATAATAGTAATATTGCAATTCTACATCATAGCTTATAGTCTAATTTTTCTTTTATTTCTTTCGATCACTTAACTGTAATATTTTCTTTCCTTCTGCCAATAACAAACTAGTATTTGTGAAAATGATTTGAAATTGATTGCATTTCATACGAGTACTAAAATATGAAGAGTCCATATAAGTCAAACAGCAGCAGAATGCTCCGGAATTTATCATATCATTCGCTTCACCACGTTTCAAAATATATCGCATTGAGAACATGTTAGAACGAAAGCTCACCAAAACGTAATAACACTACAAGAGTCCTTTTAGATATTGTCTGCCCTCGAACTGACAGCAAGGAATGCTCGCAGAAACATGAAATTGTTATAAGCGTAGATGAAATCCAAAGATCAAATGGAAATCCTGTCTGCACAGCTTCACTATTTCACCTCGTTGGTATCGCTTCGGAAATCAGTGTGTTTGCACTCTTTCTGAAAATTAAATTATATAAACTCTCAAAACCCACATACCTTTCTCTTGTGTTTGCTTCTGCAATGGAAATCGCTTACTTTAATTTTTTCTATAAGCTAGTAACAACGATTTTCCGCCTCGGAACACACCGATACCGCGTCCAAACCTACTCTGTTTGGTCTCTGTGCGATCATGTGATCTGACCTTTTGCTCATAAATTATGCACGCAAAACTGCATAAGGTCCTCAAATTGGACGTTGTTTGAATAGGGGAGTAATTGTCGTAATCTAAATGCGGTTAAAGGTTAATATCCTTGGAATCTGTTGAGAGAGCTTGGTGTTACTTTGAAAAACACGTCTGCTTTGTGAATACTGTGATTTGTTGTCTATACAATACAGGTGTGCTGTGAACTGGTGTATGTTTGAGTTGGATTAGGACAATTGGAAAGATAAATCTGAATTCACAGGTCGTCTTCACCTGAATTTTTTTCCATTTTACATGACTGAATGAATCTTTTCCAGCTTTTGATAATATTGCATCAGATCATTCATAAATTTCAAAACATTACTTTGAATTACTTTGCGAATTAGCAAAGATGTAAGTCACATTAACATGAAAGGCGAATTTACGATGGCCTGTTGGTACTTCAGAGCAATGGTAATAAGCGCAGAAATGTTTCACTCTGTATCTTGCAATCTATCCTATGCATCAATCAGTGTACATTCTGCCCAAGGCCTTCCCTTCTATTGAATATGAATGAATTCATCCTCTTTTCGATCATTATTGCTTGCAGTCTTAACCTTCCAGTCATATTAGCAAAGCTTTCTCGCTACTGGTATCCGTCTCATCGACAATTCAGCCCTTGTCACATCTCTGTTCTCTCTTTCTACTCGTCGTTTGTTGGCAGATTAATCCATTTATTATGAATAGCTTCAAAAGACAAATCCAGTCAAATTATTCCGAAATTTTATTTAACACGAGTTCGTACCACCACAAACTTTACCCACACACACCCTTCATAAGTTTCACTACCTAACTCAAGAACTCTATCACACAAATCATCTTTCAATGGAAGAAACTGTCACCTATGGGACACTGTTGCTTCTTTTTCCTTCCTCGAGTGCTACAACTTGTATTTTCATATCTAAGGTCAACAATCTTGATTTTATCCCCTGCTCTATTTAGCTTTCCCCTTTTCTTTCTCTTCCTATCCAAGGGGTAAGCTTTAGGTCGCAGATCTTTCCTCAACCTTATTTAGTAATATAGTTGTTCGTTATCGTTATTGCGGAAAACTAGCTGCTTCAATGAAATACCTGTTTTTCCTGAAATGAAAATCTAGTCTTTTTATGCCTAGAGAATGATGAGAGTAATGAGAAGGTACACGTCCTTCACCAATGGAATAGTGCTCAATTGACTAGGTTTATTAAGAAAAATACAAAATCGAACAAGTTTCGATCTACCTATCTTAAACGCTACTGATTATTTCTAGCACGAGGACGTAAAGTAGATTGGTTCCTTTTCTAAGGAGCTAATCTAACTTTTTGCATGAATCTTACCAACATATCAGTAGACTTTAAGATAGTAAGCAGCGTCTTGAAGTTATGACACATGTTCTAAGTTTAGTCCATTCTATAATGCATCTTTCTACATCGTTTTGGTTTGAATTGTAAAATGGATAATATCAACTATGTAACGGAAGCCTGTGCAGCTGATAGGATTGTCACTAAGTTACCAATAGCAGATGACAAGGTGAATTAAGTACCCTTGAGAAGCTTTAAACATATAGCATTTCTGTGTTTGTAATCAGTTTGTACAAAATGGTATCATTCCACTTCAATGTTAATCACCCGCTTAGGCAATATATATGAGATTTGTATTAAAATACTGCCTTTACTTCAGCATTGAACAGTGCAAAATGGGTTACAACCTTCGTTATTACAGTTAATGTACCTAGGCATTTTTCAAAAATAGAATGAATCTTTTCCGACCTACTCTTACATGGTCCTTTCACCATCTGTGCATGTTTAAGCACTTAAGCACATCTGACTAGTGACAAGCTGCTTGAAATATGCGCCAATTTATAATAATTATAATAAACGAATGCTTTTCCATGATAATAACAAACTTTCAGTACAAGTTATACCGTTATCCTTGTGGTTCTGTTAGTGCCAAATGTGGTATTATATGGTTATAAACCAGCTTTAAACACAAGATAATAACACAGTCTAGCTCCATTGACCAATCATATCTCATTTTAGTAGACAGATTTGATACGTTCTGTTCGGGAATTAAATCCAGAGCGAGTAAAATTTTTCAACAATTTTCGATAGACTGTGAGCACTTTTGCAGAAATTTCAGTCATAATTTCATGAATCTACAGAGGATGTAAGATATTGTACTGAAATATTAGAAATGCTTTTGAAGATCAGTATTGAGTGTCTTAGAACTGTTTTGAATCTTCTTGATAAGAACTGAAGGCTATGTCTTTTTCTTTTAGTTTCAAATGGATGTCTCGCATTTTTAAACTTTATCGGTTTATGTTCTGCGAATGTCGAATGGCAGACAATTGGTAATTACTGCCATTTATTTTGAAGATCTTTAATAGCTCTCATATCTATAGAGGGTGTAAAGGCACTGCCAATATCAATTCTTTGAGTGTGTGATTTTCTAATAATCCTTATCATATTCAAAGCTCAGAATTTCCTATTAGAGAAGAACTATGGAGAACTTGAAGGATATTTGGGGTAAAAAGTACAAATATGTCAATCAAATATTACAAATAGCTTCATATTGACTCTCTATATGACACAAATAATCATTTAAACACATGTATTTTCTGTTTTTTTTATATTCTGTATTGTCTTCAGGTGTGTGCAGATTCAGTGAGCCAATCATAGAAATATTTCCTATTCAGGAACCATATATGACAGTACATTATAGTTTAATATTTAATATTATCGTCTTAATTGTTTTATAACCGATTGCACCATTGATACTGGCTCAGGCGATATGGAATTTTTGTATTTATGTATTTTTAGTTATTTTTCAAGGGTAATACATTCAATTAATATATAAGAAAACTGTTTTAGAATGTGCCCTGCTAAAGAAAATAATAAAATCCAACCTAATTTCGGTGCTCACTTGGTTCCAAACAGTCACTCCTCGATACAAAAGCTTCTTCGCCCATTAGATGTTTTATAGCGTGGGATCTCAAGATCTGTTTCAGTTCTCCGTAGGTCTCGGTTCCTACATCAGACGGTTTGTAAAACGTGTCCTGCATGTAAGGAGGAGCTAGTCCATGGGGCGATTTATAAACCGTGATAGCAGTTTCAATCATTTCTTATGTATTTAGCCACCCAAGTTGAGAAATCAGTGGCAATGATGCTTTGTCATAAGGACTTTTTGTTACGATGCGAGCAGCTCGATTCTGTATCTTTTGGAGCTTTTGCAGGATTGTATCACTAGCACAACCCCAGACTGAACAAACAATATCTAATAGTCGGTTCTACTGCGCCTAAATACATTTTCTGGACAGTCTCTAAAGACAGAGATTTTTTGGAATATTTTAAAAATTCCTACTCTTCGTGAAATCTTACTGAGTGCGACAGTGATATGTTCTTTCCAACTTAGTTGGGAATCAATTTGTAAACCAAGATATGTCAGATTACTTTTAAAGGCTATTTTATCCTGGTTGATGTGAAAGTCGGGACTTGTCGTATTATCGTTTCGTCCAAGACTCCGCAATAAGGAAAGATAATTTCATTAACCAATTGATCATATGGATTCAGTAACATCGCCATGATTATAGACGATAACAGTCCTTTAAGATAGTGTTTCATTCCTCAACTTTTTAAATCCATGTGATCGCTAGGATCGCTGGCGATGCAAGGAATACAAATTTGTGAGCAGCGACCCTTCCAGCTATATGGAAACTGCCTATTCACTTTTGCTAGCGATCCTTGCGTCACCAGCGATCAGAGCGATTGAGATAGAATATGTTCTATCTGATTTTTAATGGAAACCAGATGACACGAATTCCAGTGATCGAGGCCTCCCTCTGAATGACAAAAGCGCCTCATTTCAATGCAAAAATGTTAGAATCATTGCTGTTAGTTATAGTGTCTACGTTCACTGTTGGGGCGTCACAATTGTCGAAAATAGCATTAGCAACATAAGGTAACTTTGAATTTATGAAAAATCATACATACAATAACTATATGTGTGACTATGAAATAAATTCACGAAATTTAGCTGTTGATTACAGACTGCTTACATATTTGGACTTGACGGGGGCACCTGAAAGTCAAGAGACCTAGCCTGTGATTTGAGGATGCAGTTCCTGTAGCACTTCGTGTTCAAAATCTTTTCAAATTCAACTGTAGCAAGAAGCATTGCTTTCGTCTACTTCTCACATTTCAGTGCTAGAATTTCTAATGAGATCACTACGGACATTGAAAGCCGTATGACAGCAGACCCTCTGGGACATGTTGGTCATAAATTTAAGCGATCCTATCGTCGCCAGTGATCCTAGCGATCATATGGAAACCAGGCTTAATATGTGGAGTGAGTGGACAAATGGCTCAGCAATATTGCAAATTTTACTTCTACATAAGTCTTATTGTAACATTGTCTCTGGTATGAAGATTTGTTCATGGATTTCAAAGCGAAATACCTAATTCAGTGGCTCATACTGTCACTATTGCCACAATATGCAATACACCTAAAGATGGACATGTACAGAATTAAAAACAAAGCGTCGTCTATTTTATTCACATCTTAATTGCCTGCTTATGATTTTTCAAGAAATTGTGAAGCAACAGACACACAATTGATTAGTTAATGTGGAGCACAAATTCTACAACAACGAACAATAGGATGACATTACACTACTCAACGATTTATCCTGCCAGAAAAAAGATTAAAATCGAAATTTTGTCCTAAATCAAGCGATTTTCATGTGCATTTATAACAAGAAAAATAAATGGAATGACAAGCAGGCTATAAATTGGGAATGATTGAAAAAAAATCATATTCAATGGAGGAGCTACAGAGTCCAGCTCAGAGTTTGTAATGTTTTGCTCTGTTGTGTGCATTCATCATGTCGCAGTCACTCAGTCAGGCAGTCATCTCATGAGCGATTTTTCCTTATCATAGGTGTCAAGAATTCAATGTCCGATGCTGGAGTCACATATGGCAGCTAGCTCAACAGCTTCTATGTTAAATAGCATATATGGGCACTATATTTTCACTAGAGATCCATTGTTATCGGGTGTGATTTTGCATAATCCTGCTTTGTATTATGTGGAGTTGGAATCCTGCAGTCAAGCTAACAAAGCTTAAAGAGAATGTATTGCCACTAGTACATCAGATACAGCGTCCCTATTGTGTACCTGCCACTAGTACATCAGATACAGCGTCCCTATTGTATACCTGGAGACTGATAATATAACTTAGTCACGCTTGAAGTTTCGATGCAGTGGGGCATTCTTAAATTAGTATCATCTAAAATAGCCAAAAGTGCAACTGCTTGACTATTGTTTAAATGAAGTGTACACTGTTTGGCATAGATCCTGGAAAGATTTAAAGCTCAAGTTTCTAAATGCCGTCATGCCTGTACATGATAGTACATTACACTCTTTCCCGCATCTACCTATACCTTTTCCTAAGCCAAATGAGCTCTTATCCTGAGTTAAAGCGCCAAGATTTAAAACGTATTTATCCTTAATGGAATACGCAAATCAGGAATATGACAGCGAGATAACCTCCATGGGGACTGTGCTTGCGTTAATCTGCCCCCAGACAAAGTTCCAAAAGAAGCTAAATAACTCACAAATTCGCTTCCTTGCTGAAAAATGTCATCAGTAGATCTTAACACTACTTACTCTATGGTGTCAAATTACCGTCCCCACAGCTGAGTATAATTTGAAAGTTTTTCCCAACCCCTCCCCCCCTCTTATTAGGATCCCCGGCAATTACCTTTGGAAGCTAAGGGTGTAATGTAGTTGAAGCAAGAATATCTCTTAGCAAGAAATGTTTCATATCAAGTTCCTTAACTGACTGCCGCAAATGTAAGCTAAACAGACTGCTATATTAGGTTTTGTTTTCATAGTAAATAATTGTTCAGTTGATATTGTTTAAACTGACTTCTCATTATGTTTTACTTGTAGCACCGAAATATTGAAGTCATAATTAAGAAAACGAACCAGCATATTACAATTTTCTAAAAGTCATGTATGACGTGACTGCATAAATCCAACCTCCCGGTAATTCCAACTCTCATTCCAATTGAATTTTCTAGAAAAATAATAGATTCTAATAATAATAATAATTAAGTAATTTATTGTTAATGGCTTCTATTGCAGCAATTCTTACTTCATAGTAAAGTAAATTTGTTTGCTATACGTGATTTATTTGTACAGACTGACTGCCGATGAAAATGGATAATACAGAACATTACAAGACTTTAGTTGCTGCCTATGAAAATGCATGCGAAGCCAGTGGAACAAAAGCAAGTAAGCTGACAGCGGCAAAAAAGTTATGGAATCAAGTGGAAACTTCAAAAGAGGACTACAAGAATGCTCTACTGGACTTGAAAGCTAAATCTGCTAGGAATGAAGAGAGAGCATTTAAATGGTGCTCAAACTTGAAAACAGCTAAAGAAAAGTATTCTGTGAAATCAAATACCAATGAATCCGGATCATTTGCTGATTCCACCTCCCACACTCAGCTATCAGAACATGAGCTGACATCTACATCACCATCAAAAGAGCTGGACTGCACAACAGCTTCATATTCCACTTCCAGGGCAGCACCAGATGCCTTTCCAACGTCTCTTAGTTGACCCTCACATGCTAAAGCCAAAGTAAGTAGAAAAGTAATTTAAAATCTTCGGGCCTTGCGGCAGTGCAGAATATTGAGCAACTGAAGATAGTAGGAGTTGACTTCGAAAAGGTTGAAGCAAAACTGCAGTACGTAATTTCAGATGCAGAAAGGCAAAAGAAAGGTCGAGCTGAAATAAAAAGTTGATGATGCAACTAGCCGACAGAAATGATTCCAAAGCGGCAAAACTACGCAAGTTCACCCACAGCTCCCCTGTCGACTTCCACATGAAGACACATATCCAGACCTTAACAAAGCAATTGTTGAGCTTGTAAAAGCCGGTGCAGGGTACGATATGGGACGTAGTACAGATGCTCTGAATTCTTGTAAGACACTGGATGATCTTTGCGCCGGTTTGCTAAAAGAAGGGTATGTTTTAAGTCGCCAAACATTTCACCTTCGGTTAATCCCGAAAAGAGTTGATTACACGAAAGCAACGCGGCATTTACGAATAGTTCCTGTAAAATTGCTTAAGGCACAAAATAGCATAACCCAAAAGAGGTCGCCACATCGATGCAGACTTTACATTTGCATCCAAGGGATATTTTCGGGATATTGTTAGTTCATTTGGATCAAAAAGTGTGTTTGTTCAGTTAGTTGATGACAAAGCCAAACAAAGTATCAAGTGGTGTAACAGCAGCAGCCAAGCAAGCACCTCTTGTAATACATGTGACTTTTGAAATCCGCTTACCAGATCACGATTTCGTGAAATCCACCTACCATAAACTCAGTCCTTCAGTCTATGCTAGATGCAAAATTCCGACCTCTTCTGCTCGAGTAACTGCAAATATTTCATATTCGAGGTGACTTAAATAGCCATAAGAAGTGCAAATTATGAATCCATTACTGCATATTCACACGGACGAGACTTCAATCACGTGATGGAAATGACAGAGCTTTCTGAGCTTATCAAAAACGGTGACATGACGAAGCCAATAGAGATAATTTTATGTGATGACGGTACAGATGAAAATCATCGGTTCCCAAAGACATTGGATTTTTCGATTCAGCATTTCAAAGAATATAACTTTGATGCGAAGTTTGTACCTAGTCTAGCACAAGGGATGTCAGCACATACCAATGTGGAACGGAGAATGGCACCTCTCAGTAAGGCACATTCAGGTGTTATCCTACCTCATAATGCCTTTGGTACTCATTTGGAGTCTCAGAGGAGAACTATAGATGGAGATTTAGAGAAGCAAAATTGCAGAGCAGCGGGCATACATTGGCAGGGATTTGGAATAAAATTTCGTTGAATGACTTTTCTGTAATTAGTGAGTATATTGAAGGAGATGCATTGGGTCCAGTTTCAATTGATGAAGCTTGGGTTCCTACAAACTGCCACACCTCGCAGTGCCTTCTACAAATTGTAAACTGTTCAGATTAGGAGTGAAGTGGCGAGTTTCGCACTTCGTGGCTCAGACTGTTTCCAAAGCGAATCCTTCCTGCACATGTTCCATTTAGACAGTCGTGCTGAGGTCCCCTAGTGGCATCGATTCAGAGTGTAAGATCCACCGATCGCTTTCTTGGATTATGGGAACGCAATATCATCGATCCATTAGTTCCTGAGAGCAACCTTTCAGCACTTCCATACGACACGTACTGCCCATCAGTAAAGACAAAGGTGGCCAAGCGAGTCTGCAAAAAGTGCCAGATTTACGAGTGACGGCACAACAATGTTTGCGATATAGCTACAGTAGCTGACGAGCATTCTTCCGATGAAGAAAACGGAGAAATTGCTCTCCAGGCCAGGTCCTAGATTTTGTAAATGCTAAAAACCAGCTCATATGATGACATTGAGGACTAGAGACTATTCGATTATGCTTAAGACACGCCCTGCAAATATTACTACATGTCAGTTATATTATCTTCTTTGTAACAAACTTAACTCATTTGATCGCATTGATCGTGTGCTGGTGTTGAGGCGGGGTAAAGCGCTTTATTCGTCGTTTGGGGGAGGAGTCTATAGCTATGACCGACAAGGGGGGAGAGGGATTAACAATTGCGAATATTTTTAGATGCCATGAGTGTATGATCCCTAATTGAACTTTGAAGAAAATTCCCGCCCCCATCCCATCCCCGCTAATCCTGGCCCCCTGCACTTAGGCATCGAAGAGTAATCCAGCTTTGCCACTGGAAGACCTGGAATTACTTTGCATTGAAGTTCAACCACCAAAATGCAGGCCGTTCTTGGTTTTAACGTGGTATAGACCACCAAACAGCCCGGTTGCTATATTTAGCAAAGCTGAAAAAGTTCTATCATACCTTGATAAGGAAGGTAAAGAGATGATACTTATGGGAGATACTAACTGTGATCTATCCCAAGAAATAGCCTGCCTGTCTCTCTCTGAAAATTCTAGGCATATTAGTAATCTGTATGATCTATTCAGTCTAAAGCAGATTATAAACGAGCCAACTAGGGTAACGCTCACTACATCAACTCTAATCGATCATATATCTACATCCTGTATCGATAACATACTAGAGTCAGGAGTGCATAAAGTATCAATGAGTGACCACTACATGGTCTTTTGTAAACGCAAAATAAATGCCGGACTTGGCGGGCACAAGATGGTTGTAACTAGAAACATGAAGCATTTTAACGAAAGTGCATTTTTGGCTGATATCTCTAGTATCGATTGGGAGCTGATTGTTAATAAGACTGATGACGTTAATGTCATGGTTGAGAAATGGTCATCCCTCTTCTCTGCAGTGATAGAAAAGCATGCTCCCACAAGAGAAATGAGAGTTTCTAATCGGAACTCTCCATGGATAAACACGAGATAAAACTGCTTATGAAGTCAAGAGATAAACTAAAAAAAGCCGCAGTTAAAAATAAATCTTCCTCTCTTATGGAAGACTATAGGAAAGTTCGGAATAGGGTGAATAGCCTTAATATTTTGCTAAAGCAGCAGTATTTTGTGGATAAGATCAGTGAAAATAAAGGTAATATGAAAGAATGCTGGAAAATAACTAGCAAGCTTTTAAATAAATGCAGTAAATCCACAAATATCACTTACATTAAAGATGGGGATATTGAAATCAGAGAGAAGAGGGAAATATCCAATACGATGAATAATTATTTTTGTTCAGTGGGAGAAGATCTTGCAAAAAATGTTGAGAAATCTTCAAACCCTCTCCTGACGGGAAAATACACTGTAAATCAAACTGCCGTCTGTTTTGAATTTAAAGAGGTCGAGTGCACACATATTAGAGATGCCATATGCAAGATGAAGACATCAAAGGGCTCTGGAAATGACAATATCTCTAGCTACTTTTTAAAAATTTCCCTGCCATTCATTACCAAGTCGCTATGCTGCATCTTTAATAAATCAATACTAAAATGTGTCTTCCCTGCCCAATGGAAGATTGCAAGAGTCACTCCCATTTTTAAAGAAGGAGATAAAAACGCAAAATCGAATTATAGACCAATATCAGTTCTCCCTGTAATATCGCGGCTCTTTGAAAAGTTAGTTTACAACCAGCTATATGAATATATGAGCACAAATGGCCTCATAGCATCCTGTCAATCTGGTTTTAGGGCCCATCATTCTACAACAACAGCTCTGTTAAAATGTACTGATGATTGGCTAAATGGTGTAGATGCTGGAAAATATGCAGGGGTCGTATTCGTAGACTTAAAGAAAGCCTTTGACACAGTTGATCACGGAATTCTTCTTCAAAAGCTCGCACACTATGGTGTTCAGGGCCACGAGCTAGAGTGGTTTAAGTCATACCTGTCAAAGCGCACTCAGTTCACAAGAGTCAACGGCTGCGACTCCAGAGTCCAAAGTATAAGCCTAGGAGTACCTCAGGGTTCATGTCTTGGACCCCTGCTATTTTCAATCTACATCAATGATCTCCCTAAGGTCATCGATAATGCTAAAGTTTATATGTACGCTGATGACACTTGTATAAGCTTCCAAGCTGATAGCGTTGCTAAGCTAAATGAGGGATTAAACAAGGACCTTGAAGCTTTGGATTCATGGCTCAGTGGTAATATACTGTCCCTGAACGTAGCCAAAACGCAGTCAATGACCATTTCAACAAAGCACAAGCAAGCTGCATTAGAAAAGAAAAATGAACAACTTTGTCTGCAAAGGCGCAATGAAACCCTAGGAGCTGTTCAAAACGCCAAGTATCTAGGAGTTCACATTGATAATTCTCTTGACTGGAAGAAGCATATTCAGGAAACATCTAAAAAAATTTCACGATCTCTTGGTATGTTAAAATATGCAAAAAGATATCTTCCTTTCCATGCGCTTAAAAATCTCTACACCAGTGTCATTGATCCTAGCTTCCGGTACTGCTGTTCTGTGTGGGGTGTGTGTGGTGCAGCCGAAATCCACCAGCTACAGAAACTTCAAAATCGAGCTGCCCGAATCATCACCGGTAGCAATTACGATGCCCCTAGTAAACCATTAATAGAAAGTTTGGGTTGGAAAACGATTAATGATATGATACAGTTTGAATCGCGAGTTATGGTATTCAAATCATTAAATCGGCTCACCCCACAATGCCTCTCAGACCTGTTTGTGGCAAACTCCACCAATCCCTCATACAACCTAAGGAGTACGGACACTGATCTTACGCTGCCAAAGAGGAACACCTCGACTGGCCAGAAAAGCTTTTCGTATAGGGGTGCTAAACTTTGGAATGGTCTCCAAGATCCATCAAAGCGAGCCTCTAGCCTGATCTCCTTCAAGACGTTGTTATAGTCACTTTATGTCATTTCAGTCATCTCCTTTATTTTATTCTACTTTTTTCCTCTAACTAGTATTTTTAATTTTTCAAATAGAACATTATATGTACTTATTGTAATTAAGAAAGTTATGTAGGATTTTACTTATTGTACTTAAGTTATGTAGGATTTTATTCCTATTTTGTAGTATATTTAGATGGAGGGCCCCTTGAAAAGCAGCTACGGCTGAAGGGCTACCCTCCCTAAACATTTATAATAATAATAATTTTTTTTTAAAACTTCTCATGTATATATTAAAATTACTAATACAAATACAAATCTCTCTAAGTATAGGTAATTTGTATCTGGCAGACAAGGTTACACATATAGTCAACAAATTCATACAAAAAAAAAATTGCACTTAGGAATACAAGTCCATACACAGTGAGTTAGATGTAACTATAATTCTTAGTACGTTAGAAGATCAGGATTAGTCCAGGGTTTGTTTCTCATGCAGAAAATATAATAGGTGGATCGAATGATGATGGCTGTAATTTTGCTTAGTATATAGTTTAAGTGCTGTTTTTCAATACCAAGATCATTGCACATTTCAATAAAAGATTTGCAGGATTTCCCAAAAATTCCTATAGAGCTGATGGATAGGTTGATAAATTTGGTATTACGGTATTTTGAAGAGAGGTCACGAGTGAGCTGCAGGTATTTGTTACGCTTCCTGTCTGCGTTGGTAGTTATATTGGTTTCAAATCCAACTGTAAGCTCGACGATATAGATCGTAGCCGTTCCAATGCAGAGAAGCAAATCGGGACGCAACAGGTCCCCTGTCAAAATGCAAGGTGAGAGAAAACCTGGGAGGTCAACATACAGAGTGGAGTTTTTAATACATTGTAGTGTTGATGCTACAAAATGTAGAGCTGAGTTATGTCTCCAAGTGTAGCGGCCATCTTCAAGATAAGACTTACAGCCTGACACAACATGAAGAAGAGACTCCGGATGCAAGCAAACAGAACAGTCGGGTGACGGCGAAAGTTTCCATTTGTGGAGATTTGTGCGATTAGCTAGCGTGTTATTGAGGTACCGTACAGTGAAATTGAAAATATTTTTAGGCAGCTTACTCTGTGTAGAGGACCACAAAGAGTTGAGAGTTACCAGAGAGTGATCTAAAAGGAAGGATATGATAAAACCTTGGGATGGAAGCTGGGACTTCAGTTTTTCTTTGTGTTCTAGGCGTACAACCTGTAGGACATGTTTAGTATTCTTATATGAGTCATATTGTAAGTTCATGCTGCTACTGGTATTTTTCCACAATGAGACAATAGCATCATTCTGTGAGGATTTTAGGGAAGTACGTAGGACATTTTGGCATTGGAAAAATTTAACAGATGGAAGCTGGAGATTTAAACCAAACTGATTTTGAGGAAGGATTATACCACTTAAAGTGGCACTTATTGGAAGGTCCAGCCATTGACGAATAAACCTAATTACGACATTATCAAGATTTTGAATTACCCATGTTTTTGACAATGAAGCTACTGTGAAGTGCCAAGATAATTTTGAAAGGATGTAGCGCTGATAGAGAAGTATTTTGTTTTTAGGTAGGATAGGAAGAGCATCAATTCGCTTAAGCATCTCAGAGAGAGAGGATTCCAGTTTCTTTTTATGGACTTCGTTGTTCATTTCAAAGTTGAAATAGCGACCAAGGTACTTAAAAGATTCACCAGATTTGACTGTGGGGACAAGTTCACTGTCAATAAAAAGCTTTGGTTCGTATTGAAGAGATCGCGAAGAAAACTTTTTGATCCCAAAGGTCGCACATTTGTCCACCCTAATAACCATATCTGACCATTTACACCATTTGGTAAAGCAATTCAACAGTAACTGATTTTCACGTTCATTGGTTGTAACAACAGCTGCATCATCCGCAAACTGAAACCAGTGAACTGGCTTAAAAAGACAATCGAATGTATCATGAGAAGAGAAGCCAAGTTGTTTATATTTTTCTTGACGAATGAACTGAATGAAGGTATTAAAACACATGTTAAATAATAGTGGGCTAAGGCAGTCACCTTGAAGAACACCTCGTCTAACAGGGATAGCAGGAGTAAGAAAATCGTCTGTTATGACTGATGTATGGAAGCCAGTATAGAGGCTTGAAATCAAAGCTTTGGTTTTGGCTGGGATATGGTGATATGCAAGAACTTCTTGAATCAAGTTGTGATGTACTTCACCGAAAGCATTTTTGAGGTCTAACAATGTTATAACTAAAGAACGTTGTTTAATGCGGGCTTTGTCAATAATATTGGCCATCATGGAAGTATGTTCAAGGACTCCAGAGATCTTGGGAGTAAAGCCTTTCTGGATTTCAGCCTCAATAAAGTCATTTTGTCTGAGGAATGAGAAAATAGAATCACGAAGGCAGGAGGTAAAGACTTTTAAGGGCACCGATTCTAAAGTAATAGGTCTGAAATTAACAGGCTCGTCTCCGCTACCTTTTTTATGAACTAGGACAGTGCAAGCTTTTTTCCATTCTGCAGGAATATGGCCAGATTCCCATATAACGCGGATAATGTCAGTTAATAGAGATCGTAAATATGGACATCTCTTAAAGCAGATAATAGATATCTTGTCTAAAGGACAAGGGGATCCAGATGATTTCATTCTGCGAATTACATTAGTGACTTTCTCATAGGAAGGAGGAGATTGGCTGAAAGGAATCGAGGGACCAGGCAAGGAAGGAATCCAGGTAGGACGGGTAAAAGTCCTATGTGGAATGAATTCACGAAACAAATGAAGGAAAAATCTTGTACAATGATCACGTGAAAAGGAAGGCAGGATGGAAGAACCTTTCTCAAGTACATTCTTGACAAAATTCCAAAAGTTACGGCCTATGTGACGATCATAATTGTCAGTAACAGTATAATTATTAGCAGCACCCGGAATGTTGTTCAGCTTTGAACGAAGGAGGCGAGATACATACTTAATATCTGAAATGGCTGCACCTCGATGTTTCAATTGGGCCAATTCTTTCTTGAGCTGTTTAGTAGTTAGATCCTTATATTTATGGAAATTGTTGTCAGTTTGATTAGTGGATTTAATCGTTCCATAGTTGGTCTTGAAGAAATCATAAATAGATCCGTTTATAAATCTAATAGTTTGATCCAATGAGTCTGATTTCAATTTGATAATTGCGAATATTGACCGAAAGTAGGTGTTTGCTTCAATCCATTGTTCGTGCGACTTAGGCAGCTTGACTCCGGGCTTTAAAACAAAAGTATCGAGTGAGTCAACAGTCACTTCCTCTTCTTCGTAAGAAACTACGCGGGGGTCAATATTTGAATTTTCAAAAACTGGCGGTTGACAAACGTCTGTATTATCATTAATTCGACATTTTCTTTGATGCATTTTAAGGCCTTTCATGCCTTTGCATTCCCTACCGCAGCTACACTTGACGACCATACAGGCACCGTTTGATTCTGAATCTCTTTGTAACGTGATATTCCCAGAATCACCTTGTTCATCCACGTTGTGTAGCTTTTTCTTGCACCTCCAACTATGACGGCCTAACGACTGGAAGTCTTTCCCACAATACACACAAGCGATAAATACCACAAAAATTGACAATAAACGTAAGCGAAACATTTTAAAGTAAGTCCTGAATCCAATGTAGTATTGAGAATGAAAATACAATGCGAAAAATCCGTAACCAAGTCAAGCAATGCGCTATAAAACGAGAGCTGTGTACAGCAACGTCTGGACGTCACTGCTCAACAACAATAATAATAATAATAATAATAATAATAATTTGCCTCTGAGGTAACTCTCTGAATCATTCTCTGCAGATCAACTCTGCTTATGAAATTCTCAAAGTTTCAGTTTTTTATTTTAACTATGAATACTAACCATACTGAAATTGCTACACCTAAAGGCCAGCTCAAAAGTATCCAATAGTTTATCTAAACTCCTTAAAACAAATGTTGGGTGAATTTTTGGATGCACTTGGCCATCTTTTCTGGATCATCCAGCATTTGCAAATTGATGCTAGTAGAAGTTTGATAGCGATCAAAACCAAATGCTGGTTTTGAAATGCTGGATTTGTTGGACCACCTTATCCAATATTTAATTTCTGGACATATGTGGAAAGCTCTTACAAATATCGTAAACTTGTTGCTGCTCATGCATTATCAGATGATGAAAATATTGAGTGAATTGTAGGATACGTTCACCATCTCTATTGAATCATCCGGCATTAGCAAAGTGATGCTGGATGAAGTTTGATAGAGATCAAAACCAAATGTTGTTTGAAATATTGGTTTGTTAGAACACAACATCCAACACTTCATCCAACATTTCGTTTTCGGACATATGTAGAGAACTCTTAAAGTTTTCTTAAACGTGTCGCTGCTCATGCATTCAGGCCCGTAGCCAGCTTGAATTCGCAGGGGGGGGGGCACAGCCAATATAAATAATAGATGTATATATAAATATTTACATATATATATATATATATATATATATATATATATATATATATATATATATATATATATATATATATATATATATATATATATATATATATATATATATATATATATATATATATATATATATATATATATATATATATATATATATATATATATATATATATATATATGTATAAAATATACATAAAATTCATTTCTGTAGGGGGGGGCACAGAGTCAAGTTTCACAAGTCCAGGGGGGCCTTGCCCTCCCAGGCACCCCCTTGGCTACGGGCCTGCATGCATTGTCAGATGATGGAAATGTTGGCTGAAATGTTGTGTTGTTTGCGTTTGACTATGGCTTAGCACAATTCTTTACCTATTTCCTCGCACTGGAATCATAAGATATTTCACCAAGCTTGTTCTTTGTGAGACTCCTTAGCCACCTGAAAAATCAACAGTGCAACGGCATTACATGAAAGATTTGTCCAGATTAGGATGAATTCTTCTTGAGCTCAGTTTCCTTTGAATCGCATCAGTGGGCTCTGGCGTGCAAGTTACCTGTACTTTAAACTTATATTGCTGATATTGGGTAGCGTGTTTTCCAAGTTGTTACTTCCATACATTGATTTTTGGAGCTTAACGTGTTGCAGGGAAATCTAGATCTCAACGGTTATTATAGCTTTCTTAAATGTTTATAAACTTTATCTTCATATGCTAGACCAAATTGATGATAAGCTTGAATAATATCTTCAATTTTTTTCTATGTTCGTATTTTTAATTCGTCATTGTCTGTAAAATAACGACGTACACCCCTCATTATTCCCTTGATTGTCAATATGATAGGTTCATTGCAATTTCATAATTATCAGTAAGTTATGAACCGTGATGCGAACTGTAAGTCGTTTCTCAAATCTTCTTCCATTTACACCATTATGCCGATATGATAGAAAATTGTACAATTTTTGAAATTTGAGGGATTTTTGTCTTCTGCATTAGTCTGCAAAATGTTACTAGAACTGTAGAATAATACCGAAAACGACTGTTTGAAACATATTAAATGTACAGCGAGTCATTTTATGTTGTTACTTAACCTACTTCAGTCCCGACAGTGTACTGTGGAGCATTTGAGCTCTTTGGCATAATGCGATAAATTCTATAGATTCATTTTAAGACTAGGAATTTTTCTAAAAGTCTTAAGCGGTGGACATTAACATATTATTTGTCATTGCTGATATGAAAGCTACTAATCTCAGAAGAAAATAGAGGCAAAATAAATGACAGTGATAATGAAAGATTGTTTCTTGGAAGCCATCATGAGTGCTTACTTGGTAAGCAATTTTCTCACTTATCCTTGACTAATATGCATATTCTATATAGAAACAGTTGTGCCACTGTATAAATTTGCAGTTCAAAAATTTTTTTTGCTGTATTCGCATGTGGAGAGTTACACACTTAAAAAATACATAGCGCTGAGTGATTAAATTCGCACTTTTCGCTGGATTGACATTAATGCTCCGGCTGTTGTGAGTTGAAATGATAGATAAGTAGTATTCTCGTTTATGCTGCTCATTTCATAGATGCTTGTTATCATGTGCATAGAAGAAATCGATGCATTTTAACTTTGAATTAGACACGCACCTAGATATTTATTACACAGGTCTCAAAGTATGGTCATTTAAAGTTTTTCAGCATTCACAATTATTTTCCATATTACCTTTTTGCATTGAATTTAGAAATTCTATCAGTTTCCACATATTGCATCAGGAATGAGTTATACAGTGAAATTATTCCCTTAGCAAAATTATAGGTTGTTCCTAAATTTGAGACACTTTTTGTAGAAAAATAGCTACAGAAACTCTATATATACAGGTTGAGAATGTATATAATGTTTAAAATGAACAAGAACTGGTCTTTAGCGTAGCTAAAATTCTATTTTTGGTACTTTCTCTTTCTTACATAATATATCGATTTCCACCGCTTCCTATATGTAAAGTAGTTTCATCAGAATCATTTCTAAACTAAATCTTCATGAAAACTAATAATAAGTAATTTTCATTAAACTTAGGACTTGACGGTCCATTAGTAAGAGCTTTAAGGTCCATATATTGATAAAAATTGTGACTGTAAGTTTCTTCTCCCTCCTTTCTCATATGTACAAAATTGGTGGTTTCTATTGCCACCCATATAAATATACTTACTCATATCCAGTTCCAGTTCCTTTTCTCCATAAACCACGTTTCTGTATAGAAATTATATATTAAATATAGAAAAATAAAGATTGAAATTAGTCGACAAGCGCAAGCTTCCTTTCACTTACAACCATTGAGAGTCATGATGTACTGTTCTAACCTCTTTAAGAAAATGAGACAAACCACATAAATAAATACATAAAAACTGCTATTTGCATTTGACAAAAGCTATAGTAAAGTATATTTCGAACTTTGCATTCATCATCAGTTAGAGCTTACTGCAAGTAAACAGGTAATTAAATTCAGATTTACCACTCAAATTAAAAATTTTTGTACTACTAGATTATAGCAAACATGCTCGTTTTCAGGGTTCAACATGAACATATCGTTATTTTACACTATTCATGGTAATTATCTGAGGAACAGCTAAAAGCATATTAGCTCGTAATTCAATCGTATTTTTCCATAATCGTGTCTTTACAGTATGTCGTTGATACCGTTTTTTAAATGTGTTGGTGCCTGTAATCAATAGCATACATTCCTTTAACTCCTGAATTCTTGACTGCAGTTGGATAGCTCATGAATCGAATAATCTTCACCCATATACCAAACAAATGGGCACATATTTATTGTATTTTTCTGAAGTTGATCCATTTTACCATAGGTCTCTATCGTTTTCTATTGCACTTATAATAACTTATAACTACTGGCCTGCAATGTGATTGTATAATCTTTTAGTTTGCCTGCGATTACTTTTTAAATCTCACTATAGCATTACTTTATTGATTATGCATAAAAGGAAATTCATTTCATCTTTGTGACAATGTGACCACTATATGTTCTAAATGAAATAACCTTCTATGAGAATCAAAGTATGCACCACCTTTATATTTGTAATATTTGAGGATTTCATATCAACAGAAAAACATCCCCATCATGATTCTATTGTGCATGTACTGCAATAAACTTCTTTTCATTGATTTAGGAAATGCTCGTTAAACACCTGTTTGCAGTGAATTTCTTTTCTCATTAAAATATAAGGGTACAACTTTGTTACCTGTAGAATAAAAAGCGCCCACACAATTAACACAACCGTTCAATTTTTAAGAATGTCGAAACTCCTTAGGAAGTAAACTCTGATAGATACAAGTTTTGACCGCATATTTGAGATAACTGTACGTACGTAGCTGATGGTAAAGCATTTTTTACAGTAGAGAACGTTTCAATGCCAGAAGAATTTAGGTCTGTGTTAGAACTTTAGTGCTTGTGTCGCACCGAAACGATCGAAGGTTAGCTTTCCCTAGTGAAGTTGTCTTAATGTTAATTATGTGTTATTCACCTCATAATGGCCAAGAAATTTCTGCCAGTATCCACAATGGACGCTTTGAAGCCAGCCACTTATTTGCTTTGGTATTTTCAATCACTTATTCGCTACAGAGAAGATAAAGTGCAGAATACGTAAATTGCTGCAAAATAGCATAAGACAAATGCTACATGTACAAGATATACCCAATATAATACCAAGTATATTATAACCTACTGTATCATTAATAAAGACGAGTATATTATGATTTGCTAATGTGCTTCATATGAAGGTGCCACGGCTTTCTTGCAGTAATCAGACATATTTGCAATGACTTCAGTACATAATCTATGTCGATCTATGTATACCTAGTGAACGGAAAGTAACAGCCAATTGCAGAGATCCAGCGCCATTATTGCTAGATCTTCATTAGTACAATTGTTTCTTATTGTGATACATAAAATATTTTGGGGAAATTTTATATATCACGTGTGATTCATAGAAATTTTTAATGAAAATTGCAGTCAATGGACAGCAGAACCGGTGATTTTATGGCTTAACAGTGCTTACGGGCTTGAATTGGCAGCGCGATTGTGCAATCAAGCAAATCGGTAAACACAACAAACACCAGCTGAATAAAATTTCTTCATTCTTTTGGCTCATTTAGTACAAGAAAGAAGTAACAGTAAGCCTATAAGCCTAGAAATTGGCATAATAACTTTGTTGACCTCAATATTAAATTTATTGAAAATTCAATTAAGAACGGAGAGTTTCTGGCTAAAATAATTGTTTTAATTTATTTGCAGATTTGTCTTCATCCGTTATTGGTTAATCGTAAACAATTCAAGGGACCTGTTCCTTTGCTGGATTAAATTAATTGACGGA
The DNA here is from genome assembly GCA_964019165.1 of Mastigias papua. Lineage (NCBI taxonomy): Eukaryota > Metazoa > Cnidaria > Scyphozoa > Rhizostomeae > Mastigiidae > Mastigias > Mastigias papua. Next base: position 6,660,312 of record OZ025287.1, on the reverse strand, counting down.
AAAAGTTCAAGAGAAAATGAAATTTATCGTATTATTGATAACTACACTGTATGTATCGTGTTGTGCTGCATTACCAAAGGAGAGAAGAAACGGTATGTGCTAAAGATTTTGCTTAGTGTTTTATTTCGCAGTTTTAAATAATTTTGCTGGATAGCATTCATTTCAGATATAGCAAGACTTCCTTGAATTTTGGTGTTTTGCAGGAAAACCCAGTAGCAATATCTAGCATCTATTGTATAGCCGTATCATATGTACAATATTTTTTATTAATCGCCTCGTTTCAATTTTACGCTTTACTTTTTAGCTGGTATAATTTTTCTCTGTTGTTAAGGAACAAACTCACCCTCCGTCGTTAGGAACAAATAGCATCCTTGATACTTCATGCCTAGCCATGCTGTTCCACTTTATGGAACTGTTTTATTTCAGTTCTAGTAATGAAATTAATATGTTCTTAAACTCAATACTTCATCAGACAGAAGCAGAAGTCTATGAAATAAAACAGTTTGCCTTCAGGTATTCACTTTCAATTACCAAACAAATAAGAAAAACAGATATTACTCCAACTGTTCTATAAAACTGTACTTATTTATGGCTACAATCACAATAAATGCACAACTTTAGTTTGGGTAGAAATCAAGATTGGTTCATAAGCTTTATCACATGTTACAGTATGAATGTAATTGAAACGATCAATCTGACTATTCCACTGATAGAAGACTAACTTAAGCTAACTGAATGTATATATTTTATATTAAGAACAACATATGCATCATAAATCCTGATAATTGATTATCATCGTAGATGGAGCATTCTTACCAACTAAGAATGCAAACGGCAAGGACATTATCGTCACTGCAACTGCAACTATGGGAATACGTCCAAATCAAGTTAGTAAGAGAAATCCGACAGAGTCTAGCAAGTTAGAAAGGAAAAACAAAAAGAAGAAGGCAAAACGGCCTAGTTTTAAAGGCGATCCAGCCCCAATAAGCCAGAAAGTTGTACCTGTGCAAAAGAAAGCAGCACCACCGCGAAAAGCAGTTGCACCACCACGTACGGCTGCTGTTGCACCTAACAATAAAAATGCACCCTTTCTTAAGGAGTCTGCTCCACCTCGAAAGGCATATGCACCACCTCGAAAAGCAGCAAAGTCTGCTGAAAAAAAGAGAAAAGGAAAGAAAAGCAATAAAAATAGCAAAAATTCCTTTAAGTTCGAAAAATTGAAAGAAGTGACAGCAACACGGTACGCCAAAAATGAAAAGGTAAGGTCTTTATAGTGAAGGTTCCACGGTCTCATTTCTCCTTCAGTTTTGTTGAAAATATCTATTTGCTTATCTTCCTCGATATTATAGTTAAGTACTGAAGTATGCAAGTAGCATTTTGTTGCAGTGAGTTGTCCTTCTATGCAACTTCATGAACGAAATTTCATGTTGACATAAATGCATAAATTAGGTGAAAAATATCATTATAAGACTTCTGAGATAACTAGCCTACATTCTACAAAAAATTTGAGCGGTTATGGCTAAGAGGCGAGAAATATCTGGCATACACGGGGTCCAGTAAAACTGTTTAACTTCCCTCCTTGGTGCAAATTCGTCCAGATACGGTCTCCTATATGAATACTATATCAACATAAATCAAGTGCAAATATCTTATTAGATTTTAATCGTTATAGATAATACATCTTGTTCTTTGTCTACTCTATATCATTCATCATTTGTGACCATCCTCTATCGATTCAAACATTTTTCAACAGAAAAAGCATCACAAGAAGGTTGGAAAATCAAAGGTACATTGCTGCATCGTCGAGTATATTTCATCCAATAAACGATTTTAAAATGCTATTTTATACAGTGTAGTTTCTTTTGCAAAATCTCAAGCAAGATTTTTGCTTTATACAGCTGATGTTATCAATTTCTCTGGGAATTAACAATAACCTAGAATAATTCCTGCAAGGAAGAAAAAAATTCACTAAGAGCTATTATATGATGAACGACTTCACTATTATGATTTTCAGATACTGTTTTTTGTATGCAGTAGTTTCTTCTGCATCAAAGTTATCACAAACCATTCAAATCAGAGACAAACCTGCTAATTGCCATATTGCTGGAAAAATATGAGACATGTCTATGGACGAACATATTTTAAATGATCTGTCAGAAATAGATATGTTTAAAACTGAACGCCAAAGATCTTTCTCCAGCGTTTAGCTCGTCCAATAAGAAGCCCACTGCGATTGTTCTTAAGTACATCACAAGTACTCAATGAACCAGCTTCCGAAGCGGTCGAAGCAAGCAAGAAATCTCTTATGGAGGAAGACAACGGAGGAGGCATTGGAGAAACAGACAGTTCAGCCTTGGATAGTGCAAGCTCGGAGGCATCGGAGAAGCAATCAGGAGAAAGTTCTGAAGGTATTAGAATTACAAGTGGAAAGCTAACTTTTACTGTATATCAGCATACTGGAGTAGGAGAAGTAGGGGAACATAAAGAGCATGCAAAGAATTAAAAACCATGAAAAATTTAGCTCGATCTATAAGGATATGTTCATTCACTTAAACTACATAATTCATAATCGCATATCAGGAAAAAACTGTTTAAACTAGGATTGTCTATTGCAAAACTCTGCAGCATGATATTACTTATGTGAAAGATCTTCGATCTATAAGGAAGAAAAGGTCACGTACTATAGGTATTTGGGGAGATCATTATCCTCCAGAAACGTATGGACAAAGGGAGCTGAGACATTATCACTACATGATTGAAAAGCAATGAGACCAGTGAACGTATTGATTACACGACTCCATGGTTAAGCACCCAGGCTGCTTTTACGTTGTTTGATAAAAGAATACTACCAACACTGTGTTATGGGGCAGAAAATTGGAGTATGAGTGGAGAGAGTCAATTGAAAAGATCCATGTTGCATTTTGTAGATTTGTGTTGGGTGTAGGTAAATGCTCTATTTCAAGTACTGTTGTAGGTGAATATAGAAGATCCCCATTAATATGTACATACCTTAAACGTCCTGTTAAATTTTGGCTTAAGATTTTAAAGCTAGGAGAAGATAAGTTTGTATATAAAGCATATAGGTTACAATTACAGTTGGTTGGTAGGAATGTGGACTGTTGGTCTACTAGAATTAAGTTAATTCTTTATGAAAACGGCTTTGGGAATGTATTGCTTTCACAAGGGGTTGGAAACGATTAATACTTCATTTGTATTTTCCAAACGCGAATAGAGGACATTCAGGTTCAAAAATGGTACAGCACAGTAAACCAATATACAAAGCTTGAATGTTACAAAGAATTCCAGACAATGATAAACCCCGAAAAATACTTAAATCTGCAAAGATTTTGCAATAGAAGGACAATTGCTTACTTTTGCATATCAAACCACAGCCTAGAGGTAGAAACGAGAAGATCCCGAAATAGAGTAGATAGGCCTTTGAGAATTTACAGAAACTGTCACACCAGGAAATTTAAAGATGAAATACACTTTTATTGATATGTCCAGTTTACGACGAAGTCAGAAAGGAATATATTAGTAGTAAATTTCTAAAAATTAGAAATCAGATCAGTTTTAATAAATTGATTAATACTCAGAGCATGGATAACTTAAGGAATCTTGCAAATTATTTAAGGTTTTGCCTTTCAACGAAGAGAGACAATTCTTAACACCAGTGCCATTGAAACAGAACATTTACCTTTAGTAGTTTAGTGCGTTCGAAATACTATAAATATTGCGTTGCGTTAAAAACCCATGTTATTTTTAGTAATTTTATTGTAGTTATATACACTATATGTTATGGCCCATTCATGGGCTGTTCATATTGAAATGAAGAAAAGGAAAGGATGGATAATGGCAGCTAGGACTCCCACCTTAGTGTTTTGAATTCTAATGAATAATGTTGCATTAAAGCCTTCTAGTACGATGGCACAGATGCTACAAAATGACTTGAGACCCACCTAACTTTTGAGAAAAGCACACACTTTTTTGTATTCTTGCTTTTATTACCAAGATTGTTATGTTTTTAATGTCTAATAATATTGGCCATGTGTCTCATAATCAACTGCAAGCGCTTCAGCATAGAGCCACTTAAATTTTTTAAAATTGTCTGTTGTGCGCAAGTGTGTTTGTGTGTGTGTGTGTTTCATTCGACATAATACAGGCTCTTTACTTGTTAACTAACTGTATTTTTTACTACTAGACACAAAAGATGCCGATTTTGGTGATGCGTCACCCACCGAAGCAATGACACTGGACAGTTCTCCAACTGAGGGGTCAAGTATTGAAAATTTCATAGATGGCGATGTCAAACCAACAGAGGCAGTAATGCTGGATGAAGCTGATGAAAATAAAGGTAATAATGCTTTGTGTATTATGCATAATACAGGTCGCCTACATTCGCTTGAATTGTTTGTGTTAAATACATGAATATACCCAAACGTATAGGTGCAAAGAAAAAATTATCTGCAGCCTGCATTATTACAGGGATTTATTTAAGTTTATGTAGAAGCAAGGCAGCCAACCCATGGATCTATGGAAGGAATATAATTCTTTTCTGTAATATCCCATTAACATATTTTTAGTTCGTTAATTACCATCCTACCCTGATCATAGAACATATTTCTCTGTTTATTATCGATTGAGGCTGTGCATTGAGATTTAGCTGAATCTTTGAATCCAGATTAAATAACGTTTTTAAATGTCATATTTTTCCAAGTAGATCCTAAACATGTTATGAAACATGATACTTAACATGTATACATAATGATTTCAAGTATTACACCAAACCTGGTTACAAATATGATAGAAGTCATGATACCATACACGATACAACTCATGACACTAAACATAACTCTCAACAAGATATCAAACACCATATCCATGGATTATAGTTCTATCGTTTCAATTCCGTTCAGACACTTTATGAAAATGAACCAAAAACAAGTTCAGGAATCAATAATTGTTGCAACGGAATGCATGTCTTCAAGGAGTGAGGGGGGAGATAACTCGCTCCGCAAACAAATTCAGAATCCAATCTTATCGTTATGTGACAGGAATAAGATGGTTCTCATTAATCATATGCACTGTTCTAGTTAGAGTCTTGCAATATTGTCATGAACACTATTGAGTTCATCTGCTGTTTTCTGTGTGTAATGGGCGTATAAATTTATTGTAAATGGGTATTTACATAAAATCAAAAGGACACTTACCTAAACGTATTACTGGGAGCAAAGCTTCCTCGTCATTAGATACTAGGTCTCCGTCAGCAGGATCTCTTCAAATAAATCATTACAATCGCGCCTCAGTAGGGTTTAAAGTATGAAGTAAAATATGCTTAAGAATCTTGAGTTTTCTATTCACTTGTTATACAGCACTTACTTTTGCCATGTCAATAAAAGTTACTTTGTCGTTGAATGATAGTTATGGTTGATAAACCAGAGGAAAGGCAGGCAGAAGATGACAATAAAACAGAGAAAGACTCAGACTCATCAAGTTCAACTGGTAAGCGCAACATTCTGCAAAAGCAATAAACTTCACTGATCTGATGAGAGAAATCTCTTCCCAAGCGAGCTTACTTTAAGTAATATGTCTTGCTTATTCTTCAGAAGTGACACATAGTTCTACAAAGAAGTATATAAAATACAACTTTAGAGAAATTGCAAGGCAACAGCTTGTAAACTACATAACCAATAAATTTACCATCATAATTTTCATATCTTGGTCTACTCAAACTGCCACTGTTAGAGAATTTTCTCTCCGAATAGTTGAAAGCTATTGTGGCAAATGTGGAGTTACTAGCACTCAGAACGAGTTAGGTGGAATATAAAAGCATATGTGTTATTAAGAATAAGTTGGTTGCAACTGGATTATGCTCAGCAGGTGAAACAACTACAGATGAAATAGCCGTAGTATACCTGCTGTGGTCCCCGCTTCCCACCGTAAACATGCTATCGTTAGCTAGAGAACCAGAGATGGATATGCACCTCCTGGTCTGAAATAACAATTACTTTGTTTTTCCAATTGCTTCTTACACACGCAACGCAGTTTAATAAGGGTAGCTCAAACTGGCCAAAGTTATTTGAGTAATGGCGTTATTTAACTCCAAAACTTACAGTAAATGTATTAGTAGATATGATAGCATATCGTCATTTGAATTAGAGATTGTATGGTGAGAAAATAGTAATAGATGATATTAGTGCAAAAAAGATGGTTGTATATATTTGTGTGATATGACGGTTACTCAGGTGGAAGTGAAGATATCTCGTAACATATGCAACACGGATTTTATTCCTGGAATTTAACATGCAGTTCCTATCTTGACTGAAATTCTGGGCAATCAATTGCTGTTGTATAATAGCTTGGTATTTTCTTACAGAAAAATTGAATGACAATAAAGCAGATGATAAGAATAAGGAAGACAAAGATGCTTTTAAAGGTGAACCTGACGGTGAGTAGTAATTAAGTATTTTTCAAAAGGTGTAAAATTCTAATTTTGCATTTATTACTGTCTCCTAGGCATTTTCAAGCAAAATTCATGACATCTTGTAGAATTCAATACTTATTCTAAAATTCATCACAATGTAAATTCGATAAGAGCAACAACGATGACAAAAATGGAGTTTTAGCGGTGATCGATTCCTGCGCTAAATTTTAGAACGACTTAAACAGCCGTTAAAATTAGCTGTGTCAGCAATGGTTCATGCATACCTGATTAGAAGAAACTTTCATACACATCGAATGAATCTTCATGTCTCTCGCTACACAATTTCAAGCAAGATAAACTTCAGCAAGAAGCATTTCAAAGCTGAAAATGAAAAAAATATCAAACTATGCTCTTGTTTCTGTTTATTTACTGAAGTGACCTTGATCTCGGGATGTTTCCTATTGAAAATTAAAAAACTATAAATATTTGCAATATGCTTATTACATTTAATTACAGTTCAGTTCATTTCATTTTCATGTTATATATTCATGGAGGAATGCTCTTCAATTTACTTGCTTTCAAGAGATCATCAGTTGAAAATTTACAAATAAACAATTATTTTACCACTAAAAAGATAAAATAAATGACCTATTAAAAATTAAAATTAAAATGCAGCGAAGTAAAAGGTAAATATAAATTTCTTAGATAATAAGATAAAAATGACTAAACCGAAAATCGCCCAAGTGATCTATGAACTAATGCTGCCCCTTTCCTTTTGCTCAAAACAGCTTACCGTCATAGGACCGGTAGAAATCGAGCACATATTAACAGAGACAGCTACTGTCCAACCATTTGGGAGATCTCCAGTGCAGTACTTTTCGTAGGGAGCTATATCTTAAAATTTCTCTAGCTATTTGGAACATATTGTTGTATTTCTCGTCTCCGAAGATTTTTCTGTGGTATAGTCTATTACATACTACTGTGTTTTCCTAAACTGAAACAGACGAGAAGAAAGATGAAGATAAAAAATCAGAAGAAGATGCTAAATCTCTCTTAGGTAAGCATTGTTGAAGTACTAATGATATAATTTTATTTCAAGGAATGCCGGAATTTTGCTTGAAAAGTATTTCTGGCTTACCTAATGTAAAGAACCGGATTGTATCTACAACATCTAAGCCGCTGCTTTTAGTGTATCAGATTAACTTCCGAACATTCTTTTCATTGACTTTTCTGCGTGATCGCCACAAAAGAAAACTATCCATGTATTAATTTAGATAATGCTGGTGATGAAAAGAAAGATGACGACAACAAGACAGAAAAAGACCAATCTAAAGGTAATCATTAGAGTAAATCTAGCCTATCGGCATCCTACCTTTCATTATAGCTCGGAAAATATCATGCACAAAGTAAAATTCACTTTAGCTTGCTCGAATGATTAACGTTCTTCAATTGGCAGTAGGAGAAGCTATAGTTCTATATATATCAACTGCCAATATGCACAGAATTTTTTTCTGTATATAGGAGGTAGAAATGGTAGGACTGCTACATTGCTATAATGTAATTGAATATTATTTCAATCGCAGTCTTACTGGTTCTCTATTCTCGAGGTTCTTTGATAATTACGCGAATTATTGGGGAACTTTGATGCTTTAGATAAGTATCTGCAAAAGGTAGATTGTTACTCAAATACTTATTGCAGAGGAATACCATATGTACGACAACATTTAGTCTTGAAAGGTGACATGAGTTTAGAACTACTCTAGAACCGTTTACCTATGACAAAGATTGAGATTCAATTCAATTTATCAAGGGAAACATATCAAATTCTCCATTGGTCTTCATGTATGAGACAACACTGTATGTCATATAATTTTAATTGGCCTTTATCTACTATGTGCAATAGTACATAAAAATTCCATGCAACATCGTTTATATAAATAAATGAGTGCCATGCTTCAAGCATCGATGTATAAAGCACTGATGAATTATAGTCAATGCATATTACAGAAGATGAGTCTGAAGGGAAGAAGCAGGAGGAAAAGAAAAATGATGCTGAAGAAAAGAAGTTATTTGAAGATAAGAGCAAAGATTCAGAGAACAAAACAAAAGAAGACCAAGGAGAGAAGCTCAAATCACTAAACCTGAGCAACGAAACAGAGGAAAATAAGAAGAATAAAAACAAGGAACAGAAAGAAACAGATGGCGAAAAAAATGACTCAGAGAAAAATAAGAAAGATGATGATGAAGGAAAAAAGGAACTGGAAGACAAGCATAAAGATTCAGAGGACAAAAATAACTATGAAAATGGAATGAATAAGGACACAGATGAGAAAAGCAAAGACTCTGAGGAGAAAAAGAAAGATGATGACAAGAACAAAGATTTAGAACAAAACAAGAAAGAAGAAAATGGGGATAAAAAAGAAACAGATGATAAAAACAAGAACTCAGAGGAAAAGAAGAAGGGTGATGATGAAGGAAACAAGGAATTAGAAAACAAAACCAAAGATTCAGAGGAAAACAAGAAAGATGAAGGGGAGATGAATAAAGAGAAAGATGATAAGAACAAAGGCTTAAAGGAAATAAAGAAAGATGACGATGAAGGCAAAACAGAAGCAGAGAAGAGTAAAACTGCAGAGGAAAAGAAGAAAGAAGAGGATGAGGAGAAGAAGTTAGCAGATGATAAAAACAAGGACTCAGAGGAAAATAAGAAAGCTGATGATGAAGGCAAAAAGGAATCAGAGGAAAAGAACACAGATTTAGAACAACAGAAGAAAGAAGAGGACGGGGAGAAAAAGGAAGTAGATGATAAAGAGAAAGATTCAGAGGAGAAGCCGAAGGATGGTGATGCAGGAAATAAGGAATCAAACGATAAGAATAAAGACTTAGAAGAAAAGAAGAAGAAAGAAGAGGCGGAAAAAAGTAAAAATGAGAGTGAGAAGGAAAAGAATTCAGGAAAAGACACTAAGGCAGCAAAAGAAGGTATGGTAAACATAGATTTTATAGCAAGCAATAAGGTTTTCCAATTAGTTCTGATCCACTCTATGTGTAATCAATGTTCATTGAATTTAAAGCAACCTAATATTAGTTCTCAGCCTAATCTCTCATTTTGGCATTCATTACTTGATTGCAGTATGAAAAGATCATTTGACATTAGTAAATGTAAGATGACTGGCGTAAACATAACAATGTTATTTCAGAGTATGCATTACAAAGTGATTAAGAACTTTCATTATCATCCATTTTCCAAGGGAGACTGCCTTGGAAGTATTGAATGTAAGTAAGTAGTGAAAGGCGTATTAGATAAAGTTGACTGTGAGTGAAAAAATGAATTACAAGTTTAAGGAATGCCTCGTTTAGGAAAAATCTTGGAATCTAATCGAATTTACTAACTCTTGCCACTTTTTCTATGAAACTAATATTTCAAGCTAAATGATAGACCAAAAAGCAGTCGACACAAGCACATTTATTACCCAGAAACACCTAGCCGGCCAGCAGAATAATAAAAGTATTCATCTTTATACTGACAATCGTTTTGGTTTGTTTATAACCTTTATAACAAATTAACTAGATATTAATATGCCAATTCTAACAAATATGGCAATATAGGATAGACAAACACTCTTAACAGATTATGGGCTCAGGTCAAGGCTATAGTTCAATAGTAAGACTTTATATTAACTATTCATCAACCTTTTTATTAAACTTTTATCATAAAACATGAGACCAAGATCGCTAAGACTTATCATAATCGAATGAAGAAACGAATGACAAACTGCATTTGACATACTCCGTGAGTAGTATCAGAGTACAAGAAAGCTCTAGTGCATCCACTTTATGTGGCGTTATCAGCGCTCAGAACGAGTTAGGTGGAATACATGAGCATATATGTCATTAAGGATAAACTGGCTGCTACTAGACTATACTTAGCAAGGGAAAAACCACAGATGTGTCGTTAATGCTTCTACAAGGCCTACCAGGAACAAACAAACTTTCTCAGTTGTACTTAATCAAATGAACAAACTTAAAACACTGGTTAGATATAAAGCAATACTCATAAATTACAAAACAAACTGAAGCCGTGAGAACTCCAAACCAGGCATCTGCGATTACAGTTTCAAAATAGAGTAAGCGCGCAATTTCTTGACCATAGATGTATTGATTATGTCTACCTTGTTAAAAAGGCTGTAGGCCAAAGGACTAGCGTAGAAAATCAGACAAAACATACAACTATTGCCATAAACATAGTTGCATCGTGGAAGTTTACTTCTAAAAGAAAAATATTCGCCAGCAAAGACAACTGTAGATTTTACATTTATGAAAACAGTACATAAATAGAACACAGGGCCCCCCTTAAATGATCAGTTATTAGTCAGATGCGGCACAGCGTAGCACCTAGTAAGCAGCTTAGAGCATTTTTCAGCACTTGAAAAATCATTCGACCCATAGAATCGTCATGGAACATGCAGACAAAAGCAGGGGGTAACAATCTTGCAACAGCTGAGAGGGATGAATTCAATATATCTGAATTAAAGTAGATTTCTAGAGACATTAACTTGAAAAGTGCATTGCTTACACCAGATTCCCTATTATACAACCTTTGAATCTTTGAGATATAGACAGCATTTTTATCCACCATACAACACCACAATAGCTAGCGCAGCTCAAGCATTGCAAGAGTCGTGTACCTTGGAAAAACAAACTGTTATGATAACGCAAAGATACAATCAGTTTCAACAAGTAAAAAAACATCTCAAAGTAATCAATATATAGAAAATATATAAAACATTCGCAGAAAATATAGTCAGAAATGCCCAAAGATCCAAGACAGTCTTCAAAGGTGCGCAGAAGAATATGTCGATCATTTACACTCTGATACCTGTGGTTCCACGTATCCAATATATCTTGAAGGTTACAACAAGAGCATTAAATTTATCGATGAAGTCTCTAGCATGCTATTGTTTTACTTCCTCCTCCTAAAGATGAAGTTTTTATGGCTCTCAAGCAGTTTGTAGCCGACGTGGCACCAATTGGTCATATTAAAGTGACAATGGGGACGCTTACATATCCCAAGCTTTCAATACAGTCCTGGGGACATTGTGATAGACATACTACGACCACTTGGCACTCAATTCAGTAAAATGGGGCATTAGTACAAGGTTAGAGAAGTTTACAGGGAGCAAATAGATGCTTACAAAACGACACCATGATATATATCATGGTTGTTCAACCTTTTTTCGCCGAGGGCCATTTTCAGATTTAGATCTTAGACGGAGGGCCATTTATATAATATATATTATGAAGATGGAGATCTTTAGAGAAGATGGGAAAATCAACATCTGTAACATCATCAAATGAACACCTTTAACAACTTTAATCTTAACGCAGGCCACCAAAGACAGCATGGCGCGCGGGCCACCCGTTGTACAGCCCGGATATATACGTCATACTGGATGTGTTCTATCAAGCATGCGTAGTACATATGCAATAGGAGATGCCAAAACAAAAACTAAGTCTGCAGCTTATGAGATATTTACTGGAACAAAACCAGGTGTAGAGGGAAAATATTCATTTAGTGAGCCTAATCTTATCTTCACTGAGAGTCTAGTTAAACAATTTCAATCTCAAGCGCAAGAAGCTAACTACTTAAGGATCAACTTGGGACTGAAGAGTTAAAAAGTGTTCACTCAAAACAATTACGATGGCTTCACATCAGCCTATGTAAGAATTTTACACTTTCCTGTAGAGGAACATGAGCATGAAAGCAATACATCAAGATAAGGTCAGGGAGAGAAGGCTGTAAGCAAAACAATACTACATATGACCAAAGAGGTAATAACGAGCCAGAAACGCGAACGGTCGACACCAATATCACCAAGTTAGGTCTGACTACTATTTTATTGTTAGTATGCAGCATCCAGAGGAGGAAATTCCATCCATTACCACTACCTACTAAGAAGCCGTACAATTGCTGGATGCCGATGACCGGGAGGCAGTGATGGATCTTGAAATAAGAATTCTGAGAGAAAACAAACCTTATGAGCTCTTCACATTATGACATTACACAAGGACGAACAGAAGTAAAATTTCGCTGTATATTTATTATCCAGAAATGAAAACAGCCTAGCAAGGTGCAATGTAGAGCATGATATGCTCCCATAGAGTACTGACACTTCATGTTCTAGATAATTACGAAACTAACTCAGTTGGTAGAGCACCGACGTGCAAAGTCAGGGGTCGCGAGGTCGAATCCCGCTCGGGTCGGTTATTTTCTCGCACTTTCACTTTTCATTTCTTCCAAACCCTGTTGCTTCTACTAAAACTATTTCTCCAACAATTCATTTCATTTCAACAAGAGCATTATTACAGAAAGTTGCTAATGATACTCTTTTTCTCCACCGAGTTAATTTGAAATGAGCATATTTGAATGCACCAATGGACAAATTGCAACAATCCCTTGGTAACAAGCAAACCAATTATGTTGTCAGACAACGTACTTGTCATCGTCGTAAATTGTTGTATGACTTAGATTTAAGTGGCGGGAATTGGCACAAACTAAGACATTCAGATGTTCTAAATCGAACGGGCCTACACCAAACCATTGATTTATGAATCTACAATCACACCAGAACTGATCACATTCAAGTTATAGGTTTATTTGAAGTCGTTGACATTATATTTGAAGTAACGGTCTAAACAAGCTGTGAAAATGGGTGATTGAGTTGAACTTTAGCGGTTCTAAGTAAGACAGCTTGACATACTATTAGAAGGACATTACAAGATAAATCAGAAATATATTCAAACGATTCAAAGTGTCAGAATGTAAGACAAAAGGTGTGCCTGAAGAAAAGAAGTGTTCTTATACCGAGAGTTCAAATAAGAACAGAGGCAATATTCCATACCTTCCAGCTATAGGAAGTTTGATCAGAAATTTCTAAGGTATCACAGTTTCTATAGAGCAGTGGAGCAGAAGAGTATATTGAAATGCATTAAAGGCTTCAAAACTTACTTTTTGTCCCTTAAACCACTAAGTGGACAGTTCCAGGGTTATCATGATTCAGATTGCTCAGGTGATACGATAAACTAGTGATAAACATCACGTTATGGATTCGCTCTCGGTAGAAGATGAATAGCATGGAAGACAAGAAAACAGCCAACTATTGAACTTTCATCTTGTGAAGCAAAGCATATGTCACCAGCTGAAGCTTCAAATGACTTGATTTACCTAAGATCCTTTCGCAAATCAATGTGACCTGCACAGTACAACCAAACCAATCAACAATGTACTGTAATAAGTAAGGTGCATCAGGGTTGACAAAAGAAGCCTCAAAACAACGTAAATGAATCGAAGAATCTAATGAACGCTATCATTTCATCAGAAGTCAGACAGATGTCATTTCAAATACATTGACATAGATACTAAAATCGCTATTATGTTTACAAAGCTTTTAAGCTGATTAAATCACAACATAGACATACACTAACTTTTACACTGAATCTGTGAGCTGAGGAACAGTTTGGAATTAGCATTGCAACCTGTTGAAACTTGCCGATGGTACTTTTTATTTCAAAATATGCTAATAAAGTGGATACAAATAGAAGGGATCGAAAAGAGCAAATTTATGAAATCGAACCACTTCATGGACCTGCTGAAGGACATTGCTGTTAATTTATTTAAATATATTGATTTGATTTTAATTGTTATAAAAAGTAAATTGACTAATTATTTGTCTAATCATCACACTTATAACAACAAAGGTTAATCAAACATTACTAACATGTCGAACCTCTGAATTCATACCAATTTTCTGCTTAGTGACTATAACTCTTTAAATTGTTTAATATTAGCAGGCATAACTCTTCGATGTCTCGACGTCGTCTCACCCTTACTTAGGGTGTTATTGTAACCTTGTAGAATTTTCAATCTCTTAATGTAATAGAAATAACAATATTTTTCCAAAGTTTGGATTGAACAGCATCAGACATATATGAATAGGTTATTGTAATCAGTATAATCGCTGTTAACGTCGTCATCATCGACTTTATCATACTGTCCATCATCATAATCATTTTATTATCATCATCTTCATCACCACCAACACCATCATCATCATCATCATTATCATCATCATCATCTGTCTGTCTGTCTGTTCCTGTACGCCCCTTACGGGGCCTAGGCTGACCCTGAGGTCAGTGTCGCCTTCAAATTGTTTAGAAGAGGTTATTGAGTCGGCTACACTCAATCCACTCTGTTACCCCCAACAGTTACTTATCAGAGCTGCAGCCTGAAGCTGCTGTGCCTGACTTTCACTGAAGGGGCCTGGTTGGACAGTTTGCCACAGGTCGTCAACATCTGCCCCAATTCTGAATCTTCGCGAAATGAATCACTATCAACTTAAGGGCAGTGTCTCTCTGTGCCCGCTTGCCACCACGAGGAGGTCTCCAACCATGGGCTAGCCATCATCATCATCATCATCATCATCATCATCTTCTTCTTCTTCTTCCTCTTTTGTCGCCGTTAGGCATGAGGTGTGCAGTTGATTGTGTCACTGATCCGAGGCCATGCAGGCCCTCGATTTTTGGTGTCTTGCCAGATTGGTAGCAGTTACATTTGCACCGCAATATGTGCATATTGTTCTCTTTGAGACATACTTTCTTGCAGTCTGTGCACTAGCCTGATCTGATCTTCTATCCTGATCTGATCTTCTATCTTGGGTTTCTCTCTCTTTTTGCACATTGTTCCTCAGTTCACAGCTCCTTACATGCCTTGCATAATTTGCCCTTCCGACCAAGTTATTACAAATCCTGCATTCCTTTCTTTCTCCTTCTATTCTTCCACCCTTGCATGCTTTGGAATGGTTTCTCCATGTTGCTTCTTGTCTAAATTGGCCATTGCATTTTTGACATCTAAAAGTTGGTGCATTTTCCACTGTTCTGTGAAGTCTTTTCTGATGAATGACCAATCCAGCTTTCGTTCTGAATGTTCTGCCACATCCTTCGTATTTGCATTTGTTGTCGTTCTGTACCTCGTACTGTGATCTTCTCTCAATAATTTCTTCATCATCATGTCTTCTATACTGGTGCCCCTGTTGCTTCTCGAATTGTTCTATGTGTCTCATTCTACTTTCGACCATATTTTTCCATTTCACTCTATCCATCGCTATTCTTTCTACTTCATGGACTTCTATATTTGCTTCCTTCAATAGTCTATGCCAGTAAGCAAGCGTTGTCATCTTTCTTTTCCTTGGTTTTCTCCCCATCTCCATTCGTCTGATCCAACCCATCGTCGCCTGTTTTACTAATCTCTCATCTGACATTCTTGCAATGTGACCAATTCTTACTAAGTGGCTCTTCTCTATTTTGCTTCTGATTGTCATAACATCTAGCTCGTTTCTTACATCTTGCATATTCATGTGATTCCTCTCCATCTGTCTCAAAGGTTCCTCTTTCTTGTTACTCCATATGTATCTATACCTCTTGTCTATCCAACTTTGAATTCTTTTTGTCTCCGATTTTGAAAAAGGTCTCACTGCAGCATTGAACAAAATGGTACTTTCCACGCAGGTTTCTACTACTTTGGCTTGCGTTTTCTTGCTGAGCTTACATTTCATAAATCTCTTCTTTATTTGCATCCACGTTCTTGCTGCTCTCTTTAATCGCATATTAGTATCATGTTCATTTCCCATATATGTTCCTAACATACGGATCTCCTCACTGTCTCTTGCTCCGAATTCCATTTTCTCCTCCTTTGATTCATTGGTTCTCTCTTCAAACTCCCCCATGACTTTCTGGATTATTTGCTTGCCCTCGTCTATTTCGTCATTCATTCCAATGATAGTGGTGTCATCAGCAAACAAAGACATTGTTAGTGTTGTATTCTTGGCTTCTGAGTTGAACGTGTTCTTTACATTCTTCGGTGGAAGTGAATGGCCAGGCATAAACGACCACTCAATGCCTACTTTTCTGTTATTTTTCTCTGCTTCACATGCTCTTTCCTTGTCTGCAACTCGAATAACCGCCTGATGGAATATGTTAAAAATAACCGGAGACGTTGCACATCCTTCTCGTAGTCCTCTCTGTGGAATGAACTTCGTACTGTCTCTTTCTTCCCCCCTGACTCTGTACGATGTAAACTCGTGTAGGTCTTTCAGCTTGTCAATTACTTTGTTTGGTAGTCTATATTTCTCTAGTATGGCCCATAGTATTGGTCGACTCACCCTTGGGTATGCTTTTTTTAGATCTAGGAGTATAGCCATCTCTTTTCTTTCCTCCCTTCCATTGCCTATTACTTCCATATTTCGAACTACTTTCACATCTTCTTGGATTCTTACAAAGATTTGCGTTGCATCAGCCGTCGATCTTCCTTGTCTAAAACCTGCTTGATTCTCATCTAGTGCTCCAGTAGCTTCTGCCCAATTTCGTAGCCTTGTCGCCAAAATTCTGGCTAAGATTCTGCTCATGATTGGGAGTAAGCATATTCCTCTGAAATTATTCATATCCTTTTTATCTCCTTTCTTATGTAGTGGGATGATTATTCCAACTTTCTGTTCCTCATTCCATCTGTGTGCGGGGTTTTCCCACAACCACTGGATCTGTCTATACACACTTTTTCTGATCTCATCTCCTGTTTCTCTAATGTACCTCAAACGTATCTCGTCCTCTCCCGGTGCTGCATCTTTCATCTTCGCTATTTCATTCTTTATTTCCTCAAAACTCGGAATCTGGACAATTAATTCGTTGTTACTCTCCAACGTCTCTTCCTCCACCTTCAGTTCCACCACCTTTTCAACTGTCTTTGATATTTGGTCCGGACTGTTTTCATATCGCTCATGAGTGATTTTCTCGAGATGACCTTTAAATTCCTCTTCGGTAAAAAGCATTATGGACTTGCTGTTGTTGTACTCTCCTCTTCTTTGCAGCCTCTGCAGTATTTTGTACATCGTCCCAATTTGTCCCATTTGGCATGCTTGTTGGCACTCTTCTGCTAATTGATTCCACCAATTTTCCTCCCATTGTCTTAACTCTCGTTTGTATTTTGTTCTTTTCTC